>CALSCE010009347.1:3566225-3586864 GCA_943593645.1 Bovichtus variegatus | reverse complement strand
GTGTGTGTGTGTGTGTGTGTGTGTGTGTGTGTGTGTGTGTGTGTCTCTCTAAAAGTTCTAAAGAAATCTTTTGTCTGAGCTGAGGTTCAAAGTTTATTCTTGACCTTCGAGAAGAGCAATAAAAAAAAAAAAAAAATCTTACCACAAGGTCCATTTAGTAGCTGTTGTGGGACTTTCCGTCATATCACATGATCTTCGTCTTTGAACCTCAGAAGTCCTGAAAGTGGTCAGGGAATTTTTCTTTTTTTAATGTGAACCTTGTGGTGAGATATTTTCAAGTAAGACATTTCTTTTGCCACTTCCTTGCTCTGTTCTCTTCACAACTCAAAAACAAGAGTAACCATAGATTGTTTAAAAGCGTTATGAGGCTCATTATTATAGTGGAACATCCAGATACACACTGTATTCTAACAGCAGGTGTAAATGTCTCACACGTGTCCTGTGCTTTAGGTATCATCTGGCCTGTGGAGTGTATCCCGTATCCTCTCCGCTACATCAGCCTGGCTCTTCCTCAGACCTACGCCTCCGAAGCCCTTCGCTGTATCATGTACAGAGGTAACGTTACACACGCCTCAGTCTGAGAATGCTATTGCCTGGTGTGTGGTTAGTGTGTGTTCGGGTCAGGGGCGTGCACACGGCTCAGATTGTTATATACTGCATCTACGTCTAAATCTTTAATCAGCTCTGGATCCTCTGGAACTCAACTTCCTGGGTCTTTATCTTGACCTCGCCGTCTCGGCGCAGTAAGACCTGACGAGCTCCTTCCGCGATACATGATATACACACAGGAAATCAGAGGAGCCATTTCCTGTTTGAAAACGCTATCGTAGAGGTGGAAGATGAGACGCAGGCACATGTTGTCTTCATGTTGTGTACATGCAGTCATTCACTACAGCCTGGGCCAGCTTGTCTCCACGAGCACATGACATGTGAGACGTATTATCTGTGTCCTCGTCTCGTCTGCTGTTTCCAAGGTCAACAATGCACTTTAGTATATGAATTATTGTAATATTTACATTACCTTAACAAGTCTTAAAAGGCATTGAATTCAGTCATCTCAAAATAAGAGCTTAATTGGTTTTAAAAAGTCTTAAATTAATCTTTCAAAAGTCTTAAATATGTTGTGACATGGTAAGTAGGAGTTGATGAATCTTTTTTATCTGTCATTGCAATTTAAAATCCCTAAATAGTTGGTAAGATCAATTTTTTAAAATAATTCACTGAATGCCTCTCGCAGATAAGGATTGTAGAACCATTTGAAGTAGATCGTCTAACTTTTTTCACTGGACCAAAAAACGTCATGTTTTACGTGACAATTAACATGTAGGCAACATTTAAATTATATTAGATTATTAGTAGATAATGTCGGGTTTTCTCTTCAATGTTTGTTATTTTTAAAGTTGGCCTTTAGGTCATTCAGAGTGCCATTTTAAAAAGTCTTAAATCTAAACAATTTAGTAAAAAACAGTGACACTTAAGTAGTGTCGCTGTGTCACTAGAGTTGAAACTCAATACGAGATTTTAATAATCTGAGAGTTCAAGTTTCCCTCAACTTCATTGAATGCACTTGGTAAACGTGTCGATTAGTGATCTTTAGAAGAGCTGCTCGGTGGCTGTTTTCACATGTGTATGGTCCCCTTGTTTCTACTCTTTATGCTAATAGATAACATTTAACAGGCACCAATAGCCAAGTGTTATAACATACACTGAGTCCACCTTTGGCCTCCTGTAGCTAAATAAAAGTGAGGATTACTATAAACCTTTCCAACAGGTTGGGGTCTGTCTCGGATGATGGTGTGGCGAGGCTTCGCCGTCACCCTGGGCTGGAACACGCTCTTCGTCATCCTGGCCACGGTCATCTTAAAGCTGAGGACGTGACAGCCTCGCCCCAGAGAACCTTCTTCAGCGCGGGGACAGAGCCGGCACGCGGAGCCCAGGAGCGACTCACCTGGCGCCTCCTGTCTGCGTGAAGTGGGGGCAGCAGAGAGCGGGCGGAGGGAGGGGGTCACTGTGGTGCAATGGACTGATCCCTCAGTCTCCCTCCTCCATATTACCTGTCTCACATACAGAAAACACACCAACGCCAGTCAGCTGCCTCATCCTGCAACAGTTGCTTTGGCCTGCGTGAGTGAAATTTCAAAATGCTGCACATAGAAGCACACAAGACAGAATATGTACCTGCACAATATGATGAATATGTTAAATATTTAATGTTAAATGAGGATAGTGTTTAGTCCGTCGGTTTATTTGTCTTCTATGTGCAGCTTGTTGGAACTTTTCACCCCCAGAATAGCCCATGTACCAACTCAGGGTCGCTTTTTTTTTCTTTTTTTTTTCTGTTTGCCCTCGCTCTCAATGCTAACAGAGAGATTTTGTGGTGAACAAAACAGTACAACTGTAAGACGATGGACTTGTCTGTACAGTATTTGTTGCCTGCCTTATATTTGCATTATAGAGAATATGTATAAATGTGAAAATGAGTTTTAGCACAAAAAAAATAATGTTTTTGTCAACAAAATGTGATCGAAGTTTCTCTGTTTGAGAAGAAGTCGAGAGGATTGTTGTTGCGTCATGTCGTGGGAACCCACAATCGGTTTTGTGCTGATCGCTTCATATTGTGCTGGAAAGTCTCACCCTTTCAGGCACACACACACACACACACACACACACAGCGACGGCATCTTCACCGTCTGGTGTGCGACAGGAAGTGGTAACTGGTGTTACCTGGTGCTCGGCTGAAAAACCGTCGTTCTCAGTTCAGTTTGGTGAAGTTCTTCATAACTTGTGTTTTGTGCCTGGAAAAAAAAAAAAGAGTGGTTTGATGTTGGTGTTGGAAAAGTATTGTTATTGTATAGTTTTTTTTTGTATTACTCTCCACTTTGCTGGACAGAGTGGACTCAGAGGTCAGGGTCAAGCCTCCTGCATCCCTGCAAAATATGTTGGTTTTTTTACACAAAAGTTTCAAACTGCTCACACTTCATTCTTTCTTTATGACTCTTGCACCAACAATAACACGCAGTAAAAGCACAAAGGAGTAATGTTGTTTTGGATTCAACATATCATGGAGATGTGGGGATGTTTCACTAATAATAACTATAAAATCTAGACCGTCATGTAGTTGGATTATAGTGGAACCAGTGGGAAGCTAAAAGACAAAAAGCTCGATTTTACTTCCTTTAATAACACACAAGAACATTTTTTGTTTTTAAACCATGTCAGGTTAGATGTGGGGAATTTCTCCCGTTAGAAGTGAGGTTTTTAAAAAAATATATTTTGATGAAGCATGAAACATGTTAAACTATGGATGAAATATTGGAAAGGCTAATTACTAGAAAAAAGTAACCAAATTATTGTAACAAAGGTAACTTAATAATACATTTAATCCAGTTCATTTCTTTGCATTTTACTCCTCTATGACGACAGGAAATATTGATCTCTCTCTGATCTGACCACAAGCGTTTTGCCGTTTAAAGGAACAGTTACACATTTTTGAAAATACACATATTTCCCTTCTTGTCAAGAGTTAGATGGAAAGATCAATACCACTCATGTCAGCTACTGTACATATGAAGAAAGTACATGTACAGCCAGCATCCAGCTAGCTTAGCTTAGCATAAAGACTGTAAACAGGGTGAATCTCCCCATCTAACTCTCAGCATGAAGGATGTTTTTCCAGGTTCCGCTGTAGGACTAAACACATATTCCAGCATGTGTCGTGTTTAGATGTAAATGCTTCCTCTGTCTCTCTGCGACGCGCTGCAGTGCCGGTAATGCCCGGTTATATTAATGTGCTGAAAAATGTATGTGGATAAATAATTAATCTGAATGACTGTCAACCCCTCTGATTGGTTTGCGTTGGGTTACGTCGAGGTCTGATGGTGAAGTTGTGTGTTCCGTATGCTGTGTGTAAAGTTAGGTGTTGAGTTCCCCGCTCTGTAAATCTGCCGCTGCTCTTGTTGCTCTGCTGTATATTCATCCGTGTTCCTGTCGCACACTTTAAGGGACATTGAGGCACATCTTGTTTGTTGGAAGTAGGAGAGCCAAACTGTGAGGATATATTGTGCTGTAGTTCTGTTTATATTCTTACCTTGACAGAGAGTTGAATCCCACGTCCTCTGTGTCCCGCTCGAATCCCATCACACAATAATGTACGATTTACAAATGAAGTTTAAAATGGTGGACGATCTTTGGTAAAAAATCAGCTTCCCTCACGTGAAAGTATTGACATTATTTGGTAATATTGTAAGTGCACTTTATTTAATTTTTTGATGCATCCTTTTACCAAGTTTCATGAAAGTCGGGCTTGTGGTTTTTCTTTATGATACCTACGGTATGGATGTTTTGTCCATACGTTTGGGGCTTTAAGGTGAATACAATTCTAAAATGGCCATTAATTAAGCAATTCAAATTGAAATACTTAACACATTCTTAAATATTCTCTTCATTCAGATGAACTGTAAATGTAGCCGCTCCTCTGCTCCAGTCAACTACCTCCTGTCTCTCCTCAAAGAGCATGAACATTTCCACTCCTGTGTTGTGACATGTACGCACCGTGATAGCAGACATGCTTCGATGAAGTTCTTTTCATGTATTTTGAAAGAATAAACCTCGTTGAGAACTCCCTCCCTTTGTGCCGTTGTTCTGCATATCGGAGCGTTGCCAGATTTGACTCCATACCAAAAGAACAAAATTCCCCCTCAATTCCTGCGGTTACAACAACACCCGCAGGCCACGGACGACAGATTTATTCAGTGACATCACGCTCTCTTGCGTCACTGTGTTGCTTGTTACCATGGTGATGAGGATGACCCCGCTGCCTTCAGGAGATCCTCTAAGGTTGACAGTTTGAACTTTGTGTGCATGTGAGTGTGTGTCACCTCACACACACACACACACACACACACACATCTTCTCAGATTTACAATTTATTCTGGCCATGTTGGACACGTATACACACAAATATGCATATAAATAAATTCACTTACGACACAAATAAGTTCACAGATCTTCAGGACACATTTTGCACGGTGGTAAAGGTGTCTTTACATTGGACTAAAACAAAAAATAGTTTTGAGATCAAATTCTATGTAACTGCAGCAAAACATAATACAGTCAAACGAACTGATGTGCAAGCCAAAGGTTTTTATGTCGAATGTAGATAGATTGAAATGAACATTTTGAAGTACAAACAAAAACATTAACATAACATTTTTAGTCCAATTTAACCCGTTCATTTAGGTAAAACATGTACAAATGTTCCCTGAACATCTACATATCGACAACTGAAAATGTCAGTTTTGTGGGCTGTGTGATATTCATTCACTTACATACGGCACTAAATAACTTTTATTCTGGTAAAGCATGATGAGTAAGGGGGGGGATTGTATCTGTATCAATCTCAGCATTGTTTGTTCTTCTCCCTCAGCAATTTAAAGGGCTCTCGTCGTTCTATATTATTGTTTTGGTCAAGAAATCTCAACATCACTGTGTCAGCCCGCCTCTCAATACTGAGGCTCGAAGCTCAGTCAGAAATACTTCTACCTCCCCACCCAAAAAAAAAAAGCTTCCTAAAAAAGCACAGTAGCTTTAGCAAATTATTCAAACAGGAGTAAATATTACATTACATACATTTGTTGGGGACTATTTTTAATACACATCTGGCATTTCAGGGAGTATTTAGGGCAGCATTATGCAAAAAAAAAAAAACTACAGTGACGTTGGGCCTCATTGACATGTGTCAGATGCAACAATACATCAAGCTTAAATTCATTTATTGTGTATTTTCATGGACTTTGTTCAGCCTTAAACACATATAGTTATAGAAATGTCATCAGCTTTAACCTGTAAATACACAATATTATCCTGCATCTTTAAGTATCAGTGCAGAGCTGTGGTGTGTGTGTGCACAAGGGCACAGTTACTGTTGTGAAAATCCCCGAGCAATTTTCTTTTGTGTGTGATAACCGTTGATCATCTTCTGTACACAGAGTCTGACGGTTTTTTAAACAAGGCCACGGTACATCTCGTAACGCAACCGCTGGAAAACAGATAAAGGCCTCACTGACAGGCTGCTATTAAAAGCTCCTTGAGTTCAGTGTGAAATGAGAGGTTGTCTCTCCACAGCCAATTACAGTGTTTGGTGCGCTTAGTGACGACACCATACCTAATTACAGTCAGCGACTCTGTAATTACACGCAATGACACCCAGAGTCTCGTAGGACTCTCCAGTGTGTCCCTGTCACAATATATGTAACCTGATACGGACGGATTGTACAAGATGCTCCGCTGAATTGTAATCACGGGCGCCGAAAGGCAAGATGATTTATTAAACATGGTGGAGGAGCATTGTATTGATGAAACTGATCCAGATGTTGCTAAAGCTTTAATTAACGGAGAATTCCAGTGGCATTTAGAGTTAGAGCTGCCTACATCTGGTTTGCATTCTCCCTAATCATTTTTGCAACACGTCATGTGATTATATTTACAACAATTTCCATAATGCTTTGCCCTGGAAAACTTGGAGATTACACCTGGCTTCAGATGAACTGCTGTCTCAGCTTAGTGTACAAAGGGACATGAAGCGAGAGGAGCAGTATGCAGTTGTATATGTGGCAATAAAGGTTGTGATTTACAGTATTTGGGGGATGATTTCATGCCCTCTACATTCACTGTGATCAATTACGTTCAACTTAAGCGGTTGTTTTGTGCACTGAACCGACATTAGAGGCTGCAAATGGCCTTTCTACTTGCATTAAGAGTGAAGAACAGGAGAGAAACATGGCCGAGCCTCGGTACAAACATAAGAAATAGGAAAATATTAACTAACGAGCTGCCGTATTTGACAAGTTGGGAGTGAGAATGTGTTGCCACAGCAGCAGAAGTACAGACGCTCAGTATAGGAGAGTGATTGTAGAAAACGTCATAAACTGTGTTATCATACAATGTACCATAAAGTATTTCATGTGTTGATTCACAATGATAAGGTTGATTATATATATACCTTTCCTGGAGATCTACTGTGCACTGATCGACTGGCAGTTACATTTTTGGCAATTTGGCGCTAAATGCCTCTTGTTCCCTTCTTCTTGCCAAGACTGTCTCAGGATTTTAACCAGGGTTTTAACCAGCTACATGTCCAATTCCAGAGCTTCATCTCCTGCCTACATAGCGTGCTCCTCGACTGCAGTCCATTAAAGCTCACCCACCTTTTTCAATTTGCCACTACATCACTATCATCATTACTGAGACAGCTCCCTAAAGGTCCAGCTGATGGTGTTTGATCTGTGGCAGATCTAAAATGTCATCATCACCTCATGTGTGCATGTTTCCGGTATTATGACATTTTATTAGATAAGATTTCAGCATTTCTCAGTGCGATTAAGCATCGCTGTGACCATGCAAAACAACATCTGCACTATATTACAGTACTACTGCAACATATGTGCAGAATCACGTAATACAGAAACTCCCTCACACACAGAAATGTTAGTGTACCGTTATAATACTTGGTATTTCAGCAGGGAAATGAAGTAAACGTGAAGCAGTGCCAGTCCCACAGAACATCCATTCACAATATGAGCAACTGGCTTTAGTTTGTTAATCAAATACAGAATGCAGGACACACACAAATGCTCTGTCTTGAGGTGCCAGCGCACACACACACGCACACACACACACACACACACACTGGTCCAGTCGCCCTATGTGCCTGCTTTGTGATATGCTAAACATTCTGTAAACATTACCCTGCGCATGGTTACTGTCACCATGGCAGCATGACAACAGCGCTCAGCTCGGCCCCTCAAACACGGGACAGTAGTGTTATTTAATATTTTGGCTACGCATGAGCACAGCATGTTTCTATCACATAATCCTGTCACACCAGCGAAGACTTCTCCTCGCAGCCGTCCTGACTCCAGCCCAGCTGTTGCTATGTTTTGGTCTCATTGCACAACAACAACAAAGGATAAAATGCTCGCTGAGAACAGTCTGCCCTTAGCAGGCGCAATCCCACACACTTTGTCCGCTGTCGGCGCCACATGGGACGAGAGCAGATGCTTTTGCTGAGATTTAGAGCACTTATATCATACTGAGGAAACGTATCAAGTTAAGTGGTCAGTGCAAAAACAGATCTGCATGTGAGTGGAGCCAAAATAAGACTTCAACTGTGAGAGTATGGGCTATCTTCATCTCCATTTTATTCTAAATACTGTTAGAGCTTGAAAACTCTCCTTTTTTAATCAGTTGGAGGTGTTTTAGTTGCTAAACAGACTGTCTCATAAACCTGAGGTTATAGGTTAATCTGTCAAAACAATCAGTAGCAGAGCTCCTGCTCAACAATACAACCTGCAACAACTTGCACTAGATTGTTTGCCAAAAGCTCAAACTATAAATGTTAATACTGAGCTATAAAAATCCGTAATGGTGCAGTATATTTGGGATGAAACTTCAGACACATCAAAAATAAAAATAAAAATGTTTTATCCTCTGCAGGCGTAACAAACTTCTCATCTCCAGTTCAGTCATAATGCAGCAGCAGAGCTTTAACTTTAATGCAGGCCGAAAGACTGTATTTCTACATCTGTGATTACAATGTTGATTTAAATATTTTAACGATCACATTGAGCTTTATTGCAGACTTCTGCAGCCAGCTGTCTGCAGCCTTCACTCCTCTTCAGTCCTCAAAATGGTCTTACAATCTAGTTTCAGAATCAAAAATGATGCTCTTATGTAGATTACAATAAACTTGTTAAAACTTGCTTTAATGTAATGTGTCAGCTGTGCACTTTTGTCTGGAATCTTCACTTGCATCCCACATTTGATTTATTTACCAATTCTTGTTTTACCAATTTTCTATTAAGCACATTTAAAAAAAACATTTTATACTAAGAGAAATAAAGAAAATAGAAATGTGCTGTTATTACATTCATTACGGACAGTTTTGCAGGCATATTACGTTAAAGTTCACATTACTTTCACTGCAAAGCGGTATGGTAGGAAATCATCCGGTGCACATGAAGAGAAACATTTGACATTAAAAACACAATGGGACAATACTTTTACTATCCTCACAAGTAATATTGTGTTTTACGTTTTTCATGGGTGTTTCTAATTAATCTTAAATCATTTTTTGCTTGTTTGAAATTCTTACTTGTCATCTCCAACAGTTTTATTGTGTTTGACTATTTAAAATATGTATATTTTATGTCTTTTTATGGCACTTTGTTTACTCTGCTTTTAGGTAACTGCTAATAAGAAGAACTGTTAATGTGGAATTTACATTTAAAAAAATCAGCCTGCAATAGATGACATGTCTTATGCATTGGTTTGCACTCAAGCAAGTGAAACACAAGTACTGTAAGTAGCGTATGCGTGCCGTGCGTTTCTAAATTTTTCATAATTTCCTGACGCTTCTCACAGACGTGCAGCACGTTGGCTCTTGGAAAGAGAAGCACTTGTCAAAACATCCATCAGCCGGGAGGTGAACGGACTGCAACGCCTTCAGCCGTGGAATCAAAGGAAGGTGTGTCTGCTGCCTTCAGCCCTGGAAACGTCCAGAAGAGGTGTTGGTGTTGTAACCATAACAACATAAACAGGAGGATTCAAACACAGATTAAAATGTGTTCAAAGATTATGTAAGGTGTGTGTGTGTGTGTGTGTGTGTAGGCACACATGATTTCATATGTTTCTTAAGTCTTTAAAGTCAGAGTCTTCTTTCAGTGTCTGCAGCTCGTTGGGAAACGCTTCGACTTGCAACGCCCACTACTCACTTCTGGCGTTCAGCATAGCAGCAGGCATGTATTTTATTAGCAAACGTTAAGTGTGTGTTTTACAGCGTCTCAGCAGTGTAAAAATAAGTCTGTCTCTATGTGCATATGCATGTGTGTGAGTGTGAGTGATTGGCATGAGGGAAGTTAAGTTTTATTTAATCTGTTCTTGGCCTCACTGGATTTTTCCACTCATTCTCACATTGGAATAGTTGTCTCCCACACACACACACACACACACATATATACATATATATATATATATACACTCTCACAAACTGAGGCCTTTTGGTATAACTGATGTTTCAGGATTATATACACACAGCTGGAGCTGTATTGTAATGATGTTGTTTGCTCCACATCTGGGACAGATTCTCTTCTCCAGTCTTTGGAAGAGAAAGGTCATTTTACACGAATGATTTCAAAAGGTCTTCTGTGCCCACAGCTGTGAAACCTCTTCTTGACATTTGATACGTGCTTGTTATCTGAGATATGGGTTGTACTTGTACACAATTTCTAAGGTTTGTTTCTACAGTTAATCACTTTCGAGCATCTGTTGTATTGGCCCTGTCGTCAGGTGCATCACATATGGCCAGCATTTTATTTATTAATTCATCAATTATTAAAATAAGACTGTATTTTTATTGATTTTGTCACTATGTGGGTTTGTGAGGTGGTTAAATGTCATCTTGGACTATTTGCATGTGTTATTGTTAATACGGTTGTGGCTGTTCACATGGTGTCTGCTGTAACTTGTCTGACGTGTCTTTTGTTTTTAGTCTCTGTGTACGGGCCACCAAACTAATAAAGCTACAGAATACATTAAGAATATTCAAATTACTATATAAAATGCAATTATTTGAATAGAGAGTGTGATGGCACAATCAGGTTATTTTATTCCTTTGTGGGGGATAAATCTTAAAACTCTGATGGTGGACAGGAAAGATGGGACATGCAACAAAGTTCCCCGACTATAATCAAGCCAAGAACGTAAGGTTTAGGTACCGTTACCCTCAGGCTGCCAGGGACCTCACAGGGCAGTATTTCTAGTAGAAATAATAGTTTAAATAATTTATTATATGTGTGCAACAGACACGTGCAAGCTGAGCATCAGATTGTTGGACTTTAACAGAGTGGTTTGTGGTCAGTTTTCTTTGTGTTTCTACTATTGCGAGGCTATTTAAAGACCTAGCAAACAGATTTCAGAGATATCCTGTGGAACATTAGCGCCATGGGTCAAGAACATGTGATCAGTTCTTGTTTTGGATCTGGATCCAGGTGTGCATGAAGGACATTTTTTAAGGATTTCCTCACATTGAGAGAGAGGATATTTTGACAAAAAAAACCTTAACACAAGGACTTTGCCACATCTATCCCATGATTGTTTTTCACTTTGTGTTTTTTTTTTATTTTATGCAAATGCATATCTATAGCAGATTAAACAATTCCAAAGAATTTCTTTCACTAAAATAAAACATTTAGAAGACTGGGTTGTGTTGATATGCAGTCTCAATTAACTTTCTAGTTTTAATATTTATACCAAAACATAGCAAAAACTATAAAAAGTCACACAAGTAGTCCAGAAGACTATCGCAGATGGTTTTAACATAAACATGCTGACATTCCTGCATGTTTTGGATTAGTTAAATTCACAGTTTAATCCTGATCCACTGGAGTCCAGGTACTGTACGCACTATTTTGGATGCAAACTAAACACTTTGTACCAGATACTGTATCACCTTGAATAATGAATACTATCTAGCAAAAAAAAATACACTAGCACCCACAGACCTGTATATTTACAGCAGAAAGAAGGCATGCAGCATTCTGGAGATACATATAAAGATGAGGTGGCAGCAGCACACACAGAAACAACTCTACAAGCCCTGTTTCATTCCAGTTGGGTTCACCCAGGCTGAACATGTAAGCACTCATGGTATGTCAGGTGTTTCAAATGAAAGTGAGCATGAAAGAGCATGTGAGGAGAGAGAGTCACGTGTGTCTGTGGAGCCTGAAACTCTTTACTCTATTGGAGATTAATATAGGCCAACTCTGAAAAAGATCAAGTGAATATTTTTACTTCACTGCTGATCGGCTACTTAGTTTTACTCAAGTATATTTTTAGACTGTTAATATGTAGTAGTGTGACTACTTTTAGTTTGCAAAACTACAAGGATATGATAGACATCAACTACTTCTTCCTCAATTTGCGGTAAACTGATTAATCAAATTACGCAGCAGAAGTGCTGGAAAATAACTAATTCAAGCAGGATACTGTACTGAAGTACAATTTTAAGATACTTCCACTTTACCTGAATACATTTTTTTTAATACTTAACAGTAAGAACATGTTGCACTTCTTCAGTAAAATTTTGAATACAGGACAATCACAATACTTCTTCCACCACTAGTACATGTACTCAGAGTACTAGTACTACCACCACTGCATTTTGCTGACAGTACATTTACTTATGTAAAGAGCTAAGTACATTCAGGCCTACCAGTGGTGGAAGAAGCATTGAGTTATTTTACGTAAAAGTAGAATTAACATACTGTAAAATACTTCATTACAAGTGAGGGCGCATAATTGTTTTTCCTGAGGTGAAATTACAGTAGCCTAGTTACCTGCCACAATTGGATTTAGCTGACAGTACTTTTACTTATGTATTTATAGCCAACATAAGTAAAATTTAGAAGCAGGAGTTTCACTTGCAATTGAATATTTTTATACTATGCTGTTCCAACTTTTCCATAAGCACCAATCTGCATACCTGTGTTTCATTCATATGCTAGCAGCAAGTAAAACTACGCGTCCCAGAATCCTTTGCGGTGACGCTGTCTCCACCTACAGCGTACGCTCAGAGCCAGAGAGCAGGCAGAGCAGCTCAGCTCCGTGTTTACGTTGAGATGCTCACAACAAAGGACAGCACACCGCGGAGAGCCTGTCATTTAAAATATAGCACCGTGGATATTGTGTCTTACGGTGAGCATTTAAAACTCATAACTCCAGGAGGAGGAGAACAAATAACACAAGTCCTCATCGGCTTCCATTTTTAACGGTTTTACTTTTATTTTTTTTTTGGAAACCACCGTAGAGGGGAGAAATTAAGACGAAATTTCCTCCTTTTTTTTTTTTTTTTTTTTTTTTTTTTAAGCCGGTGGAGCGTTAGCTAGCTTGCTAGCCTCAGCAAGTTGGGGGAAAGCCAGGCAGCAGCTGGAGAAGCTAGCAGCACCGAAGACAACAAAAGGACTTCATCATTTACATCGCAGTGAGTACATGTTTACACCTGACTTCTCTAAATAATTATAACAACGGTTTAACGCGGACGTTAGAAGGCTAATTCAGCGCGAGCTCCCCTGTTATTAACCGTCACCTGCTTTGTCCTGCCAACGGCTAGTTTACTGACGCTACTTTACCTCATGTAGTAACGTCCATGCACCCAAAGGTAGATCATCACAGGGCTTTTATTGTGAGCACTGCAGTGCTGATCTTTGTCAAGTGTCCTGCACATAATCGTGCACCTGTTTTGTATTTTATATCTCAGTGAAAATCCGAAGCTCTATAAAGATAAATCTTCCAGTTGGCAGCGAGTGTATCCGTGCGCGTGTGTGTGCGCGCGCGCGCGTGTGTGTGTGTGTGTGTGTGTTGGCTTTAGAGATGCAGGTATTAGTTTACATCACTTCCAGTCTGCATGCTGACCTGTCCCAGAGAGAGGGAGGGGGATTTGAGTGAGAAAGGGAACATTGCCTGATAAGGAATTAGGCAAATGCACGGACTCTTGCCATTACTAAAGCTTGATTGCCAGTTAATGACTTCCCTCCCCTCCCTTCTTTCTTTATCTCCCATCTCATTCTGCCTCTGTGTCTCTCACCCCCCTTCCTCCCCCTCTTTTTCTTTTCCTCTCCCACCCTCTCTCTCTCTTTCTCCTTCTCTCTGTCTCTTTCACTCTGTACTGGTGGTAAGCGATGATGTGATAAGTGTTGTTGCGGATAAGGATCTCTCTGACTTCCCTTCACTGTGTTGGAAATGTCACAGTAAAGACAGACATGCATTAACTCCATCTGCTCCACCAGGCCTTATTTCCATTGTCTGCTTGTCAATGTGATGATTAATCAGGAAACGTGCTGCCAGTGGTGGTAGCCAGTGCATTTTATTGTTTCAGTGACTTTAACCAAACCAATAAGACTGATTTGTGTTAAGCCTTCCAAATGAGAGAAGTTACCAGCAGTGAGTACAAAAGTATCAACGCTAGCAGGAGACCTACATTTAATACTGAAACTTTACACAGGATACTTGTTACCTGAGTCCGTCCTACAACTGCTTCCTAAGAAATGCAGCTTGTTGAGAGTGAGACAAAGACAATGCAACACCTTTTTTCTTATGTAGTGTGTACAGTATAATGACAACACCCTGTGTTAAACATAGAGGCAAGATGAAGTTATCTCCAGTTAAAACATAGCACAAGATTTGAAAAATATATATAAACAATTACAGTAGAACAAGCAGCAAGTAAACAAGGAAAGATTTAATCATTTACATTTTTTAAATAATAAATCTTATTCAGGAATAGAATAGATAGAAAAATAGAAAAAAACAAACGCAAAGACAAAACAGAAACTAGAATTGCAGTGATCCCTAAAATATGTGAATGTGATGCACCATGAATAAGCCCATATCACAACCTGTCAAACATTTTACCTGTTTGTTTGGTTGTTGTTTTTGTTTTTACTATTTAGTGTATATTCTGAAAGTTAAACAGAAGAAAATTGATCCACATAGTAAGGATGAAGGAAGGTATGAAAGTTTTTGTTTGAAAATGTTCAAAATATAGAGCTACAGATACTTAGTCCAGCAAACATACTGTAGAAGCCACATGTATCATGCAACTCATCAATGTTTGAGATTCATCAACTTCCTGCAAACACAACTGGTGTAGCAGGATACACTGAATTTTTAGGGTCCTTAATAGATCTATAACAGTGAGCTGAATCTGTTGTAGAGAGTCAAGTTGAAACACAGATACTTGCTAAAACAGTGCTGCCCAGCTATAAAGAAGGCTGAAGAATCTTTTTTTATTTTTGTGCAGACTATTTCAAGTCTGCATTCTCACAGTCCTATAAATGGTGATAACTTCTAGTGTGAAGTGCTTGGGACAGTGTTTGCCGTGTTGCACATACACGTTTGTGTCTGCACATTTGCATTTGGGTGTGTTGCCTGCAGGCCTGTGAGTGTGTGTGCGCGCGCGCATGTGTGCGTGTGTGTGAGAGTTCTCCAACACGGTTTACTGTCTCAGTTTCAGGGGTGGAAACCGGAGCTGACGGTGTCAGACGGGAGCACAGAGAGAGCTCTGATGTCTTAATGGAGGCTCAGTGCTGCTCGTTTCCTTAGTAACCCGGTCTGTGGGGACACAGAGAGGCCTCCCAGTCTCGGCCTGGGCTGGATGCTCTATCACTGCTGTACAAGGGAAAAAAAAAACTCAGAACTCCGAAACCATCAATTATTTTTTAAATATTTTTGATTTAAGTTAAAAGCTTTGTGTGGTCTTGTACATGCTCAGCAAGTTTTGTGATCCAGTAGGACCATGAAACTACATACTGTAACGGAATAACAAAAGTGCCTCCTAAAAGTCTAATAAATATGGCTTCTAATATTGGAATATTAGAATTTTTTTAAAGAGTTAATTAAGTAGCATTATTATTGCATTTATATCCATTTTCAGGATAGAAAATAAATCCTAAATCTAGCCTATGCTGCAATGGTTGCAAATTGCATTACAGGATTTTATTGTGAAATACAGTTTTCATAATTCTTCCATTCTTGATGACTTCCTTCGAAATCCTAGTTGTAAGATCAAAAGTCAGTGACAGCACACCACGTAAGACTCCTTCGCCACCTCATCCCACTCTTTAATGCCCCTAATATACATATTGTATAATAGCCTTCTAGTAATTTGAAGGTAGAAATTAATTGCAGGCAACAAATGACTAACTTTGGAGAAAAAATTAATAGTTAAAGAAAACATTTTACCCTTGATATAGTACCTGCTGTGCTCTGTACACTGAGCTAAGTGTGAACTGCGTGGAAACCTACTTTTATCGCATATTGACTAAATGGAAATACATGAAACAATCCTGCCAGCATTTGGTGGTTAACACCTTAGTGTTGAGTGAGTATGTTTGAAGTTCAAACCAACAAATCAACTACATGCCAAACACGTGTGTGTTTCTTTGCACCCTTTTAACCTTTAATGATGGGAACAGCACATTTGTCATGAGGAGACTTTTGTTTTTGTAACTGTTTGCATTTATCCTTTTGCGTGCACGTCTGTATAGTTTTATCAGGGAGGGACTCTCAGCTCAGCGGGGATCCGCGGGTGTAATCTTCAGCACAGCTGAGCGGCAGCTTTCCCCCCGCTGTGTGTGAAGAGCTTGACATTCTCCTCCTGGTCCGGCTTACTCTTTGCTGGGCTGGTAAACAGGCTGAAGTTTGTGAAGGGAGATTACGTCTGTCATGGAAAGTGGGTCAGACAGAAAGTGGGCACGTTTTATGGCCTTGTTTCTGCAAGGTACGGAAGGAAAGAAGAGGGGGGCATTAAAACCCCCAGCCTTTTTCCATAGTGTTGCTTGAGGCAGCCTGTGCTTGGTACAATTATCTCATACACTCCTGTCAAAAGCGTTATCAATCAGTTTCCCATAGCTCTGCTAACAAGGCATTCACACGTCAAGCAATTTAAGTGTTCCTGTGTTGAGGTGGCATTCAAGTACATATTCAGGTGTGTTCAGGTAGAGCGTGCCTTTCTTTACTCGCATTTATTTGAACCCAGGACTGTATTTATTTGCCCCAAACAGACAAGTTAGCGATGAGGGGAAAGTGAGTATTTGTTGCTCAAGTTATAACTTTTTTAACTAGCTGGGAGACCAATTCACAGTTGACTCAAAGTCCCGGCTCTTCGTGTCCTCTGCATTACATGCAATCATGCTGCCTGAAATTTACCTTGCATTCTGACTGTATGAACACAACTTAATATAGTCTAATTACAGTCAACATCTTGGCACCTGTGAAACATAAATTCAAAACTTGGAAAACTTTGGCAGTGTGTTGGTGTTTGCCTGTTAGCTAAAAAGGCTAGTTAGGTTAGATTAGCTAATCTGTATGGCAAGGAAAGGGCTTAAGAACCTTCCCATAGCATATCCTTTTTAGTACCATTATGTCACCTCCCTAGAGTCCCATTTGCTTCTTGATCATATTACGTGCAGTCTTAATAAATGGTAAAGTGACAGACAAGACACGTTCCTCCATTTTCCTCCTGTTATTTTCTGGTAATAAAATAGGTAGGTCACTACTACACATCCACATTATCATATGGATTATGTAAACTCAGGTGGTGGAGAAAACCATTTATTGTATGGAAACCCTTTAAGGTATTTAAATCTGTTCTCCTCAGAGTAATAATTTGTAGCGTAAGGAGTGCATAATGAAAGAACAGTACAAGGCACATGGTTGTAGAAAATACACCTGCACAGCACAGCTGAAGGCAGATTGTACAATGTAGTCCTTTCTCTTTCTTCCTTCTTCATCACACCATCTGTCTTACTCTTGCTATTCTGAGGAGACTATTCATTATTTATTTAAGGAGCTATTTAAGTAGTATATTTATGCACAGGGGTGGATGAGTATGGTTACCCATTTTGTTCCATAAAAATTAAGAATACATTTCTAATTTCTCTCCCTGCCTCTCTTATCATCTTTCATCCTTACCCAGTTTATATTTGTCTCTTTGCTTCCTTTTGCTTCTCAGTCACTAAAAGTCACACAAATGCTGCCAATACCTCAGTCAGAAAAGTAAGGGAGGGAGGGGAAACTGAAACAAGTGAGGCTGTTCAGCACCTTTTAAAAACAAGCTGTTGGGGAGTTCACAGTCCCTATTTGGCTTTGACTTTATTACTTTAACGGTAAACCAGCTGAATTCATGAATAGAAACCTTATTTGTAAATGTTGGTGGAGTTCTGTGAAAAAAATGTGTGTTAATGTCAGGGATGTGCGACACAAGAGCTGAAAGAGCTAAAAAAAATGGTGAGGGGGGGGGACTATATTAAACAGTGCTATATTTGACTAACTTTTTGTAATAAACACCGTGAGATGAAACAAATGGAATAATGTTACCATATACTGTATGTGTAGCTTTTAAGCTCCACTGGGAAAGAGTGAAAGAAAGGCAAACCAAAAGAGTACTTTCAAATATTAGCAGTTTTCATTAACAATCAATTAATAATGATTGACAGCCGAGGCCGCATGATGTTTTTGGGTTGTCCTTATGTCCCTATGTCCTTCCATCCCATTCTCGTGAACGTGATATTTTAAAACAGCCTGGAGGGAATTTCTTCAAATTTGGCACCAACGTCCACTAGGACTCAAGGATTAACTGATAACAATTTGGTGATCAAAGGCAGGGTTTGTCCTCAAAGGCTTAGTGAAGCACCCAATCACCTATTTTTCTATGCATGCTAGATTAATCAGTATGTCCTAAAAGCAGTTGTGATTGGGGATTTTTCCCAAACCAGATGAATTTTATGATTTATATAGTGTACCTTGCTGGGCCTACTTTGCCTTACTATAATTCATCCTTTGCAGTGAGACTGTAGCACATGCATACATTGAGATGTAGATGCTGAATGGATATATTTTTTTGCCTTACCACCAAAACCGGACCCCAAAAATCATTTCCTGTTTTACCACCCAACTAGATTTATAGTAGTGCAGGACCTCTCGACAAAAATGTATTAAGTACCAAAGTGGCTGGTAGAGTGCCGACACTTCTCAGATATAGACTAAAGTTATCAAGTGATTGATGCTGTTCCTTTCTTACTTTGAATGTTACTGCTTTCCTAACTTTTTACCTTTCTGTTTGGGGTGCCTTTTTGTACCTCTGCCAAGACTCAAACCACAGTCTGCTTAATTTCCCTTTAAATCAGCAGAATCCATCACTTTCACAAGCAGGAACTGAAAGCCCTGTTGAGGTTATACATGAAATGTGAAAGTAAGAAAGTGTGCGATTGTATTATTCTCACCATGTATGGTTTCCTTCCTGTGTAGTTCCAGCAGGCAACTGCACCCGAAACTACTCATATCATTTGGCACCTTCTCTTTCCACACACTTACAGACCCATATTCATGTGTACATACAGACCTGTACTTATCAATTCCCCTCTAATCATGCATGATTGACATTTCCTGCTTTACTTTCCAGCCTCCCTGTCTCAACCAACCTTGTGTGTACATCTTCACACTCACAAACGGGGTGTGTAACTTGTTGAGGCTTCCCCAGGGAGCTCTGATGTTTCTGCAGATGCAGTAAAAGACTGGGCAGTAGTTGCTGAAAATCCGTTAAATAATTAAAGTCTGAGGGTCCTTGGGCTCAGTACAGCAACAGCAGACAGTTGGTGAGATGTGAAACACAAGCAGAATTGGTAATTCTGAAATGTTATTGATTACATAACATGTGAAACTGTTGTTTAGACAGTCCCATTTATTTCCAGAAATCTTAAGTCTGTTTTATTTTAAAAAGTCTAGGAAATAGAGCCAGAAGTATGAAGTGGAAGCAATGCCAAAACCAACCCCTAACTGAAGACTCAAGGCTAGCAGCACTCTGTACTAGCTTGTCTCATTCGGCTGGACAACAGGCTAATGATTGCAAACTATGACCAGGTGCAGCACAATTAGACCTACATAGACCGCTCCCTTTTCAAACCCCAGAGGAATGCAACCTCCACCAACACATCAAGGACCCAAACAGGAGCGGACGGTGAACGGAAACATGAATCAGCCTCAAGCATGCAGCTGTAGAAAACCTTTCCCCCCTGATGTTTTCAGTACTATAATAATAACTTTTACTTTATGGAATCATCTGATGCCACTCTTCGCATTTCATACCTCCATCCTGACTATATGCTCGCCTCTATGTTATGACTTAGACTAAATATCTCAGTCTTGCCAAATTCTAAAAATATTTTTTTTACGGGAACCAAAATCCCAATAGGTTAAAAGCATCCTAATCCCAGGTTTACAGTCACCTATGTTGCTTTGTCCTTCACTATATCATTTAAAAAAAAAAAAACCTATTAACCAGTGTTGCTGCAGGCTACATCCATCCTTGGCATTCCTTCCACAGTATTGAAAGCAATATACAAGCAGTGGAATTAAACTTTCTCACATAACAATCACAGCATTGTGCCCATGTTAAGAGTGGCATAACCATAAAGGCAATTATGTTATGTCCAATTACATATAACATTGTCTATAAAACATCATCATAACTGTGTAGCTGAAGAGCAAAGCCGATTAAAAGGCAAAATAATTTATAAAGAAACTGGAATCAGTCATGGAATTATCAAGAGCATTTATTTTTGACATAGTTTTACAGACAGTTTAGGCAGTTTACAGTTTTTTTTTTACGTGCAGCCACACATGTGCTATTGTTCATTTGTCAAACAGACATAAAATGTCCAAAGGCTGAAGTGACAGAAAGCAGAGCAGTTCAGAGAGAGATCTGCTGTGAAGAAATGAAGCGTCGCTGCCTCAGTGTTCAAACTCTAACCCATCCCTCCTTAGTGGTGTATAGAACAGCCATGATGTGGCTTTACTGTATGCCTAAAGAATGACATATGTTGACCTCAGTCACACCTTGTTATACACATTTAAATTATACAACACTACACGTTTGCAGATTCTATATATATATATATATATATTTAAGTGAATAACAGCAATTAAAACAGGAAGTATTTTTTCCCTACTGCACTGATTGCATGTGCTTCATTCTGAGCGCACACACACACACACACACACACACACACACACACACACACACACAC
>CALSCE010009347.1:3543620-3566215 GCA_943593645.1 Bovichtus variegatus | reverse complement strand
CACACACACACACACACACACACACACACACACACACAC
Source organism: Bovichtus variegatus (assembly GCA_943593645.1). Taxonomy (NCBI): domain Eukaryota; kingdom Metazoa; phylum Chordata; class Actinopteri; order Perciformes; family Bovichtidae; genus Bovichtus; species Bovichtus variegatus. The sequence continues at coordinate 3,566,176 of CALSCE010009347.1, read as the reverse complement.
ACACACACACTGATCCCTACACTGTTCTGCGGTACCATGCTTCCAGGAAGGTCACATTGTATGCTTTTGTACAACCAGGAGATGGTGCTTGGCTGTAGAAGCACTAAGTTGTTTGTGTGTGTGTCCTTGTGTACATGACTGCATGCATTTCACTTTTGGGATTGAACACATTTCAGTTTTTGAATGCGAGTGAGGCGTTCACAATATGTATGTCTGCATCTCTGTTGATTTTTGTGTGCTCAAGACACTGCAGGGGTTTGTGTCTTGTTGCACGTCGTCCACCAACAGGGCTGTTTGTTGTCTGTGTGCACATGCCGGTCTGTGTTCTTCCCACTGAATCATTAATGAGACTGTAATGCGAACGCTGGCCCTGCTATTTCTTCCCCTACCTTCTGTCATCAGTAAGCCTCCTCCCAGTGCCACTTACAGGAAAAACCAATAGGCTGCTGCTCTGACAAAGCACAGACGGCAGACCTGCCCTGGAAACTTAAAAAAATAAACTGTTATTTTCAAAATTAACAAAGCACCACAGAAACAAACGGTTGCAGTCATTTTTCCAGTTGTATTTGAGCACACATGAATGATCAGACTGTAATTACAGAAACACTTACTTACCTTGTTTATCAGTTCACCATGCCATCATGTGTCCACACATTGATTCATATATTTTTGCTATATTTAGATTAGTGGGCCTACATCATTATAGTCACTTGTATGCTTGTAGCTAAAACTATCACATACTTAAAAAAACTATTAATTAACTTTTAATCCTTTTAGTTATTTATTAAGCAAAAAAAACAAGAATATAGTGTCTTTTCAAATGTGAATATTTGCCGGATTTGCGCAGTCTTGCGTGATAGTAAATTGGAGGATTTTTGGCTTTTACACAAAAATTTCAATAGTTTTCTTTTCTTTTTTCTGACTTTATTAATGTCCCGCTGGTCCATACTGGTTGAACAGTGTAGTTAGCAGCAACAAAGTAGGGAAAAATAGGGTAAAAGGCTAAAGAATATAACGCAGGGCACAGTATAGGCCTACAGTATTTAACACACCTCAATGATAACATTGTGAACAAACAGTGCCTTGACTTGAATAGTCCTCTATGGTGTAAATTATAGCAACATTATATACATTATATAACATATGTTTTTACTGGAAAAGTCTACTCTAATGAATATGTGCGTCTTACTCTACAGATTACAGGCCCTTTATGTTAAAGTCATTCTTTCCACACCTCACACAACAATGAGGTTTGCTGTTTCTGACGCTTTTTTTATTTTAAATGTTTTTATTACTCTAATTCTTTTTAATTTCAGGCAGCCTAAGTTAGATTTTGGGATGTCTGATTCACACTCATTTCAAAAGTTATTCACAGGAAAACAAAAAAAAAAAAACAGGAACCACCACCACTGTTTTTAATACTATTCCTAAACTGCTTTTATTAGACTGTGAAGCGAACAGCGGAAATAAGGAACCTTTGGGATGACCTGACACATTGTTGTGAGTCAGATTCACCTATCTTGACAGTGAAATGAGTACCTGACCTGTATTCTGGTCCACTGAGCCTCCAAACAGGCTGACCCTGGACACAAGTCCAGCACCTCTGGCTCAAAGTGAGGACTCTGTTTTGGGGGAACTCGTCCTGCATCCTGCATTCTTTGGAAATGCCAGTCCCGGAGACTCCCGAGCAACCGGTAATTTGTTTTGATGAGTTAATTTAAATCTCAGCAGGAATTTGGCGCCGAAGGGTCCGACTCCAGTCTGATTTTTTTTTTTAAGGTGTTAATGGTGCTGTCGTTCACTAGGAAAGATCTGGTCCTACTGGTGCACTTAGCATTTGAAGTCAAAAGTGTGTATTTTTCTTAAGGTGATCGGTGTGTTGAAGTGTGATGTTCACGGTTGAAATTGGTCAGAGAGGTGTGACGCGTGTTGGCTTTTCAACAGCCTAGAAAACGTTTACAGGACATTTCAGCGTGTGTCCTCTTGTGTTGGTTTTGCTAAGCGTGAGGCCCGATGGCTTTTGATGCCATCTTCACTATGTTCACATCTGCTTTCAACAACACAGCTCGGGTTTACATTCCTCACCTTGTTTCTAATGTTCAAGTCCTTTTCCTGACCTGCTCCACATATTTCATGCCTTGCTGTTTATAGCTGATGAGTGTGAGTATTGTTGTGGCAACGCTTCCTCAGGTCAAGTGTTTGGCATCGAGTCCAAGTGGATTATTCTTATCTGCCTCGTTACCAACAAGTCCTTTTTTCCGCCATAGTCACAGCAATGGAAGATCCTTTTTAAAGTAGTTCAGCATGGCTTAATATTGGATACTTCGGTGTCTGTGTAGACTCAGTGTGTTTCTAACAGCACATGGGGAAGTGGTCTGCTTCGAGTACCAGTTTATACGCTCTCTTGTAGGCTAATGGTTACTCCAGAGAGCCCAGACACCACACAGTCTTGTAATACGTTTCTGTAAAAAGGGTGATAACAAAAAAGACAGATGGGCTGAAACTAATTATTTTTTTATTCACCATGTGTGCACCATCCTGAGTAAGCAGGTTGTTCATCACACAGTAAGTCTACTGTTTATTCACATTTGGCAGACTCTCTCATCCAGAGCGAATTACAGTGCTGCTCAACTTTCATGACTCAAAAAAACAAAACAAAATCAGACCCAGTGAAGAAGAAACATAGATTTAGTGGAAATCAAATCCTCTAAGTGATCAAGTGGCCATAAGGTGCAGCAGGGAGTAAAATATGATGACTAGACTTCAAATCATTCTTTATGGATTAATTCACCAGAAGTTTTTCTTTCTGTAGAACATGTGGGAGGTGCTTTTTTTGGTCACATTTGGGCATTTTTGCTTAAACAATAGACTGAAATGATTAATCAATTATCAAAGTAGATGAAAAAAGCTTGGATGTGAAAAAAACCTTAATTTTCCTGAAAAAAGCTTGGATGTGAAAAAAAAAACAAATTTTCTTGAAAAAAGCTTGGATGTCAAAATGTTTTTAATTTTCTTTAGCTTGAATGTCAAAAAAAACGAAATTTTCTTGAAAAAAGCTTGTATGTGAAAAAAACCTTAATTTTCCTGAAAAAAGCTTGGATGTGAAAAAACTAAATTGTCTTGAAAAAAGCGTGGATGTCAAAAAATACAAAGACATTTTCATAGAAAAAAAATGTATTTAAAAAAAACTTAATTTTCATAGAAAAAGCTTGGATGTCAAAAATACAAAATTTTTTCATGAAAAAAGCTTGGATGTGAAAAAAACTTAATTTTCACGAAAAGAGCTTGAATGTCAAAAAATACAAAGACATTTTCATGAAAAAAGGTTGGATATGAAAAAATATTTCATGAAATTTTTTCATGAAAAAAGCTTGGATGTGAAAAAAACCTTAATTTTCATCAGTAAGTTGCCGCTCTGTTGGCTCGGACATAAACTCAGTAATAAATGTAGTCTTCATTGGTTAAGTGGTCCTTGGTCTGAAAACATTTGAGAACCCCTGCTCTAGACGAAAGGATTAATCAACGAATTGAGGATTTTACTTAAGATTACATTATTACGTTTTATTGTACTGGTTCTGTGTTATGTAGACCTTTCTTCATGTTGTCTAAACAGAGGAGTTTGCATTTCTTGTGAGGAGTGTTTTGAGGAATGAAATTTAAATCTGGAGGTGAACCACCACCTTTTGCCTCCAGTGTTATCCAACCTGGATGTCCATCTGTTGTGTGTGTCCACTGTTGTTCTTCCTTCCTCTCAAGCGATGTGTCATGGCATACAGTATGTTTCCATCCATCTTGGAGTAAATATTGGACCACACACAGTGGAGAACACCTCCAGGGACCATTGAACATGAGAAGTGTGCGCCTGCCTGTGAGTGGGGAGGGAATTGGGACTTGATGTGTGCATCGACACGCTGACTCTAAATCACTTTGGAGCAGACCGGCTACAGGCTGCAAGTCTATGGCTAGACAGCAATGTTCCTGTCTTCCTGCTCCGGTATGTGTTCAACTTTAGAGCAATCATTAAAATATCAAAATGAAGATATATTTAAACCATGCATACTCCCACACATGAAACACTAAATTATTATATTTCTATTGTCCAAGCTACCGCTCAGTAACGACGACAGTCATGTCAGAAGTTCACACTGGTTTGTATTGATAATGCAGCCTTATCTGTCTGTGTACACCCAGCTGAGCTTCAGGAGATTTAATTCGCGCTACATTAATTTTCTATAATGTTGCATCAGCAGGGATTTTCCCTGTTGGTTTTATAGTTGCTCTGGATGGAAATGCTTTATGTGTGCCAGTACACATTCAATGTGGGTTTATTTTGAGACGGTACATTAGAGTTTTTGTGTGAATGGAAATTAAAATCTGATTGTTGCCTCAGGAAGAACAGTCGTCAGCTTCCGAGACGGTGAGCTAGTTACAGTTGCATCGCTTCACACATCCAATCAAAATGTTTGCATTCAGTGAAAAATGGAAAAGGTGTTGGAGCTCTTTGTCCAATTCAATTTACACTAACAACTAATACTTTTAAGAAAAATGTTCTCTCAAAGTGTGTTGCCATTTAGTTTGGCAGGTCACCAACAGTGCTCTGGGAGGATTCGATTCTGTCAATCATGAATGAGGATGAATTGCGTGGTTTCCTGTTGTACTTTTTTTTGTTAGTGATTCAGTTATTTTCTTAACCAACCATAAAACTAACCTTACCATAAGGATGACATAATACACTTGCATCTATCTCGTGATGCCCCGATTCGGAAGCCAGTCTGCAAGTTCCAGATAGGGGCTAGTTCAAATTGATTACGTCAGTTGAACAAATCCTGGTCAACTTAAAATCCTTTCTTGATTGTAACAGATTGCACTCTGGGTACTCCAGATGTCAAAAACATGAACTTTTGTGAATTCACTGGAACCTGTTTCTAAAGCACAGTGTTGCAAGCATTTGATATTATAAGTGATAATATGTTCACTAACACCATGGCTGCTTTGGGTTTTAAAAACTCTTTCCTTATATTTGACATTTTGCAGATACGCCATGCTTCTTCATAAAACTACATAGAGCTGTTGTCTTACATATCTTTTTGAAATTGGATTGCTCTGCTAATTTGGTACACTTTAGCCATAGAGTGCACTGTGTAGCCGCAAAAACCTTTGCTACATACTGCAGTGTGATGCTTTGAAAATTGAAAGAAGTGATGTAGAGGTCTTATCGTCAGGTAATAATTAGGAAACTTCTCAATACAACAGGCGTGAGCTGGTGGAAGCCCTCTTTATACTTACAAACTTCAATATGTTTTGTAAAAGAAAATACAGGGGATGCCGATGCCATCTGTTCATGTCCATCGATCAGACAAGTTTGACCAAAGATAAGAGATGGAATTGAAGATAGAGGAGAATCTGGCGCCAGGTTTGCCAACTTCCCCCTCCACCCCACGGATCAGTTTCAGAGTCATGGAGCGTCTAATCTTCGCAGTGTGCAAACCCAATCCCTCTCCACTGACCCGACCATGCAACTCTACACACGGGAGACCAGACCCAGGGTGTCTGGAAACAAGCTCGCGCCCACACAAATGCTCACATATGCACGCACAAATGCAGATTTCTGTTGGATTACAAATGAAATCCCCACCGATGTACACACACAGCCTCCCACACTGAAACGGAAATGTGCAAAATACTTAACACATGCTTCCTTTGACTTTGTTACTGAATGTTGTTAAGATTAAACCGTTTTTTTAGACAAGCTCCACTTGCAGTACAAGGCAGAGGTTTATGGTCAGACCGAGCAGTCTCGCCCTTTTGCTGCCACTGTAAAACCTCCTGCATGATGTGTTGCATAATGCTACAGTTTAGTCAACATTTGTAAAAGCAATGAAAGAAAGATTTTTTTCCATTCTGTAATTTTTTTTTTTTTGAGCTAACAATTAATTTAGAGCTCTCGCTTGGATAAAATATCATGTCAGCTGAACTCCGAGGTGAAGAGGTAGCAATGAGTCCCATCCACTCATCATTTCAGCATTTTGAGCCGAGGAAAGTGTGGTTTTGTCTGTGAGCTGGCTGACTGCTGACTTGCTGGCTAGTTGACTCTCCCACCAAGCAGCTGGTGTTTATCACTGGACATTGAGGTCTGTGATTGGAGGCACTGGCGCTCGGCCTCCCTTCGCACGGAGGACTTCTCAGAGACATACTCTGTTGTTTTTCTTCTGCTCTGTATGATGATTAGAGCAATTGAAGGCTAATTGCAGATGTTTAAGTGACTGAGTCTCTAACTGAGGTTGTTTTGTAGAAGCCTTTTTTTATTATGTCTAAATAACCAGCTCGTAGAGGGCTTTAACCTCACCCCTCGCTGATAAAACGGTCTTAACAGGTGAAGTTCACAGCTGTTAAATTCTAGCAAAAGTTAATTTAACACTGTAATACTCTTATACACCACTAAGGTTTCCCAATAAAATACATGTTGCATCATATTTTTCTCATTATTAGGGCACACCACTTGAAGCATTTCTCATTTCTCATATATCATATGATGTTATAAAAAGAAATTGTCATTTTATATTGAGAAAAGGAGTGTGAGTGGGAGGGATGTGTTTTATAGATGTTTTTGTACTTGCTTGGATGTTCATTAAAATGCATTATATAATGACTGTAAAGCATTTCATCAATGTAGTTCAAATTGAATACAACCGTTTGTATTTCAGCGGATTGAGTAAATAACGTAACGTAAATGTGCGGTTGTACTTTGGATAAGTTTGCCTTTATGCCTCCCAAGAGAGCTTTTCACTGCTGCTTGATTTAGAGTTTGACTGGAGCAGCAATCACCTCCTTTCCTCGAGGCCATGAGTTTAAACACATGGGTAGGCCTTTTCTCTTTCACTGAGCTGAAATACTTAGACCGCGTTCCAGACAGGACATGGGTTAAGTAGGTTGGAGTTCCTCCTGGAGTGGAAATCTGACAAAGAAAGCTTTTGAGGTATTACAGCTGAGCATGGTCGCTCGCTCACACCATGTCTTGTTTACTCTGTAGTTCACATTTAACCTCTTTACCATCTACCCAACCATTTACTTTTCTTTAGTTGGTGGTATCTTGCTGGGTTCTACGGGTTCAGGTTCCTGTTTACATTTCAGAAATGTCTCATTATTGCCAATTTACAATTAGAAGCACTACCTGATTATTGAAATAATTATCTGTAGTTCTGCTAATCGATTAATTGACTTGTGTTTTCAGCACTCAAATGAAAAAGAATTGTAACTGATGGTGTATTTTCACCTCAGTCTTGCCCAAGTACACATCAGTAAAGCAGATGTTTACTTTTTAAAGGGCCATGAACCTCAGCCTTCCAGGTGAATGATGTCTTTTATCACTCCCGACACCATACTGTTGTACCATTAAATATATGCTGAATTCGCTTTTTGCCGTTCGTGTTTGCAATGTGCCCATGGATATACAGACAACTTTCACTGGATTACTTTGATACTGAAGAAAACTTAAACAATGTGATATTTCTCAGCCAGGTTATGGAGTCATTATTCTAGAATTTCTAAGCAGATTTCTAGACGTTTACTCGCAATAGACCCCAGGGATAATATTGTCTTCACAAAGTGTAAGTCACACAAAATTTTGAAATTGTGTGTATCGTGTCAGTGTGAGGAGTTCTCTGCTCATTTTGTATTTGACGGCAGATAAAATGTTGCTTTTGGTTGCAGACTTGGCTTTGGCACTCAGGGACTGAGCACATCTCACATTCATATAACAGTGGTGCAATATAGAGATATTGCTTTTGTGTACACATAACACCAAGAAGGTAAAGCCCCCCCCATCTATTTGTGATAAAGGGAACAAGCCACGATGGATGCAAATATGAAAACACTGAAGAGTGGGGAAAATACGTTTGAAATAGTTTCTGTAAGCTTTTTGAAGAATAAGTGATTCTGCTGCTCAGCATGGAAAAGCTAGGGACCTCACAGCGAACATGAAAGGTGAGAAATGCCTAAAAGCCTCAGAGTGTTTGAGGATGTGGTGAGAGCCAGTTATATTGGAACAATTAGGTATCTGATGACCTTCTTGATTAAAGGCTTTGACGAAGATCACAGCAGCCACAAGTAAGAAGATGAGCCCTATTTTCCCTCTCTTAGTTTTCTCATTTTTACACATCCCTACCCGCACTAACACAACAACTGCCATATACTTTCGACCTACATTGTACTGTTACCTAGTTTTAGCCCAGCAGGCAGAATATCAGTAGCTCTCGGAGCTTCATAACAAAACACAGAAAAAGTGAATGTAAAACCAACTGGTTGCTAAACACATTCTCAGACAGAAAATGTGACAAAAACCCAAGCAAGATGGATTTGTCGTGGCATTAGAATACAGACGAAGGAACAGATATTATTTAATGAAATCAAATGAAATTGTAACCCTAGCTATTCAAGCATTATTATATATCATGTTGTCTTTTCATGTAGCAGCAGATGTGCTTCATATTAAATAGCATAGAGAGTCATCCTCTCGGAGTCTATGCCAGGCATCTGTTATTATTTATTGATCTGATGACCCACTTTACCAGGAGGATATCATTACCACTTTCCAGTAATGAAGATGTCACCCTGTTGGGGTTCTTGGTTTTCCTTTTCACAGTTTTGTGACATAAAAAAAGGATTCATTGAGAAATACTTCTTTTTGCACTTACCTACCTTACTTAGTTTACTTTTATTTCTTTAGATGTTATGAGCAATTCAAATGTTTGTCATAGAAGCCATTCCTGTGTTGTATGTTGATGCTCAAGTATCATGATTAGCACATATGGTGTAGTAGATGGTTGTAGGTATGGGAAGTGTTGTCACATGAGTCAATAGCTTATGCATCAAGGTCTTATCATTGGTCATCAGTGTGTTTTCCCTGGTTATAAATCAGGAACTACCTTTTACACTGGCCAAGTGGTAGACTTAGGAGATTAGTTGACACAAGTTCTGTCTTTTGAGTTCCTCTTTGTCCATGACCCTGTTAGTGTATCTTCTGACCCATTTCTGGTTCCTGCCATCCAAGAAACACTGCCTCTGATTTTGCTGTTTGTTTCCATAGAGCCGTGCCTTGTGATCTTAAAAGTGCGTCACCTTTCGACTTACCATAGAATCAAGCGTGACACGTTTTAGCTCAACATGAATGCATTGAGCAGGACTCAAATCCTGCAGAGAACTCTGTTATCGTTGGGTGTCACCTCTGGTCAATTTGATACAAGATCTTTTCCTTGGCTTGACTTGTATGCTAAATTTATGTCAAAATTAGAGAGTTTGACATGTTGCACTGCGACTGCCGATGGATTCAAAAGGAAAAGTGCAGCTGTTGCTCTGCTTCCGTGTTAACATAAAGACATATTTATGTGCGTTTGCTCCTGCCTGTGTGCATGTACATTTGTTTGTCATGTGTTGTGCTCTGTTGGCAGCCAGCGTGAATGGCAGGTGTCATCCGTGTCTCCTTGCAGTTAAGTTTTACGAGGGCTTTTGTAAGTGTGAGGTTGCTGTTCGTGCTGTCAGCAGCACGCTGTTACAATCCTTGACCTCGGCCTGCAAAGTCAGTCTCACTGAGCTCTAGATCTGTTGTTGTAGGACTGTGTGTCTCGGTAGCTAAGCAGCAGTTGGCATACAGCCACACCGAGCTCTGTGTCATGCAGAGTTGCAGAGGCCGGGGAGCTTAACAACACTTAAAAAAGGATATACAGGCCCATACATATAACACATGCCAACTTTGAGCAAATTCCTCAGACAGTTTAATGATAAATAATTTGAAATAAAAAAAACCTCAATGAAAGCCTCATTATAACAGTTGACATATGTTGTTTCTCAGCATAAGTAAAGTAAGTAGAGAAATCAAAGCTTGAAATTAAGAAATAAAACCTGTCACTCAAAATTCTCAATCCATATTGAGAGCAGGATTATATTGTTATATTGTTAATATAAAATGTCGATAAGTGGTGCTATGAATATAAAACGGACATCCTTCATCATTAGTTCAATGGAAATACCAGTCTGGGATGTTAAAGTCTAATGTTCACCATACTTTTGGCTGCTTTACATATACGATGTGGTACAGAGTAATACCCTAGTATGAAGACTGTTTCCAGGGAGCCTGGTCTGAGTGAGTTGGCGTCCTTGAGCCACACAGTGTTCTGGAGAGGCTGCTGCTGTTTTTGTTGAGTTCTTGATAACAGTAGAGTTACGACAGAGCGATAATTCACCACCACACTCACTCAGACCTATTTTTCTTATGCTCTTCAGTGTCTGGATCCATAGGTAAAAATCCATTTCTGGCAAGCCAGCCAACAGCTCCCTCGACACTACTGAGTTTGCACATGTGAGTGTACAAAGAGGATTTTACGTGCACAGAGTTGAGAGCATGGTGTTTTAGTATGCACTGACTATGCTGCATGTGTGCGTGAGTATGTGTGATTAACCCCTTCTGTCAGGGGAGCAGGTGGGGCGGAGGCTTACGTCTAGGTTTGCAGTTCGAACACACCCGTCTTCACCTCTCCCTTCTTCCTGCACACTCTTCCAGGTCCTCCATTTTGCTTTTATTGCCTCCATCCAGAATAAATCATTCCTCCTCCACACCGACATCAGAAGCATCTAAAAAAGATTCACAACCAGCCTTACCACCTGCTGAACTCTGTCGATAAGAAGTTGCTGGGTGAATTACAATGAATTACAATTGAAGTGCTTAACTTAAATGTGTTGGACCCTTGTGTGATTTCCTCCACTCTCTTTTCTCCCTCACTGTGTGTGTGTGTGTGTGTGTGTGTGTGTGATGAAGCTGTTTATAACTCCAGTGGTGTGATTCACTGAATATAGATCTATTGTTAACACAATTAACACTTAGGGAGTGAGATATCAGGAAGCGAGTTGAAACTCAAATTGTGAGGCAGTGAAACAGTGTGTATGATTGTAAGCATGTAGGTAGGTTAGCAGGTAGGTTTTCAGTTAGCAGGTAGGGTAAAACCACTTTAATAAGGCTTTGTCTGACATTGTTTCTGCTATATTTACTTGGAAGTCCTCTGTATGATCTTCTCCCACTCGGTCTAATGGGACTGTATCAGCTCTTCAGTGAGAGTGTTTAGGATTAAAGCCGCTCGTCATCAAAACACTTTACTTCCTATGCTTTATTAATGTGTGGCTTTACATTCTCTTAGCAGAAAGGCCCTCTGGGAATTCTAGGATAAATATTCTGACTCGCATTATGAGGACTGCCTGGAAGTGAAGTGATGACGTTCTTGTTTCTCTTCTGCTCTTGTTTTGAAAGACAGCGTATCATATTTATATTCAGCTTTTTAAATTGTCAAGTGAGTGGAAGAGACACAAAGACATGACAAGAAAGGTCACGAGTTTAAGTTAAACCCATGATGTCCTCAGCTTGTTGCAACAGGAAGTCCATCCTCTCCCTTTTCTCATGCCTTCTTTTCTCACACGTGCTTTCTTTCTCTGCTCTCCTCGTTGTAATTTCCTGTGTATTTAGAAAGCTGTGTGTGTTTTTGAGTCATTCTCTAAAGTCAGCATTTACAGACATCCACCTCACTCAGCAAGAAGAATAAGCCACATGTACTCCAGACCTTAGTTGTGTCCCTGGTGCTCTGATGAAGGCCTTTTTATTTGCATCTTTGCAATAAAATCTTTGGAGGTGTGAAGTGTGTGTGGGGGTGTAGTTTGCATCTGTACCTACTGAGCAATTTTAGCCATTTAAAGTGGCTCTAAATTTAGGCTGTGTAGGGCTTAAAGGGATAGTTTAGTTTTCCTTTTTAAATACCCTTTTACTGTGGTCCTTGTCACTGCAAACATTTGACCTGGGGAAGGTGTAGTGCGAGGGGGGTTCATGATGTCTTAGAGGTCCCAACCCTCCACATACAAGCCCACTGACAAAACAGTAGTAGAAATGAGTAAAAGTGGTTGCATTGATGGGGACTTCCTCCAGGAAGTCTATCTTGCGTAACAGATCCACAAGCTCGAAGGCTTAGAATATTATCACAGTGACAATAATTGTAACTTTAGCCCTGACAATCATGAGGTAAACATTTATCTTGCAAATCAATCTACCAGCACCTTGTGTTTTCATGGATTTGACCCGCTGTACAGCCCTGCATTTATTTATATAGATAGATATGTATATTTATTTATATTGATATATATGTATATTTATTTATATAGATATATATGTGTATATATATATATAGATTTATTTTTTCTCTTTTCTTTTGCTGGAGCCTTCTGCGTTCGCATCCCTGCTGAACTAACACCAGCCTGAGTAAACCCTCTAATCTTTGTGTTAATCTTTTCTTTGTTACTCTGCAGGGCAGGACGGGCAGTGCTGCAAGAAACGGACACATGAAGCATGAGAGGGTGGAGCTGAGGCTCAGCTGACCCTTCCCCTTCCTTCTCCTCCTTTCCCCCCCGTGCTCCATTCGATCAGCACCTCCCCCCTCCCTTCCCCTCCTTTCCCCATCCTGTGTTCCTCACCCTGTTGGATCTCACCCATCTTGCCTCCCCTCTTCCTCCAAACCTCAATCAGCCGTGCCCAATGTACTCCCCGGAGCAGGAAAACATCTCCACCACCGCCTCCACCAAAGTGCCAGTGAAGTATGGAGAGCTCATTGTGCTGGGGTAAGCAACAATAAATTACAAATACACATCTTTACATCCATAAAACACCTGTGAATGTATCCTAATGTCCTATTCTAAATGTGTGTTTTTGCAAAAAATACAAGTAGTACAAGGTAAGAAGTGCAAGGTTCAAAACTGAAGTTACTTTATGTTGTGTAGAACATCATCTGTGTGTATTGGCCATTGTTGGATTTATGAAGCATAGCTGATATTGGTTGGATGTGTTGGTCCCAGTTGTTTTTCAGTTTTATCTCAGTCCCGCCAGTGTTTCCAACGCTCGCCATGTTTGTTCCCACCTGAAAATGTGACATACCCATGTGTATACAGTATACTGAAGACAGTTACATGCGTTTTTCAAACCAAATTCACCTCCTGGCCATACGTTTTTGCCTTCTTAATCTATCTGTATAAATCAAGCATCCCACACTCCAGACACAATACACATTCCTGTTAGGCTGATTGAAAGTGGAGGTATCACACAAAGAAGCGTAGCAATGTGCCAACCATGGCATGGATGTCAACAATTTATGACTTAAAATATAAAAAAATGTGTCCTTGAAAATATTTTATGAGTTAAGCATTTGGCACATTTGTTAAACCTCAAGTATACACACGATGCATTTTGGTAAGAAACATTAAATGTAAACATAATTCATGTTTGTTCATAAGAAAACAAGGCTCCTTTTAAGCCTAAATTACAGCGGTGGAGATGCACAGTCTGAACACTAATTAAAGAGATAATCATAACTTAAGAACAATTGAAATAGTGGTAACAAAGAGAACAAGAGCTATTGTTCTGGTAAGTGTCCTGAGGGAATATACAGTAAAGATTTAGACTTTTTATTGGTCAATAAACTTGCTAAAACATCTTCTAACCAGCTCATCAAGCCTCCATGATTCATTTGAAGAGTTGACCACAAAGATGTGAACAAATGCAGTGTTCCAGGAGATGCACCGGAAATGCTTTTCCAGAAATAACAACATAAACAATTGTGATTAATTTTGGCCACAAGCAGCACCGGATACTCATCATTAATACCTTCTTAATCTCTTCCTTCAGAGATTTGTTTTGACTCAAGTCCACATACTCAGCTGTAGGAAAAACCTTCCACCCCACCCTGCATCAGTACAGAAGACGTATAACTACACACACTTTCTCCAATAGCAACTGACAGTGAAGGACTTCCTTTATCTGTCCGCCTCTTGTTTATTCCCCACAGGGCTATTCCACTCCACTCCCCTTCCCAGCCCACTCCACAGAGGAATGCAGATGTCGGAAAGACTCCTTGCACACACACATGTGCACGTACAACACAGACACACACATTTTTTATGTCTCACACAGTTGGTTTCACAGCTGACTCACAGTTTGTTGTTCTGGGTTGTGCGGGAGCTGTATCGTCAGGGAGAGGACCGTGGAAATTTTCCCTAGTGGAAAAACGCAGCGAGCAGTAAACGCTGCTCCATGCCTTTACAAGGGAGAACCCCTGTTTTCCGCTTTGCTCTACTTTTTCCGTTCCTACTTTTAAAATTCTAGGTCAGGCCACACTTTTTTTAAAAAAATTTTTTTTTATAAAGTTCACCGGCGGCACTTTTTGCTGGATGACATACTGCGTAGTGTAGTGAACACTTACATATGCTTTTGCTGTGTGGCCCATAACCCACCTGACATTATTATCATGCCGTTAATCCATCACTGTGACAGTCTGGGCAGGACAACCTGCTTAGGTTTAGCAAGTTATTAGAAACACAAAAACTGCAACAAAAATGCTTTTCACTTGGTGTCATCCTATACTGACTGGTGCCTGTACTGAACAGATTTAGCTTTACGCACTGCCAGCATCCCTCCTGTAGAATCATGTCGTACTCACGGTACAGCAACTAGCATGATGGGCGAACAGCTAAACAGACATGTCACAGGTTTGGTGAACATGTGCATTTAGGCCTTCTTGCTTTACATTCATTTTGTCTGAGCGATGCTAAAAATAGACTGATTTTCTTTTCACTTCTGATATAAGGGATAAAACAAAGATTCTGAAACCAGGCTAACCCTGGAATAGCATATGAGCTAAACCAGTGTTGTAGAGGACAAAAAATGTTTTTATCCTAATACTGAATATCTTAGTAACAGTTCTATACTTTTGGCATTGAAATCTGTTTTCTGTGCAGTAATTATACTTGCTTGGTTGGTTTGGGTTTACTAAATGAAGGACAATTGTGGTAAATTACTTGTGCTAACAAAATTGCTCAGCTATGGTGAACTGCACCCACCCGGTTCTCCCAGCAAGCTGAAACAAGTGCAAGATTTAATTGTGTGACTCACGTGTGACGAAGAACAGGCTCGCAAATGCAAATACAAATGAAGAACCCCATCAACACCCGGAGCGGCGTTGTGTCCGGCCTCCTCGCTATCCCCAGTCCAACATTACCATGTTTGAAGCCCAGCGATACTAATAGCCTAATCTGGAGGAATGCTGCAGTGTCTCTGGGGACGATCTGTTTACAGGCAGGAGTACTGGACATCCATGTGGCTTTTTAAACAACTGTCACTGGATACATTGCTGTCCCTCCGTATCCTTCTCTGTCTGTCTGTGTGCAAAGCTTTTTTTCATGAAATGCACTGTCCCATGCTTTACAGCAACAGTGCAGCGGTGTTGCATCGGCAGAATATTGTTAATTTCTAAGACAATTCACACATGGAGATGGAGCTCACTGAAAGAAATGTTCTCTCCCTTTCACGCCGTACATTTAGTATGGCACTATGACAAATATCAAATGTCAACATCTATTTTGTTATAAAACTCCTTTATCCTCCTTCGTTCTCAAAAAAAAAGTCCCATCCACACAGGCACGGTTGGACGAATGGCTGAAACACTTTGAAATAACTACTAAAATACCTGTGTAGGTGTGGACAAGGCCTTAGTCTAATAACCTTTGTAATGATAACACAAGTAAACAGAGACACAAAGTTACTCAGCCATAGCCAGTAATTAGTCACACCACATGTCTTTATGTTTTTATAGGTTTACAGTATAAATGGTCGCTTGTTGCTGCACACTGAGCTTTAGTTTACTAGTGTTACTCACTCACACACACGCTTGTTGTGGGAATTGATGAATACAGTACTAACACAGACTAACTTTTTCCTAATGCTGGTCCTTTCTGCCTCACTATAGAAACAGCCTGTAAATGCACACACACTTTAAACTTTGGCCATTGTTTGGAGAGTATTTGGATACATGCATGTACATTTAAAATGTAATGCTACCCATGGGAACCTGGGTTTGAACTGCCAACAACACTTTTGAGCTTTCTCCAGCAGACTGCCCTGCCCTCTCTCCGGATACAGGCTGAACTTTACCATGGTTACGCTCTTGCCATGGTTACTCTTCCCAAACGTTGCTGTGGCTCTGTTCTCTCACCATGGTTACTCATAAACCCTCCCAGCGTTGTTTGATCCCTGCAGATCTGCTCTCTCGGAGAAACATTTGGCTGGTTCTGCTGCAGTCACAGCATTTTGTCTTCTTTTTTACCTATTCATGTTTGCAAAAAAAACACAAACATTTACAGACATTACACATGCGTCTGCAGTCCTGGTTTAAGAGAACAAACCCTTGCGATTGTGACGATTATTTATTATGATTGCTGTGATGTCGAGTATTTCTAAAGTTTGCCACTGGATCCCTGTTTTTGTGGAAATCTTGTGAAGAGTTCTGAAATCTTAAAGCTCGGTGAGGATACATGCTCTGAAAGTCTAGAAATGATTTTCTTTTTGTATTCTTAGCCTATCCAAAAGAACACACCTAGATTATAACAACAGTTGAATTACTGGCTTTTCAAAAAATAGTAAATTATTAATTACAAATATGAGCTGAAAACTGCAAAATTCAAGGTCAAGCAAAAAGCTGGAGGAAGCAATTTAATGTTTGGGTTTTTCTTGAGTTATTACATTGCATTTATTGCAGTTGAGTATAGTTACTGTATGTCAGTGAATTCAGAGGAGTCCATAACTACTGTGGCTTCTGGATGTCATAACAATGTTAAAGTAGCGAGCTGTGTTTATGCATGTGGTAATGTTTATGAAGTTGTGGTTCTGTTAGGAATATCACTTCATACTGGTAATGGCTTATCTTATGTGTTTGCAGTAAGGAATAAACCTTGTGTAACCTGGGTGTGCCCGCTGTGTTTCATATACACACCAAACCTGGAAAGTACAGCTTGAGTGTTTAAATCACTGGCTGCTTTAGCTAATGTGCACTTTATTTCTCCTTCCAGGTTTTTTTTCTTTATTTATTTCACTGCTTATACTTATCTACTAGTTTTGCTTTTGTTATCCGCTTAATATTTTTGTTTGTAAAGGAGTACCTATTGCTATGTTGAATGGGATATTTTGAGAAAATGCAGCACAGTAACTGTGCTGTCGGGAGTCATAGAGGGTCCATTCTGTCGGAGGGAACGCCTCTGTTTATTCTCCCTTTCCTCAGCCGTGCATCGGGCTAAATGAGTGTCTTTGTCTGTTTATTTTCTCAGCCTTTTCTGGGGTTATGGTTGGAGGGCTTTGTTGTTTGTGAGGATATGCTGTGCTTTTGTTAAAAAATTTTTTTAAAAAAAGCACGTAAGAAAAGTGTGTGTGTGTGTGTGTGTGTGTGTGTGTGTGTGTGCGTGCGTGCGTGGTCTTCGGTGCATGGAGGGAGTACAACAAAATGCCTCAAGTACTTTCCGCAATCACCTATTGTTTTGTGTGTGTTTATGTTTGTGTGTGTTTATGTTTGTGTGTGTGTGTGCGTGTGTGCAGGTACAATGGCTCTCTGCCCAACGGGGACCGAGGCCGACGTAAGAGCCGCTTTGCACTTTGTAAGAGACCGAAGGCAAACGGGGTGAAACCCAGCACAGTTCACATCGCCTGCTCTCCACAGGCAGCCAAGGTGAACACACACACACACACACACACACACACACACACACACCATCAACAAGACAGGAAAAGGAAAGTGTTCAGCAGAACTTCCCTGAGTTAGCAGAAAAGGGAAAATGAGCAGGTACAAGGCTGTGTTGAAGTTTAAACAATGTTTTTAACACAGCGTTTAACTAGAACACGCTGAAGGTTTATAAGGGAAACCAATGTGTACGGTCCAGTGGAAGGTAACTGAGCGTTTTCTCGCAAATGCCTGGGAAGCACATGTCCGAGTGTTTCCATCGTCAGTTATAAGGCCTCCCAGAAACCTGGTAAATTAACAGGGCGTTGGACACGCACTTACACTTTCTCACACACAGTCCAGCCTTTTAGCTGCAGTTATTTAAAGAGTCTGGAAGAGTGATTTGTCCTCATCTGTCCTTTGGGTGGTCTTGACTGACTAAAAAGATGTTGAGGCTGTGACTACATAACTGAACTCTTCACCCACTCCACCCTTCCTATTTGTATCTATTGTTCTTTGTAGGGATCAGTGAGCACACACTTTTGCAATAAAGCATGTTCAGTTTCAAGTGAAGAGTTTGATTTGAGAGCATTTAGCTTTACTTTTTGTGTATTTATCGTCTCTGTATTCCAATCTCCTTTCTTCCTTCTGTCCCATCAGGCCATAAGCAACAAAGACCAGCACAGCATCTCTTACACTCTGTCTCGAGCCCAGACGGTGGTGGTGGAGTACACCCATGACAGCAATACAGACATGTACCAGGTAACAAGCCTCAGCGTTTACAACATCTTATAATCCTTATTTTTTTCCACGTCACTCCCTCTCTCGCTTGCGTGAAAGATTTGGTGCACCTTTGCAAAGGTAGTTCTCAAGCCGTGGGTGGAGGTAGTCAGATTGGGGGCGGTTTATTGTAATAATCCTGTATGTGACATCTGAATGCCATGTTTTCTGACCTAGCAACCCTCAAAAAGCTGAATGGGTTGTCTTTAATTCTAATTTCACAGTATTCTGTATCTGCACAAACACTGAAAAAGTGAGCTTTTCATTATATGTCCCCTTTAAGTTTTCTTCAGTATCAAAGTTGTCCAGTGAGAGTTGTGTGGGACGGAGTCGACAGAGGGTGTCAGGCGGCCGCAGTTGAACAGAATGACCTCAAAGTTATTTATATTTTTTTCCACACTATATGTTCATATTCTGCATTCATTATTCTAATGACTTTTGTCGCTGTATTTCATTTTCTTTTCTTTGAAGGAATTGATTAAGTGAAATACGTTGTTATCGTGATATCTTGTTTGACACTAGAACACATCTCCATCTCTCTTCACCAGATCGGTCGATCAACAGAGAGTCCCATAGACTTTGTAGTGACGGACACGGTGGCGGGCAGCCAGAGTAACGCAGACACCCAGTCGGTCCAGAGCACCATCTCCCGCTTCGCCTGCCGCATCATGTGCCAGCGCACGCCGCCTTACACTGCGCGCATCTACGCCGCCGGCTTTGACTCCTCGAAGAACATATTCCTCGGGGTGAGCTGTGTTTCGTCTGGTGCCTCCGACACTTCTAGGCGAGCGTGAGAAAGTAAAAGGCAAAAAAGATGAAGAGAAACAGAACCATGTGAAGGAAAAATAGAGGAAAATAAGAGAGGAAAAGTCATTCAGTTTGTGGTAATATGAAAGATAATAAAACTCTGTGCAAAACCTTTAACCTGTTTTCTTTTCCAAATCATGTTTGCTTTTCAATCTTTTTTTTTTTTTTTTTAACCTCAAGCATGTCATGCAGACATTTTGGCATCAGTTTTCAGCGTACAAGAAACTCCTGCTGCGATACAAGTCAAGAATGAGTTTTCCATGACTATATTTAGTGTTGAGTGCTGAGAGAGTTGTGTCCCAGAGAAAGTCCCAATATAAACAATATAACTTCTGAACGTTAAACAATTGAGTGACTAGATCTAGTTATTACAGATGTTAGATTCAGGACTGCATGATGAACATTTGGATTGTCCCCGTCCTGATCCCACCTTCCCATATCTTCGTCTCCCTCAGGAGAAGGCTGCTAAATGGAAGACGTCTGATGGTCAAATGGACGGACTGACCACCAACGGCGTGCTGGTGATGCACCCTCGAAACGGCTTCACCCAGGACTCCAAACCAGGCGTCTGGAGGGAGATCTCAGTGTGCGGCAACGTCTTCACGCTGCGGGAGACCCGCTCGGCACAGCAGCGGGGAAAGATGGTGAGAAAAGATGCAAAGCATGTAGCGCCACGTTGACTGAACACGGTGCGTTCAATGTCCTCAGAACATTCAAAACTGAGATTCAAATGAGGAGCTTTCACAGTCAGGGTTTGTTCAGAGTATTTTGAGATTAACAATAACATTGCGGCTTTGGAAAGGAACTGTGCTTTTTCTTAAGCTGAGAACTGTTGGTTTTTCTTAAGAGACAACATGATGATGATGATGATGATGATGATGATGATGATGATGATGATGATTACTTCACAAAAGAGGTGGGATAGCAGCTGATAGAATGCATTAACTGTTTTATTATTTTGCCTTTTGGGGGCAGGCAGCGGAAACAACTTGTAAACACAACATATCATCACTTTTTAAGTTGATATGGTGAACTTTACACATCAAAGTCCAACGTTATCTCTGTTTTTGGTCTCTACCAACTGTTGAGGTGCTAAATGCTCCAACTAGTCTCTAACTGTCTGTCTGCTGTTTGGTGCTGAGCAGCTAGTGTACAGTGCATGTAAGCGCTTTTTTGTTGTTGCTGGAAACAGCTGCCTCTGCATCAGAGAGCGTCCTTATGAGAGCGGTGAGAGTGAACCAAAACTGTAAAGTTGTGGGCCGGACAGCGAATGATGAGAGACAATGAAAACCTGCTATAAATCTCCTTATAGCAGAGAGGGAGCTGCAGATTCAGCTGATAATTCTCTGTAGCTGCATCCCAATGAGCAACCTGCTGTTACTTTGTCACATTGTTACTGTAAAAATATAGATTATAGCCGATAAATGCACAAAGCAATTAACAAAACCAAGCCTGTCATCATGAAAAAAAAGTAGCTAGGTGCTTTTCCTTAAAGCTGTCTTTCTGTCCATCTGTCTGTTTGTCTGTCGTCTTTCAGTTTTCTGTCTTTCTTTCTGTCCGTCTGTCCGTCTGTCTGTCTGTCGTCTGTCTTTCTGTCTGTCTGTCTGTCTGTCCGTCTGTCCGTCTGTCCGTCTGTCCGTCCGTCTGTCTGTTTTTCTGTCCGTCATTCTTTCGTCCCCTCACTCCAACTCTCACACTGTCGTACCAACTCTGGGCAGCGGGAGGTCAGTCAGAGCTGAACACCACCAGGAGGTTATCAGGATGCCGTCCCCATGGCAACGGGTCCGGCTGTCGGAGCTGTGTGTAACAGGACCTTGTAAGGGGATCCTCCGGCTGACGTCGGAGCCTCTCAGCCAATCATAACGCTCCCGCTGCCTCGTCAGCGTGGCCACCTGTGGCACATGTCTGATTGCATTGTGTTTGTTGGTGGTGTGTTTGATTCCTATTCCTCTCCTCTCCATCTTGCCACCCACGACATGCACATCATCAACCACGAGCACACAGTCAGCAGTTCTAACATTAATCCATCTCTTTTTATCTGGTGTCCCACCTGTTTTCAAGTCTCTCCAGCGCGGCACAAATGAACAGCTCTCTTATCTCCACCTGCCCTTTACCATCCGGAGAGTTAACTGTGTGTGTATTATCCACCACTACAGAAAACACTCATTATTTCACAGTTGATTGATTATTTAGATTAGTCTGCTGTGGGAAAGCACCTATTGTCATTATGCACGGTGACAGAACATGATGGGGTTTAATTGTCATGCTGAATGCACACAGGGGTGGAGACCATTCAGTGGAGGATTTTGTCCTCCTGGGTGATGGGGATGCTGTCCAGGGCTGTACCGAATACCTGGAAGCTTCTTTCATAGCGTTCATATTCAAATTCTAAATCAACATTCAAATGTTGTCTTTTCATTCTGTTTGAACCAGGTATTTCTGCACAGTTGCAGGTAAATATTAGGCTACGCTAATATTATTAGTAGAATTTTTGTATTTGTAGAATATACATTTTCAATGGTGGCTGCGTAGGATTGTTTCTGACTCATGTGATCTAAAAAGTCAAAATTGATTGCAAAAGATAGATTTAATCAACTCCAAAATTCTCATCATGTTTTTATGCACATGCACCTTTAGTAACAGGGCAGTCTAGCACCAATCTAACAGCACCATAAATTACATTTAAATAACCACAACACACATTTAAAGCTTCATTCGAAAACCGCAATAGAAGCTTTGAATGTAAAAACATTTAGTACAGCCCTAATGCTGTCACAGAGATACTTTAAAAAAAAAAAAAAAAAACGTTTTTAGCTGCTATTATGCAGATCTAAAAAGACAAACTACATTTAAATAGTTTTTGCTATTTCTATTAAAGTCTTCGGAAGTTTACACTTACGGCGAAATCCAAATTTGCATCGAGCCACAAACACTTACCAACCCACATTAGCTTTCCTGCTAAAGTCATTGCTAATGTCAGTTTGCTAATTAGCTGCCACACATTAAATGGCATGTAAACATACAGTGTTGGTTTGTTTAGGTGTTGGTGTGTGTGGTCCTTACTCTTCAACACCACTAACAAACACACTATCTGCTTGATGTTTGTTTCCTTTTGTGTCTCGTTCCCTGCCAGGGTCAGCCTGTCAGCTGCAGTAATTAATGACTAAATTTGATTTCAGTTTAAATTCAACAACACACAGTAATTTTAGAGAAACCTTTCAGCTTTGTAATCTAGTGTATTGCACCCTCGCCGCAGCTCTCTAGATGGGATGACTGCCCTGCGTTGGCGAAGGTTAACATCCGAAGGACTTTCTGATTGAATGAGGGTGAAAAAAGTCATCTCAGCAAGTTTGCCAAAAAGGTGTGTGTGTGTGTGTGTGTGTGTGTGTGTGTGTGTGTGTGTGT
>CALSCE010009347.1:3532289-3543220 GCA_943593645.1 Bovichtus variegatus | reverse complement strand
AAAAAAAAACATCTAATCCTTAGAAAAACATGACACCTGCTGAGAGAAAACTATTTAGGTAAAAAATATTAACATTTGTGTTTCTTAGAGGACGATTTTATTTATTCCAAAGCCGTAAACACCAGGCGAGATTTTAGAAGTTACTGTGAGATAAATCTGAATTAAGTGCAGCAGGTTTGTTTCAGTTCGTGGACAGACTCACTTGCCAACAGGGCAGCTGCTTGCCCTTCTGCAGTCGGACACAAGGTTGAAGCCAGTTTAATTAGGAATATCTTACAGTGCAGTTCACACACACACTGGAACACACACACACAGCTGTTTTCAGTGAGCCTGCTGTGGGGGCTGTTGTGAAGTATAATAAATGAGTACAGTGTCTGAGCTCCTGCTGTGTTTAATAAAAGCTTTTGTGCTGATAAATGATTCACTTCTGTGTAATTAAATTATAACGGTGTCGAGGGTGGGAGTGCGTGGATGTTTACATGGATCGAGTCGACCCGGGCCGCTCAAATCATTAAACTTGAGTGTGGTTATTTATTGATCAGACAAACCGTTTTTCAATTTGTCATCTTTTCGTTGACGTGGCGGTAGGTTAATGATTAGAGGAGGAGCCGTGTGACCCCAAAGTTTCCCGTTTCAAAATAAACTAAACAGCAGGGGGTAAAAAAACAACAACTGTTTCCCCCGAGCGAGACACTGAACTCTTACCCGTTCCAGCTGAGCAGCTTGCTGGCTCACAGTAGAAAGACTCAAAGAAGTGGTTTTACTGGGCAGATGTGAATGTGTGTTACTGCGTCAGTGTGTGATTTAAAGAGCACACATGCGCTCTGCCAACCTTCCCGGGACAAATGAAGGTTAAAAACTGTCACCAAGAGAGACACATCAACCCATGGCAGTGTTGTGCTGCCGCCACAGAAATGTGTTTGCCTCGAGGAACACAGTGACCTCAACACCAGCGAAACCCTGGGAGCTGCTCCCCCCCTCGCCCCCCTCCCTCCATGCTCAGTCGTTCTGTCTTCATCCACTCATTTTTGTCCCTCTCTGGTTATCTAAATGGGGAATTTCCCCTCTGGGTCTTATCTGTGCTTCGTCATGGCTGTTATTTAATACATTTTCCAGCAGTTTTCTGTCCTGCCCCCCCTCCACCCCAGCCGTTGTTCTGTCATCTTGTCAGCCCCCGGCCTCCTCCCTGAATCACACAGCTGTCTGGGGGCCAAATGCCTGCGTTACATTGCCACCTACTGTGCTCAGACGGATACTACAATACGTAAATGCATCCTCTCTCTAAACTGCTTATTCTACTCAGCGGGCTGGAGCCTATCCCAGCATGCACTGGCTGAGAGGCGTGGCGGGGGCACACTCAGGACAGGTTGCTAGTCCAGCACAGACGTTGAAATTAGATCAATATGAGTAATAAAATAAGAAGAAATGGAAAATCCTTAAAGAAAATAATCACAAGCTTTTGTCTCATTTATATAATTTTGAACTGAATATTTTTATAAAAAAGACAAGACAAAAAAGAAGAAGTTACTGTCTGAACTTTTGATGGGCACTTTTCATTATTTTGTGAACTATATATATATAGATATATATATCTATCTGTGTAAATCTTTCCAAGCTCCTGGCTACACCTGCTGTATTTATTATTTCACACTATTGTTGTATCTCACCTCTATAACGACTCTGTTCCAGGTGGAGACTGAGAGTCAGGAGCTGGTCGACGGCTCTCTCATCGACCTTTGCGGTGCGACCTTGCTGTGGCGCACAGCTGAAGGCCTGTCGCGCACTCCCACCCTCAAACACCTGGAGGCGCTGCGGCAGGAGATTAACGCAGCCCGCCCTCAGTGTCCCGTGGGCTTCAACACGCTGGCCTTCCCCTCCATGCGTCGCAAGGACACGCCGGACGAGAAGCAGCCATGGGTCTACCTCCAGTGTGGCCACGTGCACGGCTACCACAACTGGGGCAACCACCGCGAGGAGAGGGAGGGCCGGCAGAGGGAGTGTCCCATGTGCCGAGCTAAAGGGCCGTACGTGCCGCTGTGGTTGGGCTGCGAGGCGGGGTTTTACGTAGACGCCGCCCCGCCCACTCACGCCTTTAACCCCTGCGGCCATGTGTGTTCAGAGAAGACGGCAACCTTCTGGAGTCAGATCCCGCTGCCGCACGGCACACACACCTTCCACGCCGCCTGCCCCTTCTGTGCCCAACAGCTGTCTGGGGAGCAGGGCTACGTCAGACTCATCTTCCAGGGACCCCTCGACTAGCAGGGCCAACTTCCCAGCATCCTTTGTGCGAGGCAGAGCGGGGCGTTTTTTGTTAAGACGCTGAGACCCTGCAATGAAAACGGGGAGCTACACAGATTTGTTTTCTTTCCCCCGCGGTTAAGATATAAACTTTTTTCTGGACTTTTTGTCTCTTTCTCATTTTTAAGTGACCTTTGTATTGCTTTTACATGAATGACAACAAAGATTTCTATATTTTCATGTGAAACCAGAGACACAAAAACCAAACAGAGAACACTGGGTAAACTTTTTGTTTGTTTCTCGGAAAAGAACTTTCAACAACAGTATTTTTCTAAATTACTAACATACCGTAGTGCAAACTTACGGTTTTTATTCATGTTTATTGTTGCAATATACATCTGTGTACATCTCTTAGAGCTAATTTAAACAAAGATGTTTATTTATGGCCCAGGAACCATCGCTTCATCCTTTATCCGTCAGATATGCCTAACTTCAATAGTATTTAGCGTTATAATTTTAAAATACAGTTTATTGTTAATCAGATATAAAGTTTCTAGATGTGTTCTGAGGGTTTTGTTCTGTGTCTTCCCCCATGTCCGCCCCTCAGATCTGTTTGTCGTATTTATACACCCCGTCCTCTGGCGTGCTCTCACTTTGTGTGTTAACCCCTCAGTAAAACTTCTCGCCTTTTCACATTCAAAGCAATAGATTTGGAATGGAAACCTCCTAAAGCATTATGGGAAACTGAGTCTTCTAGGCGTCTGTGTAACACTCAGGCAGCCTGAATGGACTGCTCCCTCCCTTTAAAGTCCAACTGACACTTTTCTGTGGGTGAGTGAATCTTTTCTGGTCACAGGTTAGCCATGATACCGCAGCTATGTAGCTCACACACACACACACACACACACACACACACACACACACACGACCTTGTCATGTACTTTTTATTGTATTAAAAGTGGAAAGGAACTTGCACACAGTATTGTACAAAAATAACCATACAGACGTTATAAAAAATAACAAAAAGTGCTGCCTATTCTGCGTGTCTGCTGTGATGTCTGGGGCTCGCCTGCACAGTTACAGCTCCAGTGACGCATCATTCCACCACTTACAGTATTCTGATCAGTATTACTCTGAGCATTGAGCTGAGAAATAGAAAACGTTATTTATGCTCTTATAACTTTTGGCACCTTACAAAATCCTGACTATTAAACTAGACATTTAAATGAAACTAAACTGATGCTGTCAGGCCCTGATAATGACGTGTTTTATTTTGAAAAACGCTGATTTGCTGCACCATTTCAGGCATGAATTTAGATAGTAGTGATGATTTGTGAGCACTTCTCCCGCTCACCTGAATTGTAACCGTGCAGGAAGTCCCATCCATCTGAACACATTTAAGAAAAAGACAACTGTAGCTCTTTGACACACAGAAACACGTGCACGGCTTCAAGCTACACAATACTCTTCATGGATGTGTGTGTACTCATCAGGGCTTCATATTCATTTGTGCTTTCCAGACAGTGGGTTGAAGTCGTCCCCAATGGCAACGTGAGTACAAAATATCAGGACTGCCTGTTCTTTCATTTATTTATTTTATAGACGGTTATGTTTAAATCTCATAGCGGTCACTAGGGGCCGTTAACGGCGTCTTAACGAGCTGGAGGCGCTGCTCATTGCACCAGCTATATTAACTCGTGGTCTCCAACGCATCAATTTGTGATGAATGTGGTGCAAGTGTTTTAAGCTGTGTAGACCACAAATGAAAAACCTGCCGTTTAATTGAATAATAATTCTGTGAGGTGGCCAAACAACAGAAAATAAACTCTTGGCTGTTGTCTGGTTATTATATTCCTCCCAAACCAGTGAAAAGTCAGATAAGTCTGCTTCTACCTGCACATTTTCTATAGAAAATTGACCTGTAAGGACTGAATTATTAATAATTTTTAATATCAAAATCTCAATTTGAAAGAGAGCAGTTAATCACAAGAGCTATGCTTCTATTAAAGGAGAGGAGGGCAATGACTGGAAGCAAACCAGAGGCCTTTGATTTTAAATATAAGTTTAATTATTATGTAAGATTTAGCTAACTACAATAACAGCTGACACCAAGTTAATCAATGTTGGAGGACCTAAATAACCAGCAACTGTATTACTTTTATCTTAATCCACTTATGTACAAATAAAATTAATTTATAATAATGCTATTTATACATACTGTATATATATATATATATATATTCTTTTTTTTACCACTGAGCAGTGGGACGCAGTGCTTTGTGTAAATCAATCCAAAATTGATCACAAAGAAATGATGCTTCATCATATGTGTTCATTCTGTTTACTCGTCTGTTTTAAGTAGGTGAGAGCTGAACAATTTGAGGAGAATATGTAATCTCAAATGTTCTGACCTGCGATTGAGACTTGACCAGTTGTGTGTTGGTTTACACAAAGCGCTGCGTCCCACGGCGCCCACCAAACCCTCCTCACTCGCCACAAGAGCTCCAAATAATTACATCAGTATTGTGAATGTCGCAGTGATCGAACTTACTTAGGGCACTTCTTGAATCCACAAAAAATACTTGACCTGAAATGTTAAAGTAATCTAAGACAAAAACAGAAATATGAATACATATTATTATTATTATTATTATTATTTGTATTATTGTTACATGTCAACTTTTAAGCCAAAATTAACCACAAGTCTTTAAAATGGTCCGAAAATAAAAATCCAAGCATCTCCATCTCATGACATCTGCTGAGGAAGATCATGTGATGCGATTGAAAGCTTGATTATAGCTGCTAAATGGACCTTGTGGTTAGATTGTTATGTCAACTACTGACACCATATACAAACGCAAAAACACCCAGAACTATGAGGTAGTGTAGACACACACACACTGAGGATAAATGTGGAGATTAAAGTCCTGATATTTTGCACATTATGTGAAACCACAAATACTCCCAGACTGCTGCTGCGTACACACACACACACACACACACACACACACACAAAACACATCCTGCATCCAGCTTACTCATAAAAACAAGACACACACTCGTACTGTAGAAACTTCAGTCACTTCCAAACACCTTTGTCAGTATATATATAGTATATATACTGTGTGTGTGTGTGTGTATATATATATATATATATATATACACACAAACACACAGTATATGTGTGTGTGAGAGACAGAGAGAGAGATTGTAATTTATGTGTTCATGATGATTGTATGTTTGCAGTTTTCAGTTTGTGTGTTCATTTGTCCTCACAAGTAGTTCTCCATATACACACACACACACACGGTTTAATGTCCACCCAGTGTTCGGACTGCTACACACTAACTCACCTCAGGGAGAAAAC
Organism: Bovichtus variegatus; assembly: GCA_943593645.1. Lineage (NCBI taxonomy): Eukaryota > Metazoa > Chordata > Actinopteri > Perciformes > Bovichtidae > Bovichtus > Bovichtus variegatus. Next base: position 3,537,615 of record CALSCE010009347.1, on the reverse strand, counting down.
AACGACCTGTGTCACACACACACACACACACACACACACTGCTAAGGTCTTCTGAGGATACCTCATGAGTAAAAGAAATAATCTGTTCTGGGTTTAAAGTTTTGCGTCTCCTTCACTGGGTGTTTGTTTTGTTTCCCTCTGAAGCGTCGTGTCTCTGGATAGTGTGTGTGTGTGTAAGGGCTTCACTGTCTCTGTACTGTCGTCTCAACCCTGTTTTTACACAAACACACGTGTGTCCGCCTCCCTCCACTCCGCTCTTCTTCTTCTTCTTCTTCTTCTTCTTCTTCGTCTCCTTGTGCTTGTAAAGGCGAAAGCAAAGAATGTTTCCAGCGAACACTTTTTTGTAACAACTTTAAACAATAAAGTGTAAACGAAAGTGACATTTTTCTCTGTGTGCCGGGTTGTGATTCCACAAACTAACACAATCTTTGTTTTGCAGCTTAGAAGCAGAGACGTGGTCGTGCAATGATCAGATTTTCCCCGACATTGATAATTAATTAAAAGACAAGTCTGGTGATATTCAGTGGTGGAAGAAGTATTTCAATCATCAAAAAAAAAAAGCAGCTGTAAGGTGGAGCGCTGCGACGAGAACACCAGCAGGTGGCAGGTCGGGACATGGAGCTCTAATGTTCGAGGAACTATCAGCTTCATCAAGTAAATATATACATGTCAAAAAGAAATGTGCTCACGCCCTTGACCTCTGACCTGAAGAGGAGAAGTTAAATCTTTCAGAAGAGGAATGAGGCAAAAATAAAACGTTCAAGATCAACCGATACAATAAGGCTGACGTGTTTTCTATTTTAGAGAGGGTCATGTGCACAATATTCAAGTGTTTGCAGATATCTAATATGACGCACTTGAGAGCGCCTGGACTGACTTCCTGTTCTGGTTTGGGGGGGGTTGACATTCAATTGAATTTTAGAAAGAAGTTGGAAAATAAACACATGATTTTATTAGAAGAGAGACACTGAATGATGGGACACAGACCAGAGACGTTGCAGTTCAAGGTCGTCGTCTCAGCCCGAGGCCACGATTTCAAATACGACGTTTGTTTGTTAGTTGCGGACGCACTTTGGGAAAATATCTTAACAATACTTCTTTTAATTTATATTGATCACATGAACAATCACACTTTTATCAATAATCAAAGAGAGGGTTTTTGAAAAATTGAGGAAAAACAGTAACATTGTGTTTATTAAATGTCTGCCATATGAATTTTGTTTTTAAAAAGCGTGTTCATGTAGCTGTGTTTATATATTTCCACCCGACCGGTGATCTCTTTCTTTATCAGCAGACACACCCGGGTGTGTCTGCTGATAAAGAAAGAGATCACCGGTCATTGCTCCATGGAGCAAATAAAACATGTTGTCTTGCTTTCACATTTGTTAGAAAGGTTTTAAAAACCGAGAGCAACATGTAAAATAATCAATACTTTATGGTTAATGAATCCAATGATTGACTGCCTCCCTGAAAGACTTTTCTCTTATTTTTTATAAGTAATTTGTCTATTAATAGTTTGGGTGATTGTTGTATATTGTCAGCCGTGGAATACATGATGCCACGTCTACCTTCAAAACACATTTTGATGTTTTGTTTCCCTTTTAATGTGTCACCTTTCTGACGGCACAGAAACATCTGATTTAATGTGATGAAGATGTGAAATAATCAGCATACTGTATGTTCACCATAGATCCCATTTTCAGCATTAATATTATTACAAATTAAAAGGGTTGGCAGAAAAAAGTTTTAGAAAAATCAATGTTTTGTTTTTTTTTTTATAAAGAAAACTTACCATGTTGGAAGCAAACGCGTCTTAAGTCTCAGCCTGGAAACTCTCTGAACAGCAGGAACAAAGCGGTTCCAGAATGAACCTCATCACACCCAGTTGTGTTGACATTATATCTGATAGAGACGGAAACTAATCCTGTTTCACTGGATAAGTCTGGTAACAGTCGTGTGAAGTGGAAGAAGTATTATAATAATAAAACGTGTTTAAAGGGACAGTTCAATAACAGAGCTGACGCAGAATATTTCTGATGAATAAGATGTGAAAATATGTTTGTTTGTACTTGTCATGTTCTCAATTGAACAAAAGTTAGTTTACGTGGGTTACATTCGAATTGATAGTTATATATGAATTATAGTGCATTTCTTTTTTGTACAGTGTTTGAAAACAGCCTGATCCATCAATCAAACTCCCACTTAAGCTAAATAAACTTTTTTATGAAGCCTCTCTTTGCAGATTTCCAAGAGGATGTTGTGGATTATTGAATGAAGTAATGTTTACAGGGACGACAGATGACACGTGCTCATTATTTCATATTGCACTTTATTCAGCTCTGAGGCGGCAGAACTGCACCACCGTCACAGATCAACACTTATTGCTTTTCAGGCTTCCGGTCCACACGTGTCGGACCCATCTCAAGTATTCTCACACTTAACCTTTATGTAAAAATGTCGTGTGTGTGTGTGTGTGTGTGTGTGAGAAACAAAGCTGCAGAAACTATTTCACCTCCTGTCTGCTGTGTGAAGAGTTAATGCTGCGCGACCATGGACAGAGGCGACAGGAGAGATTTGACACTGTAGTGGAGGCATGGGGTTTCATACAACACGTCATAATGTGAGCAAACATACTGGAATAAAAACCACAAATAATGCACAGAATTGTGAGATTTCTCGCAGGGACTTCACAAATAAAGGCCTTCACTTTTACAGGATACATCAGTTATTACGTATAATTTCATGTGGCATGGGGTCGTGCCTGGATGGGGATGGTTACAGTTTAGGGTGGAGACACAGGCTGTTTCTCCTGCACTCTGGAGGTGTAAATACATCCAGTGGAGGTGTGTTCGACGCTCTAGTTAGTGGAAGTATTCATCGTTGTTGCTCTGGAAGAAAGTTAACAATTTATTTCTCAGCACAAACTTCTCTTCGGACTTGATTTCTAAATGTTTCCACAAATTCATAATGTGTTGTTAAAAACTGTCTATTTAAAGCTTCTATAATCAAAAAATATTTCTATTAACAGCGGTTTAATGGACACATCAGTACAGGAAATGTGTCGCACAGAGAAGTATCACTTCCCCTCAGCTCCACGGAGCTTTTTGAGCCTCTTTCAGTTCATCGTTTTGGTTTTCTTAACTTTACTGTTTTGATTGAGTCTCACCGCTCTCATCATCGGCTGAATTTTTTTCCGTTTTTGTTGCTTGTCTACCTGCCCGGCACCAAACGACAGACAGACCACAGTCAAGCTTCTCAGAGGAAACGCTAATTAATGTGTGTTTCCATCCACTACTGGCACAACTCTGCAGTCGGTTGCTGTTCGCAGAAGAGCCACTCGTCTAAAAGCTAAAAGACACATTTAACAGTCTTATTTTTCATTTGACTAATAACCGGGCAGTATGGGGGCTCAGGGCTCTTTCAGTGTGTATGTTTCCATGCGTCTGCGTGGACGACAGATTGCATGTATAAGCCCTGTGATAGGCGACCTGTGAGCGAGGACAGGCCCAAGCTCCAGCTATAGATAATGGATCAACACACACGTAAATACTTCAGTTCAACACGTGTTGTCACGGCCGAATTGTGGAACCATGTCGAGTCCCGTATTAAGGTCTTTTGTGCTTGAAATAAATGGTCAAAACTCTTCCATAACTTTGCCTCTCTGTGTACGCACACTATGTGATTGCATTGGCGGTGCAGTAAAAGGATGAAGACGATGCATAATCCCATTAAAAATATTATCATATCAATTTCATTCGATTTGGCAGAAAAAAAATCCCTAGAGTTTGAAAAAAAAAATAGCTATAGTACATTTGTTTCAATTTACAGCTATAAGTAGCTCATTATTAACACTATTAAAAGGTCTATATTATATAATAAACAGCCTGCAGAGGGCAGTATGTCCCAACCCCAACCCTCCCAGAGTAGCACTGCACATGCAATCACACACACCCTTCAGGGAAAAGCCACTTCCTCTCACAGCGTGTTGAAACATGACGAACGGGTCACATGACTGAGATAAAGCTAACTAGGTCACATGATGAGGGTGCGTTTTGCGTGTGAAAAAGGCGTCAGTGGTCCATGATGCGGAGGTTGCCGGATACGATCTTGTTTTCCAGCATGGAGCCGGCTGGAATGTCAATCCGGTCTCCGTGGTTGGCGATGATGATGACGGTGCCCTGTGGGGAGGAAGAGCGATGAGTTCAGTGTCTGTGTGTCAGCGATAGAAAGGGAGACAGGTGGACGTTTACAAACCGGCATTTAATTAAAGCAATAAATCAATGACAGCCGTCTGCCAGCAGGGACGGACACACCAAGACTTTAAAAGCGGAAGCTTCGGTTATGTCCTCGTTAAAAATTTAACGAATGTACATGACCCGAGGGTGGAACTCAGATTAACTCTCAGACTTACAGATACACGTTTAAAGATGTAGTCGAGCTGCACTGACATGAAGGAATGTAGAAACTCAAAAATCTACAAGTCTGACATCACTCGCAGTCTGTGGCCTTTTCAATACCCTCAGCGTATCTCTGCGTGTGCACCAGAATAAATAACGCGAGCGTCTTTCTGGGTTGTCATGCTCAACCGAAGAGACTTCTACATTTAGATTAAATACACATTTAATGTGGAGATGTACTGTATGCCCTTGAAACCTTTTCAAATACATTCTATAAGGAGATGAATTGTGCTAATATTTGCTTTCACATTGTTTGACATGCATGGAGGTGTAATAGATTTGTTCTTTCGCTCTCATTATTTTCCTTTTTCTTATGTTTTGTAAACCTGTGAACCTTTTCATGCAGGACACCTCAAAAAGTGAAGTTCACAATGTTGGGTTTTGAGGTTTTACCTTGAGGGAAACATTCTTCCCAAGGGTGACGTCTCCGGACACCGTCAGGTGGTCGAGCTCCAGCATGTCGGGGATGCTCTCGAAGCGGGTCAAGTACTCCTGAACCTGGACACAGACATACGAGAGCATTTGTAAAGAACTCTACTTCATCATTTCAGCCCCGGCGTGCATCCTTCGGCAAAACATCATATTTAAAAAATCACCCAAGAACGTCCTACTGACATCTAGAGAATGTCAAATTTAATTATCACCAAATTGGACTGGATGGGAAATCAGTTGGATTTAGAGGGAAATGTCATAATGAAGAGACTTAAAAAAAAAAAAAACGAATGATGAAGAGAGAAAAATGCAAAGATCTTCAGTGAAGCCAAAGAAAAAACACGAATGCAGCATATAGCATAGCATCGGGGCCCAAAAGTGCCATAGGAAATGAAAACATAAATAAATACAATAAACATTATAAATAAATAAATAAA
>CALSCE010009347.1:3482159-3527289 GCA_943593645.1 Bovichtus variegatus | reverse complement strand
AATATATATAATTTTATTTATCTATTCTTTCCTTTATTTTTTCCTGTTTGCGTTATTTCCTTCAGTCCCCTCTCCACTCACCTTGGGGTTGACTATAATCTCCAGGTCCATGGCCTTCTGCTCCTGCAGCCTCTTGATAGCAGGCAGAGAGATCCACAGGTTGTTGGTGTTGAAAATCTTGAACTTTGAAACTGATTTGAATTCGTCCACGTGGGCCTTGGGCACCTGAGCGATCTCCAGCAGACGCAGCTTTCCTTCATACTGGATCAGCGTGCCCCCCTGAAAATCACAGTCAGCTACTTTACAACATGTTCCCCGTATGTGACGGAAGAACTTTCTATGTTTTCCCTGAGAAATATATTTGTTTAGAATGCATTGCCTCTGCATTTTATTAATAATGAAATCCAAAAAGGATTATTTACAGTATTAAAGTTTGGTTGGTGAAAGTCACTGTTCCATCCTGCTAGAACCAAAAGCAACAGCAACCCAACAGTTAACAGTGTTTATGAAAAATCAACAAGGCAATCATTAAAATACGACCCAGTCTTCCAAAATATATTAAATATAATCTACGATAATGAGTCTTCACCTTATTTCACCTGCGTTTAATACTACTGGGGACACTGCCATGTCCAGTCATTCATGAACTAAGGTTCACAGATCAAGCCAGATGCATCATATTATATTACACTAATATTACCTTGGTTTTGTTTTTTTAGTGGTAAATTAAAAAGGGTCAGTTCACCCAAATAACAACCAGAATGATCTGCACAACTAGATACTAATAAAAGAATATATCAGGGAACATGAGAGGTTTAGAAAGATAAGGAGGACTAAGTCTATTTTATTTAGTATATACACATTTATGTTATCTTTGTCAATGTTAATTTTATTTAATAACAATTAAAATGGTATTTTTCCTCTATTTTGAAGATTTTACATTTATCTTCTTGTTTTTTTTTTTTTTTAATTAATTTTGATACTGTCCCAATCTCAAAATGCGATCCTGTCTCTTTTATATAATCCATTTTTATATCTGTGACATGAATGTGTTTTTGTGGATCTTTCGTATAAATGGAGGATAACACAACATTGTGCTGAATGTATAATCCTCTTTGGCTCATTAAAAAATAATTTTGAGAGAAAATATGACAAAAAATATGAAAATAAAAAACATCTTTTATAATTTTTTTTACTTCTGGGAAATTGTGAATCTCTTTGTTTCCTGGATAAATCCACTGCTACTACACTGTGATTTATTTCAGTTGCATGACTACAAAGACGTCTACACAGAAACAGATAATGCTGTGGAAGTATAATTCTGAAAGTATAAATATATAAGAACCTCCTCCTCCACATACCTTGACGTCGGCCCGCGTCTTGTCCGTCACCTCCATGATGAACTCGCAGCGCTTGCCGTTGGGCTGGCTGACCAGGTGGTGCAGGATGTGGAGGTCGACGGTGGCTCCCAGGTTGTCGATGTTGGACACAAAGATGTACTCCTTGCCCTGCGCGATCAGCTGGTCCAACAGGCCCGAGTTGTAGAAGCTGGCGTAAATGTCTCCGTGCCCCGGAGGGTACCAGCCTTCTGAGCTTTGCCCAGTCATGGTCAAGCTGGTGGACACGGGGAGGAGGGACTCCTTGTTGATGCGAGGGTACCTGGACAGAGCACAAAGGACACAATAACATCAGACCTCATGGTTTTTTTGATGGTTTCAAGTTCACTTTTTGTGACTTTATAGACAAACCATCAGCTGGATGATAACTTAACATCATCATTTACAGTCTGTATCATACTGCACCAACACGGGTTCATCAAAGTTTATGTGACTCAAACCAGTTATTCTCTTTGCATTGCATAATTTCAGATCGTTTGAATGACCTCACACCACTTCTGCTGAGCTGTGTACAAGACTGAACCTGTTTTTGTTTAGAGGAAACACACTCCTTTAGCTTTAACTAAGTCAACTGTCATCTAAAAACAGGGGTCTCCAACCAGACCAGTACCGGGCCGTGGATCATTTGGTACCAGGCTGCACAGAAAGAATACTTTTTTATTTTATTTTTTTTGTGTTGGTAATATTTATTGTAAACATTTTATTTACATTAGTCTGCAGGGTATTTTTATTTTGAAAAATGACCTCTTCCCTTTCGCACCTCTCAGTTGCAGTTTTTTTTCATGCAACTATGAGCCCACGAGCTCATCAACAAAAATGAGTAACAAAACAAACGCCGCTGGAGAGTTTCTTCAACGCTGAGACAGCAGAAGACTGCAACACCAGGAAGAACGTTACATTTAAAGGAAAATACCAAGAGTCCTACTTAAATTACGGATTTGTGGAGACCAAGCACCCGGCATTAAAAGACAAACCTTTGGAGTTTTTTGAAAGAAAATGATATGTTTTGCACTTTGTGTGTTTTGCCTACCTGAAAAATTGTCTCGCATGAAACCGGTCCGTGGTGCAAAAAGGCCGCGACCGCTGATCTAAAAGTTGAAGTTTAAAAGCATAGAGCAGTGGACTTTAATCTAGGTCTAGGGAGGACTAAACCCAAACGTTAACCTCAATTTATTTAGTTATTTTTGGCTTCTTGGGGGCAGTGCATCAAGATGTAATGCAAACATGTCAGCAAACGGACACTGAGCAACATTAGCATTTATTCGGAGTTTACTTTGCGTCCTCCTGATGAATGAAAAGTCCAATATTCGCTCCTCTTTTAGCTCCGTCTTTGGTCATCACCGACTCCTGAAGCAAATATTTGGCATACCTGCTAAATGCCCCACTGTGTTCACCAGCTACGTAGTTCTAAAACAAAGAACAGATGAACCCATTTAACTGCAGAGCTGCAGAATCACAGTAAAGGAGGAAAACAGCACGGAGAGAAAACAGACGCCGTGAAATCTGTTCGCTCCACATCTGAGGTAAAGAAGTGGAAAACTTTGCGGATAAGTAGCATGCAAAGTGCCACGTGAATTTCATCTTTTCATATCACTGCAGGACTTCAAACAACACTGTCAGAGAGAAAAAGTTTCTTCCAAGAAGGCAGATGAGGCAACAAGCCAAAGAGTCCAAGCAATCACGGCTGTGCATTAAAGTGATCAAAGGGTTTCTAAGAAGGATCCGCGTCAGGTCGAGTTAGCAAACCCCCTCGTGAGGAGCAGCGCTGAGTGGGATCCGGCTGTGTTTTTGGCACTTTGAGGGATACTTCAGAGTGCAGATGAGCTGGTCAGGTGAGAGGCGCGGAGGCCGTTTTAATGGAGGTTTAAGTCCAGCCGACCCTTCTGGGAAGATGATTCAGACTGGTGGTTTTTATGCGAGCCCATAGACTTCAAAAGGTTTTATGTCTCAGACTCGAGAACACATCGTCACGTCAGCAGTTGTGTTTTTCCTTTCTTGGATCCAATACTATTACCTCACTTTCAGTATCAGTAACCATTGAGTTGTTAACGGATCTCAGCAGTGAATACAATATATATATATTTTTTTTACTTAAAGTACAAGGGACTATGTTTTTTAGTCTGTTCTCATCTACCGATTGTGGTTTCATTAAATCACACCTTTCAAAAGTGGAAGAAAATGTGCTTTTTTTTTTAATCCATTTCTTCACGACATCATTGTTTTGTCAGTTAGTACAAGTAAAGAGCTTTATTAGCTATATTTAGCTGGATTAGCATTTGAAATTAACTTGATTTTCTGGATCCCTGCATGAATTGGGTTGAAAGAAAGTTTAAAAAGAAAAAAAAGAATAAAAAAACTAGACTAGTTAGTTATTCATTCTGCTCGTCACTTTCATAATCAGAGAGCTTCATTTGTCAGGATGGATTTTGAGTTATGGATTTGTCTGGATGATAAAGCAGATTGTTTTCCCCTCATCAACTGGAGCCCAAGATTTATGGGATTTTTCTTCCCTCTTTTTTCTCAGATATTGACAATTCAACTCTTCTACCTTTCCTCCGTGCTGACATTAAATCAGAGCTACAGTACCCCCCCCCCCCACCCCCACTGCTGCTGTCCAAAACTTCTTTGTACTTCACTGCTTCTGGCACACAGAACATACATACAAGTGCTCTAAATAATTCAAAGGGAAACCATAAAAAGCAAGTTCCACTTGACTGACAAATTAGAGACCAAGGCATTAATTATTAACGTCTTTTTCCATACATTACACGACATTTCCTGTCGGGAAACCCCAGCATAGGATTGTCCGCTGGCTGCTCGGATACGGAATATAAACCAGTTCATTATAAGAGTTCATCCCGTACGTTTGGGTTCAATATCGCCAACTAGCGTCTAAAACCGCCAATACTGATACCGTTTTCTTGTGTTTTCTGGTGTTTAATATCTGGTGTGGCAGAAGAAGTCTTGCTCGTCAGCATGCTGTCACACGACGTGTTCGGCACAGTCGCTCACCTGCTCTGGTTGAAGGTGTGTATCTTGGCGCGGTGGTGTGTGTACTTCTGCAGGATCTTGTTTGTGTCTTCGTCTGTGTTGAAAGAGTTCATGAGGACTAACGGCACGTCTGTGTTGTAAGTCTTATTCAGGTGCTGTGGGACAGTAAAACAAAAATAAAATACACACAGTAAATGCCTTCAACCTTTACCATTATTTATCCAAAGAAGACTGTGCAGCAGCATTTGGGATTTTTTTTAATTATAATTTTGATTTCAGTCCTAGACTACATACAGTGTATAATGTGGTGACTGTGGAGGCCATTAGTGAACTCATCTTGTTCAAGTTTGAGATCATTTCTTTTAAATGTTATATTTTACTATGCAGGATTTAACATAAATATCTATTTAGATAGATACCTATTTTTTACATATGGTGTTCTTTATAGTCATATAATTCCTAAAACATTTTTATGTTTATAGTGAATAAATACAATAAAATTTAAATAATAATAAATAAATAATAATAAAAAATATAAATAAATAATAATAATAATAATAATAATAATAATAATAATAATAATAATAATAATAATAATAGTAAAGTAGAGAAAAAAAATTAAAATGAAAATAAAGAAAGATTGAGAGTAGAAAAAAAGTTTGAGATGATTTCCGCTTTGTGAAGTAGCCATTATAAGATGGGAACACTGTGCTCATGAAGGGATGGACATGGTCTTCAACAGATAGGCTGTGCCGTTTAAAACATGCTCCATTGGTACCAAAGTGTGCCAAGAAAATATCCCCGACGCCATTACACCTCCCCCGGCAGCCTGAACCGATGTTACAAGGCAGGACAGATCCACACGTTCATGTTGTTTACGCCAAAAGTGTGACTTCACCATCTGAACGTCGCTGCACAAATTGAGACTCATCAGACCAGGCAACGTTTTTACAATCTTCTATTGTCCGGTTTCGCAGAGCCCGTTGCAGGTTCCTGTTCCTAGCTGAGAGGAGTGACACCCTGGTCCTTCTTTCTTTTTGTGCGTATGTTGGAAATATTAGAGCCTTTTTTTATTTTTTGTGTCGTTGTGTTTTAGAGGTTGTCTCTGAACACAAATTCAAGTGAGAGTTATAGCAGCTGGACATGGTTTTGCTGTTTGTACTACAGCAGCAACAAAATACATTTAAAAGAGAACAACAGGCCAACAGACACTATTTCTGTGACTTAAGGAAAACAATACCGGTGGAGAGATGTTTACCAAAATAAGAGAAATTTAAAAGCAGTCGAAGAGGAGGACGGGGAATGGGATACGAATCAGTGCGGAGAAAGTGACACGAGGAAGTTGCTAAAGAGTTGAATTTCCAGTCTGTGACTAAAACAAGGAATGGTTAGACTTTAGTAACCCAGGGTGGGCGTTGGCTGGCCACCTGCTTTAAACCAACACTGACCTTTCATTAACAAGAGTTACTGTAACTGTGTATAACTCCCCCACACCCTGCCAGTGCTCACACGAATCGGAATGCAAGCAAACTAAAAAAGGATTACCTCATAACTTGCTTTACATAGTATGTTGTCAGTGGGTGTGTGGAGAGGCAGGACATAAAGGACAGTAATCACCCGTAAAAGTGAGCAAACAGCCCTAAACATTTTGTCCAGCGTTGAGCAAACAGCCAGTGCTAATGTGCAAAATTGTCTAAATGTAATAGGATTTTTCACATTTTATACAGTTGATGTAGCTGCTTCATTACATTTTATCTAAGTTTTATCTTGTGACATCTAAATGTTCTGCACACTTCCAGGAATAAGGTTTTATTTGTTCCTTGTTTTGTTTGTCTAAAAGTTCTAACATTTAAATACATGACAGCCACTAACTATTATTGTTAGTATTTTCTCAATTCATAATCGTATCTTTTGCTTTATAAATTGCCAGTAAATAGTGAAAACATCTCTTGTCTAAAATATATTCAGTTTACTAACTACTGTAGCAAATAATCACATTTGTGAAGCCAGACAGGGAATTTTGGTATTTTGGCTTAAAAAAAAATGGATGGATTGATTATCAAAATTACTGCAGATTCATTTTCTATCCATCAACTAATTGATAAATTCCTCTAATGTTTCATCTAAATATATAGTGACCCTAAAACTTGAGAAAAACGCCTGTGAAACACCCACCATGTGTTAGTTTCCACTACAAAGTGCCCTCAGTGTTCAGAGTGGAAACTACGGCCCTGTTTCCCAGAATAAAGGTTGGAGCTGCTCTCTTAAACTTACATAACTCAACTCTCTTAACTTAACAGATGCAGCAACAAGTCTCTCAGGTGAAAGCAGTAAATCTTCTGCAGCCAGCTGGTGCCATTGCAGAAAGCCTGAGTTTTGTCTAATCTTCCACGTCCTCCTCTAAGTGAGTCCACAGGTCTCTGCACTGAAATGGTCCAAAATAAATATGCATGAGGGGCGTTCCCACACGGGAGACCTGGTTAGGGGTCGGTGTGTGTATGGGATCCATTTTCTCTCTTTCTAAATGGGCCGATTCAGTCAGGAGGTAATCTGACCAGACCTGAGCAGAAAATGGAGAGCAGTGACTTGGACACAGAGAGCAATGTGCTGCGAGGAGAGAGGCGTCCCATGGGGCCGTTATGAAACACACACAAGAACCGCACAGCCCCCCCCCCCCCCCCTCCAAATAAACTCACAATAATGTACACACACCAAAGCTCGGGCATCATCGTCTCTCTCAGACTCGGGATTTTTTTATATATTGAGGCCGTCTCAAAACTTTGACTTCACTTTAATCTGTGTTTAACTCTGCAAAACTTCTCCCAAAAAAAGCTGTGATGCTGTGATTATTGTTCAGCAATGTATTTGTGGAACGTAAATTAAGTTTAAACAAGCATGAATAAATCGAGGGATTACTTGTATTGCTGATGCGTGCAATACTTTTTTAATTTTTTATGCTTATGTCATGTCTTGAGATACAGTATGAGCAGGCACAAATAACCACAACCCCCCTCCTCACACACAAAGTCACGCACTCTCCAGCACACAGCCTCCTCCATTCCCTGCCAATCCCACAGACCAGCACACCAACAGATCCTCTTTCACTAACCCCCCCCCCAGGTATCACACTGAACCTCTTTCAAAAGACTATTTTTCCCAAAAAAAAAAAAAATGCACGTCTCTCCCCCGGCGCCGCAGATACATGAGAAATAGAAGCTTGTGCCCGGAGGATGATTCACATGCCTCATGGAGAGAAAGGCACAGGACAAGACATATGCTTGTAATTTAATGCTTGAGGCGCTGCCATTTGTTTTCCCCCCTGGAACTTATTTTTCTGTACTTTTCAAGCTGTGGTTAATAAACAAAAGCTCTTTTGTGATCGGTCAGAAAACTCAATCTGAATTCAGAAGAGACGCATTCAATATTCAAACATCTCTATTTTAAAAACAAACAACAGCCCAGTGACAGACGAGTATTACATCAGACAAAACATCACTTCCTGCTGCCCTGCTCCACCCATTGACATCACAGCCACACCACGTGAGCTGGTGTGGAAACCTGCTTTAGGCAACACCTAACCGTCGACTCTGCTGCCAAACCAGGGCCACAGTGTGATGTGAGAAATGAGGGCTGTCAGCTGTGGCTGTGAGAGAAACTTACAGACAGACTGTGAAGAGTTCAAATTAAAGCTATAATCCGCCGATGGATTACGGGTTGAGGAGGGACGTTTCATGACAGTGGAAAAAAACAAAACAACCAACTAAAGAAACATGAGAACAGAACGTGAGAGTTCGAGTGTCACGGCTGCCTGAACATATCCGATCATTTCTTCTACAGTGAAGAGCCATAAACAGTTCATTTGGTTCTTAAGCGTAAATTAAATAAGTGTTTTCACCAGTGAGGTTTGGTGAGAGGGTAACAGGGTTTTGGGGGGGAATACACACTCCTGCCTGTCTGTGGTTCAAAGAAAACTCAGTGTATTTCCAAGTCTTTTACTGGCAGATTTATATCTGTTACCTGTTGCTCAACATTATTTGACTAAATCGAAAAGAATCCGCAGAATAAACACAAAATGTCAAGCCATTGAAGTATTGTATCAATAGTTTGGTTGTCCTGGGGCACAAGAGGTTTAAGATGTCGACCATGTAAATGTGAATCTGGCCAGGGGCCTTTGTTCCATGTCCTTCCTGCGTAACTCTCTGACACTATTTAGGTGAGGCCACACCCGTGTTGTTTGTCCGTTATTAGCCCTGACGAAGCCCCGATAATGAAAGCTTTTCAATATTTCCTTCCTCGTGGTTACTTGTTCTTACACTTTGGAGTGCCTGGACCGCCTTCTTCAAAAGTAGGTAAGTAACTAAGTACTCCAAGTAATCAATTCTAAACCTGCATTGAATGATTGTTTGGCCACTGACACTGACATATTATCACTATATAAAGCTGATGTGGTGGCTTATTTGTACATCAAGTCCGTAATAATATGCTAATATTAGCCGTTACGTCATCTTGTAAAATGAAAAGCTCACAAGTGAAGACATCTTACAAAATGATTGATGGCAAAGTTCAGGTTCTTTCTGAACGGCTGATCTTTCACAGCATTTACTGAGTAAGATCGGAAATTTTACAGACACCAAACGCAATCATCCCTCCAGGTAATGCAAATACAAATGATTGAATATCCATTCTCCAAGGCCTTGTAAGTCAGGTATTGATGTGTGTCTGTACCTCTATCTGCTGCACGGTGAGGTCCAGGAAGGTGTTCTCGTTGCGGACGCTGATCAGGCTCTTGGGGCCTTTACATCCCATGCTGGTGCCCAGACCTCCGTTCAGCTTCACCACCACCAGCTTGTTCAGGCAGTCAGCCACACTGTTGGGCAGGCCTCGGCCCGCGATCTTATCGTAGGGCTGGATCTGGAGGAGCGGAAGAGAGAGGGTAAGGGAAACAGCAGGTGGACCAACAACTTCTCCGCTCTTATAATATCTCATTCGTCTTTGGCTGCCAAGTGTTTATTACTGAGACCTGCAAAATCAACCGTGTTTGTGGAAATACTTTCTTGGATTTTTATGATTTGAATGCTCAAGTGTCTCCTAGGAAACCCATGAAGACACATGACACACTTTGTGGAATTTCTTTCATTGCGTGAAGGGTGCAGATATTTAATTCTGATGTCGAAATGCACAACACAGCCAGTTTCAAATGTAGTGTTTAGCACTTCTGTTGGAGAGGAAGTGAAAGCCATTGGTGCGTGCGTGCGTGCGTGCGTGCGTGCGTGTGTGTGTGTGAAGCCACATTACTGGGTCAATAGTACAGCTCGCATCATGTATCGACCTCTTTCACTCTCTCCCACGGAGCAGGAGGGAGAGAAGGGAGGACACGAAAGAGGATGTGGCCTTCTGAAAACAACAAAAGCATTACCATCGTGAACCAGGGACGCTGGTGTGTTTAAATTCACAGGAAGTCTTATTCGAATTAAAAATGAGTCACTGTTGTTGCGTTTCTCCTCAAGTTCCATGCAGCTCGATTGAATTTCACTCTCGGGGGGATTGTTTAAAAAAGGTAAAAACTGTGAGCAATGTGCAGACGCATCCAGGGGGAGCGAAGTCTGATGTTCGCTCCCCCCTCGCTGACCAGATGTTACAAAAGCTTTTTGTTGTCGGGAGGTGAGTGAGCGTGTCTGTGTTTAAGTCTAGCTCCATGCGAGTGTGTGTGTGATGGTGCGTATGTGTGTGTGTGTGTTAGGAAATGACAAGGCCAGGATGAGTGTCCTTTCCTGCTAAAAGCGCTGAGTCACCAGTCAGTGAAAGCGGACACACAGCAGACCTCCTGATGGAGACAGACGCTCTCTCTCCCCCCCCCCATACAGACTCCTCACCCCCCCACAGCACCCACCACATGGAGGCTGAGGCTACAAACACAACCTGCACACGGCCGCCGCTCACACTCTGTCCGTCACAGAGTCTGCAGTGATCAACACGGAGGCCAAATGCAGAAATGCAGGAGGGAGGACGAGGGAGGACGAGGGAGGACGAGGGAGGACGAGGGAGGACGAGGGAGGACGAGGGAGGACGAGGGAGGACGAGGGAGGCTGCGGCCCGTGTGTGTTGTTGTACTGAGGGGAAATGTTTTTCAGCTCGGACCCCCATCCTACCCCTGTACCCCCAGAGTTAAACAGCTTCCACTTCCAGATGTTCATTTCCCTTTTCTGGGGAATACAGATGGGGGCTGCTTCTTTAATTTTCCCCTGTGTGTGTGTGTGTGTGTGTGTGTGTGTGTGTGTGTGTGTGTGACTATACTCCAACCTAGTTAACACAACACTCAGTGGCCTGCAGGGAACATACAACTACTATTTAAAGGAATATTTCACCCTGAAAATGATCATTTGTATATTAATTGCTCGCTTGTTACCTTGAATTCTTGGAAGAAAATTGAAAATGTTTTGGCATGTGCCAGTCGTATGCTCGCTACTTCCCAAACACATCCATTTTCACGAAAACCTTAATGTTTAAAACACAGTACTCGCGCAGACGAGTAGCGCGCCGCAACACGTTGTGAGCAACCGATATACCAATGATCATTTTGGGGAAGTCTCCCTTTAACGCAGTATACGTAGGTATACTGCGTTTACTTTTCACTTTGCCTGGCAAGCTGCTGTCTGTGGGAGTGAGCACCAGGAGGAAACCTGCAGCAAAGAGAGCCCAGCCAGGAATCATAGATTTGGATTGAGGGATTGAAAATGTTACACAACTAAAATATGGTTTGCACACCATGTTAATCGGCATCAGCGGAGGAGGGAAGATGTCTGCACGACTGGAGTGGAACACTGTTATCACTTCAGTGCAGTGGAAGCACAGACTTGATGTAACTCTGAGAACCACGTTACACTTTCTACCACAAACCTTCATAGTCAGTAGAATGGTATATTTGAAATATTTACATGCGACTGTCGGAGAGGATGTACCTGCTCTGTGAGATCCTCAGGCTGTGGTAATCGTACACCTGCTCAAAATGCGGTTTACGACGCTGAATGTAAAACATGGCAACGGTGAAGCAGGTGTGGGCGAAACAGCTGCCTGTCCTGTACAGACGTCTTATTATAAACATCTCCCAGCTGTTTGACGGTTAATCGGAAATGGTTCGAGATCAGAGGTTTGCTTTTGAAAGGTCAGCAGTTTTTTTTTCAGCAGTTATGAAAAACGTCACTGACCAGATAATACTGTAGATTATCAAAAAAGTTACCATCACTTAACAACACACAATGATGTCAGTATCTCTCAGTTAATTGATTAAGTGACAATAACTAAGTGACGTATTATCTGCTCAGTGATGTGTTCACAACAACAGAAAAAAAAAAGATTATCAAAAGCTGGACATCTGATCTTGAACCATTTCCAACCTGCTCCCAAAATACTTTTTCATCAGGTTACAGCACTCAGTGCCATGACAGCATGATGCAAATCTAACGGGCTGCAGGACAAAATCACTTGCTACTATGATCTTGTTAAAACTGAGCTGAGCAAGTTATAATGCAAACTACAGGCCGACGCCACACGTGACGGTTTTAAAATCGAACTTTTCATTTAAAACGACACTTTAAATTTAGATTGTAGAGGTAAAATGCTTCCGGCTGTCTCTGTGGAGCATGTGTCCAGGGTAAGTCTGGTGGAACAGCAACATTCACGTCATTGTCAGCTCACGAATGAGCACCTTATATTAAAAACGCCAGAAATATACCAATTAGTTATTGCTGCGGCGGGTCATCAGTAGTGAGTGGGCAATCTGTGTCAAAACTGGCTTTATAGGCTAAAAAGCTACTGAATCATTCATTTTTTAAGGGGAAGATCTTGAACACAGTGGCCGTCAGTGGCAGTGGTTGTTAAAAAACATTTAGTTTACTTTTCTTTTCCATTATTTCCTTTACTCTCACTCACTGGGGCAGGATGCTGCCAAAAGGATGCATCTTAACCCTCTTCCCCTCATCTCACACTCACCCTCTCTCAGCCCGTTTCCTCGTCTCATTACTGCGAGTCACTGTCATTTTCTATTTTACTTAATGTTCCCTGTTTCACCACTTTCCTCTCCAAAGCTCTAATCTTCTCTCGGTCTCCGTCTCTCTTTATGTAACTCTCAATTTCGTTGTAAAGCCTCCTCTTTTCGCACTTCATTCATCTTTTGCTGCTCCTATCTCCATCTTTAATCTCCTCCATCTCTCTCTCTCTCTCTCGCTCTCTCTCTCTACAGCATCTGAGTTCGTAAAAAATAAATGAGGCGGCTCAGAATCGGGGAGTGATGCAGTTACACTTCACTTGCTCCAGACAGAGGAGGAAAAGACAGATCAGGCTTTGTGTTAGTGTGTTTGGTTACAGAGTCCAGTGCCAGGCGAGCAACTGATGAAGTTTTGTCAATGTTCAGTGAGACAGAACCAAATATGGGCGACAAATGCCAGGCAGCAACATCTCTGGTATGAAACCGGCAGCACGATATGAGAATATGCAATAACATTGTTCAATATTATCACCCGCGATAAATAAACAGATATTACTATAATATGCAACAGTTCTGCCTTTCTGCTGCTTTCAGTATCCTGCTAAAATACAACATGTTGCTTCTTGAATTCAAAAGTAAAAAGGAAATTATGTCCAACATTCTTTTATTGATGTGCAATTTTCTACTGATATTGTTGCAATATGAACATTAACATGTCTTTCGCAATGTGGTTATCGCACAAGTTCACATTGCAATGACAAGAAAAAAACCATTATATTGTGCAACCCTGCACTTGTGTCATTTCTTTGGAAAGAATATTTGGACCACAGATTTTTTTCCAACAGGAAGAGAGAACACCCTTTTTGGCAACAAATGTTTGTTTTAACTGGCACATCAGTGCATTTGAGGTTTCCTTCCTTGAAAAAAACCGTTGTGCACTGGCAACAAATTATTATTCTTTTAATGCTATTATACATCATATTTAGACTTTTTACAGCTATGTAAATTGAATGCAAAAGGGTAAATAAAGCTCAATGCTTTGCTCAGCAGCAGTGGCGTCAGTCATGAGCCTGATGGAAATGAATAAGTGTGGCAGGTAAAATGACGGCGCGCAGGATACGAGTAGATCTTTTTAATATTTAAATCTTAGGAGAATAGTTTATCCTTTCTATTTGGTAACAACACTGCTATACATGTTGGTAATCCATTAAAAACTGAAAAAAATGCTTCATAAGTTGATAATAAATGGATTTTGCAAGACTTCTGCATGTGGTTCAGTCAGTCAGGAATCTTTCACTTTTTGGCGACCAATAAGTTCTCATTGATGGCTGATAACTGATCTATAAAGCACTAGTTAATGATTCACTAACTATTAATAAAGCCATTAAACACAACTTGTAAACCCTTCATCAAGGGCGTCTTACGAGGATGCACCACGGGAGAGAAGTTTCTCTACAAATCCTGCAAATTAAACAATCTGAGAAGGAAACGCACAAGCAGACGAATCAAAAAGGTTGTGAAACGCCGTCCAGTCATCACTTCCCCCAAACACACTTATTACAGCCGCCTGGTAAAGCGTTCAACACGGCTATCTGAGACACGTCGGGCCATTTTCATATTCGGTGGTTCTCCTGAAAGTTTAATCTGAAAAGCTTCAGAAACTCTTGAATAGAAATCCACATTAAAAAAATCAAAACACACGATGGTTTTCATATGGGAACTGCTGTCACACGACATTTAATGACAGAGACAATGTTAAGAAATGCTCACATATGAAAATCATTGTATGCCCGTTGGAGGAAGCGAGTTTTAATAAGCGACTCTGCCGTCAAGAATCTGATGAAAACAATGTGCATCGTATCCGGATAAAACACGAGACTGTGTTTTGCCTCAGCATGTATACATCTCATGTTACCCTTTAACAATTCACAGCTGCACTCTTTTCAATTATATTGCGAGTCGTACTCTCTACTATGACAATACAATTAAAATAAAAGACATAAAGGACAAACCCATTGTTCTTGATACAACAGTGAGACAGTAAACAAAGACGGAGGACTGTTTTACTTCACAGTTAACTAGAAATAAATGATCGTATCTGGGCACACACACATAGGGCGTTGATGATTCCCTCCCTTCTCGCTAAATATGATATGTTCAACACAAAGTCACTGTAGAAGAGAAAGCAGGAACTTTCTCAGGGTTTGAAATGCAGCCAACAAACCAACTGCACTTCTGCTACTTCTCCCTTCACTTTCCGGCTATTCTCAAGTGCAACATTTTGACTGACACATAACACTGCGCTCAGACTTCAAAGATCCTCCCTTGAGATCAGCCCGAATCAGATAACTTTTTCTTTTTTTTTTTAAACTCTGTTAAACCTTTAAGTCTCGTACTTTGAAGTTTACACATAACATGAAAACTCAGTGTCCAGGAAACTGAAGCATCCCTCGTGACTGAAAACTAGGGAAGACCTACAAAAAAAAAAAAATGTTTTCAGTCAAAGAGAACAAGGAAATCCTGCACGACCAACAACACTGATGACTTGGCACTTGCATTGAATTTTGGTCTCTTAGTATTAGTATTTTCTGCAACATGGCGAGCGAGGAGCTTTTTGTCAGGTGATAAAAAAAATTTTCAAAAAAAAGGCTTCTTTGCTTATTAAATAATGTATGTTGCATTGCTTGTTAGTTACCCACAAAAGCATTGGCATAAATGATAAACTGTAAAAAAAAAAAAAAAAAAAAAAAAAAAAAAAAAAGTTGCTGAATCAAATTTGCAGTCATGTGAAAGCGTCTTTCTTCAGACAGAAGAATCATTTACGCTCTTGTCCCTGCAATGTCAGTGCTTGCATTCACAGCACATTTTCGCTGAAATGTTACTAGATGTTGAGGTGGGAAACTGCCGGTACAGATTTCCCTAAATACCCCCCCCCCTCTTTAATTCACACATGCAGGAAATGCACATTTCAGGGATAGACTGCGTGTGTGAAAGGGGCTTCAGACTCCTGTGGTTTGTCTAGTTCACTGGCAGTAGGAGTGAGTAATCAACGTACGGTCCACAGAGGTCTACTGTAAGTAAGGAAGGAGAAGCTCGTTCAGATAACTCCTCAATGCAGAAAACTGACACGACACAATCTGATGTCTGAGTTTGGACAATACCATGTTATCAACATACATCACATTACAATTACCTTCCTACATCATTGAAGACGCACTTAAATATTGAATAATTTAAAGATGAAAATGTGATTGAAGCCGTCTTGGCAGGAAGTGTGCGTTACTGAAAAGGAGAAGCCGTCTTCCTTAATGTCGTCTTCACTATGAACGATGGCGTCAGAAACTAGTAGGAGGAAACACAAAGGCCCAAACTGACCAATCAGAGCTCTTCAAGCCCACTTATGGCCAATTAAGTCAACTCAAGGGGAATTTTAGTTTGTAAAACTCTGGGAAACCATAAGGATATTTGGCAAACGCATTATTATTATTACGAAATGAGCACTGTAATAGATGTCACGCCTTTAAAAAAATGTTTTACCTTTTAAACCTGAACTTATTGTGCCGTAAACAATCTCTCCGTGCCTCTGAATGCTGGATTCCATTCATCCCATTCAATGTTGATGCTGATGTGCCACTCGTGTAATTTCATCATTGGGGGCTCCGGTGGGACTCTAACTCTTGACAGTGTCACTGCTGTGCACTCGCCATCAAACAGTTTGCGTTTATGAGGAACATTGGACACGTTGTTTTTCTCTATCACGCGACGGAGCCGGCACGTCACAGTGGAGGTGTTGCACACTCGTAGCTTTTACGCCCAAAAAACGATTTAAATTCTTTACTTTTTGCTTTAAAAGTACACAAAATAATCCAAATTTCCTAGCCATTAAACTGGGCCTGCAGCTGGTTAGAACAGCGTGGTGTTGCATAAAGTGACACACTGATACTAGGTTATCAGTTTATCTGTCACTTTACTGCGATAATACAAACGCCAAACTCTTCTCTCCACGTTACTGGAGATTTCGGTTTAGAGTTTCCCCTCTAAAGACTCTTAGATTCTGAAAATGAACCACATAATAAAAGAGTCGACCATGAGTCGAACGCGCGATTTATGCCATTTAAATAAAGACGAATTAATGAATTACAGACAAACGCCTCTAATAACTCCTCTCGGACTTCAGCCAGGGATTTCTGGGCTTTTACTAATCAAAATCTAATTAAAACACAGAGATTAACATTTAAGATAGTTAGTTAAGATAGTTTCATGTCCTGGAAAGACGACATAGGAGGACTTTTCCCATACACACTATATATCCAGTCCTGTTTTAAGTTGTATTTGGAGTTAGTACAACATGTTACATCAATCAATTCTGATGAACACCTTGCTAAATAAATAGGATACTGCTCTTGTCTTTTTCAAATATTGACCAAGCTCAAATATACTGTCAGCCTGTGATCCCTTTTGCCATACTGTGTGTTTATTGCTGTGGGTGCAGTCGGATAAGGGCAGAGTTATTAAGAGGATAATGTAAAGAAGATGTTGTAAAAAATGTGTCAGATAACAAGTACAACAACAAGAAGTAAAAGTATCATAGGGCTGTACCAAATGTAATTTCTTTCACATTTAAAAGATCCTATTGAGGTTTCTGAATGAAGCTTTGAATGTCTCGCGTTATGATTTTATTTTATTTTATGCCTTCATCACCCTAAAAAAAATATCCTTGAACAAAATCCTTAATTTGAATGAAG
Source organism: Bovichtus variegatus (assembly GCA_943593645.1). Lineage (NCBI taxonomy): Eukaryota > Metazoa > Chordata > Actinopteri > Perciformes > Bovichtidae > Bovichtus > Bovichtus variegatus. The sequence goes on along the minus strand of CALSCE010009347.1, from coordinate 3,510,172 downwards.
TGAATAATCTAAAGTCTTTATTTGTTAAATCAACTTTCTTTAACAAGTTTAACAGTTTTCTGACTGCAGTACAAATTATATAAACCAGAAGTTTTCAACACTCCGGTGTTATTGGAAATGTTTAGATCACGCAGGAGGAAACAATCCTGCGCAGTCACCACTGGAATCTAATCCTACCAACAAGTACAATACTAAGAATATAAGTGGAGCCTATTCTTTGTCTGCAACTGGGCTGAACTAACGACTTTAAATAGAACTAATAGACTTGTAAAAGAATATAAAAGAAGCTGCGCAGTGTGAGAATGTCATCTGTGAACTTTCGTGACAGCCCGATCCTTTCATTGTTCAGCGTGTTTGGCATCATCTTGTTTGATGCCTCTGATGACTCACCTTTAGCTTCAATGTGGACACAGTTTCAGAACAGCTCATCATGATGAGTGACAGGTGCTGGGAAGGGAGTTTGATAATCTGAGCCCGCGACTGAAAAACCCCCTGACTGACTCCCGGTGAAAAGCTGCATACGGACGCTTTCATTTTGCATTTTTAACCTGCTTGGTGCACAACTGTGACTGCCAAAGACAAGACAGGAGGGGTCTTAATGGTGGATATATTCAAATAAAAAAGATGGTCAAAGGTCGATTGTGATTGTGAGCCCTCGTGACACAGTTGTTAACATTTGCACCTCAGAGTCATTCTACTGTTTATCTTGCAGTCATTGAGGCTGAGGATAAATGATTGATAACTTTCCAGAGTTGTAAAACTCAAACTCGTGGATGTTTTTACTCAAACTTGACTGGCAACATACGCCTGCGTACGTTGGATGTTAACTACTTCTTAGTGTGGTTATGTTTGTCTTCTCCTGACAAGTCGATACATTACAAAAGACAACATGTGTACAACAAAAATATATATATATTTCAAACAATGTCCACTTGTAAAGATGCAGAAACATGAAGTTAAGGTAAGACGAACTGGACTTACTGAGTCTTCTGGAGGTCTTTGTATCTTGATCCACTCTATCGATGGTCCCTTCACCTGCAGAAATCTGTGGAAAAGATTCTTGAAGCCCTCAAAGTCTTTCCTGGACGTCTGAAAAACACAAGAATTTGAACCTTTATTCATCCCAAAAGGCGGGCTGGAATGTGCAGAGGCATGAATACAATTCTGCCCAATCACAGATTTATTCACATGTCCAGAAAGATTTACAAACTGTACAAAGAGCACCAGGTCTCTCTAATTAGGGACAGTTGAACGATGCCATTGATAATTACAGAGCTATGTTCCTTCGTCATAATTTCCATGTACTGGTACTACTCGTTTATTCAATATGTATGAGTGTACAAGTTTAATCATCAGTATAAACCCCGTGAGATGAACCATCTCGGTCTCCTAACATACAATGCAAACAGAAATTATTAACAAGAAACGATACAAAGACATCAAAGTAAGAAGGAAGGGAACATTTACTGTAGTTACCAGATCGCTATGCAGTCAAATCTAAACCCTGTGATCTTCCTTAAAATGTGTAGTGAGATTTATGTGGTTTTCCCCCCGAGATGATTTGACAAACCACTTTGGTGTTTTAATTATAAAATCTAAGGATTTGCCACTTTTCTTCTTGGGCTGCTTTTGTCCTAGTTTTGCATGTTAATAGTTTTTAATATGCTTACACAGAATTAGAATAATAATAATAATAATGATAATGAAAAGAATTAGAATAATAATAATGAAAAAAATTATAATAACACAAAAAGGTAAATGATAACAAAAAGAAAAGTCATATAAGGTCCTTGAACAAGGTTAACAATTGAAACCTGCCTAATTCAACCAGTGATTATTTAAGAATGTGTGTGTGTGTGTGTGTGTGTGTACATGGCTTAATGGTTTGCAGAACTGCTCGTGCTGCAAGTACAAATGCTTTCACTTTGAAAACACCACATTGAAAGTGTGTGTGAAGTTATGACGTTTGCGTATCATTCCATCTTTTCTGATTGCTGGCAGTTTGAGAGTGCCTGGTTAATCTCTGAAAGAGCCAAACCCTGTGTGTGTGTACGTGTGTGCGTGTACGTGTGTGTGTGTATTTCTCAGTCAAGCCAGTTCTTTGTTGGCTGCTTTGTCTCAAGGTCTATGATTGTTTCATACCAAAGGAAACTCAAAGAGAAAACAGATGAAATCTCCATCTAGCCTTAATGCTGCTATTCCTGAGACAGTCTTAAGTTTTGATTAACATGTGTACTCCCAACACCCAAACTCGTTTTGCGCCAACAGCACAAATTTACAGGGTCTCAGTTTGGCTGGAAGTCTCTTAATGATGCATTGTATTATGATTCAGGCTGATAAAATGGATGAATGTTTGCTTAAAAACCTCGCCTGCTGCAATTTTATGACGTATATGTTTTATGCATGTGTGTGCGTCTGTAAGCATGTAGGTGGAACCCTTATTGGCACCGTGGTACAGTATGTGTCACTTTTGTGCTTTTCCAGTGTTCGTGTGCGACCCAACCACCCTCTAAATCACAACCAGATGGTCTGAGAGAAACAGAGAGGGGGAGAGAGGGAGAGAGAGGGGGAGAGAGGGAGAGAGAGGGGGAGAGAGGGAGAGAGAGGGAGAGAGAGAGAGAGACAGAGACAGAGACAGAGAGAGAGACAGAGGGAGAGAGAGCGAGAGTGTGTGTGTGTGTGTGTGTGTGTGTGTGTGTGTGTGTGTACCTCTCTCTCTGCGCCTGTGGTGCTGTCCAGCAGTTTCTCCAGCTCGGTGTGCATCGAGCTCTCCAGCTGCTGCCGCATCATTTCCTGGAACTGAGCCATCCCTCCGTTGGCGCCTCCTTTTCTCAGACCTGAACAGGAGACATCGTGGAGGATGAGGTTACAAGGTTTTACACTGCTGCAACATACATGAAGTCTACCATATTCTGGATAGGGCTCAGTATTATTATTATCCAAAACCCAAAGATATTCAGTTTATTATGATATAAAACAGGAAATCAGGGAAACTCCACATTTGAGAGGCTGAAAACAGCATTTTCTGATCAATAATCAAAATAGTTGGAGATTATTTTTCCGACGGTAGACTAAACACTGCAGCTCTAATTCTGGATCCTCAAAATGATCCTTGCCTCCATCTTTACTCATTTCGTTCATTCAATTCAACACGATAAAATTGAATTTTTGTTGGGATTACTGAAGTTCTACTGATATTCTTATACATCTTTAAAATTAGACTGATTTTACATTTCCTATACCGTAATAGTACAGAAAACAGAATGTGAAGCTGCAAAGATTAATCAATTAGTCCATCAACAGAACATTTTTGGCAACTATTTTGACGATTGATAAAACCGTTAAAGTAAATATTCAAGCAATAATGCAAAACATTGCATTTTATTATTGTAAATGTAATATTTTTTCAACAGGTCTGAGGTTTGTATGAAATCTTGACATCATTTAGTACCTGTTATCAGAAGCAACAAGGCCCTCAAGATTATTATGTCTTTTTTAAAACACATAAATATTGCAAGATTTTAAATCACAGATAAACACTGGAGGAAACTGGAAATATAAAATCGATAAAACAGCTGTCTGTGACATTGATTACGGATGTATCTCAGAGCCACATCTGAGTTTAATACGAGGAGTTTTAGTACAACTTACAAGTGTAAATATTATAGCTATTATTATCTTATAACACTATATAGGGTCAATATCAAGTCTGTGCATAACTCTGACCGATCAATCAGATGGCTTTGACAAGATGACAAAGGTAGTGTTATTATACCTGCAAACAACTGAACCTAATTATGTTTTATTGTCAAATAGGATGAGCAGCTTTGGCCAAACTGGGTTACTGATTACAATGTGAAATATGCCATTAATCTGAGAGCATCCAAAGGAAGCCAAAAGGCACATGAGACAACACATGACACAACACATTTAACCAGTTGAGCTAGTTAGGCTTCAGGGTGTGTGGCCTCATTGTTGTAACGATATTGTAATTGTCAGCTTGCATATTATCTAAAGAAATAAGAAATTAGTTAAAAACCAGAGCAAAATTATAATACAGTTACAACATGCAGGTATGTGGCGGCAAGGCGAGAGGCTCGTGTGGCTGCCATTAAAGACTAATGAATCAAACTTACTAGAGCAGCTTAATGGGACCATTTATTGGCAATATTTTAAAAGCACGTCAGAGATCGTCTGAATAGGCGAAGGTGTGAGAAACAAATATGTTGTGTGGTTTCTGAAACCTGAAAGATTCCTGTCATTTTGTCTTTCAGAATTCCTCGAGTTAATTGGCAGAGTTTTAAAAATGAGCGGATCGGAGTAACTTTAGAATAAGGAGATGCTTTATTTTAGCAAAGGGATTTTTTCTAAAAGGCAGAAAATATGGGGATTTCCTCTGTTTTATGTCATATTAAACTGAATATCTTGGGTTTTGGACCGACAACTTTTAGAGACATCACCTAGGCCTTTGTGAAAGTGGGAAGAACAATGATTTTTCACTATTTTTCTGACATTTTATAGACCAAATGATTATTCAATAATCAGCTGATTAATCAATAATGAAAATGAACATTAGTTGCAGCCTTATTTTACATTATAGCAACATTTGACAGTCTGGTTAAGGTTTTGGTTAACTTCAATCAAGGGCAGATAAAAACCAAGCGCCAACTCACTGCTATGATTTAGATCAATCTAGAATCAATAACCAATGGATTAATGACAGCATTTTAGACGCTATATCCATTAATGTATTTCTTAATGGATTAACCAGTTCAATCAATTAATTAATTGTTTAACACTGTTCCACACTGTGAAAGCTGTACCCATCACATTTCAGTTTTTACCTCATAATCCATTTTAAGTATTTACTGATAATCAAAATAACAGTTGATTTGATTGAACAGCTCAACAACTCAACAGATTGAGCTTTTAGAAAAAAGCATAAAATAAACAGATTTTAAATATCCAGACAAATACTTTAGTTAAATGGTGTTTTTACTTTTATATTAAGAGTTTACTACCCATCTCCAATGCATTCGAGAGATACAGTAGGTCGCTGGGAAGGGATATGGTCATGTATACATATCCACACCATTTCATCCTTTACCTGAGCGCATCCATCACTGTTTGAAACTTTGACAGTATCTAAACAGAGCATGGTAGCAGGTGATGGATCAGGCAGCAGGTGAGACAAACTATTAAAATGAATGATAACCACTGCTTGTTTGGAAGGCAGCAAGAATGCATCTTAAGTTGTTCTGGGAAATGTTCTTTCCATTAATGTGAATAATTCAGTCAATGAAGAAGCATACAGAACAAAATAAAGTCTGGTCCTTTAAATCCCCTTCGAGCTATAGCTGTAGGTACATTATTCACCTGTACATGTGAGGGTTAAGAGTTAAATACACCTTCCACAACACTACTTACCTTCCAAATAAAGTGTCATGTTTTCAGCTGCCATTTCAGCTATGCGTACTGTTAAATAATCAGATCAATCCAAAAAAAAAACAGAGTGAAATATTCCAGCGAGGATTCACGCTGAAAGCCGAGGTGTCATTGGACGTAAATGAATTGAAAAAAAAAAAAAGTTTCCTTGAGGTATGCTGAAAAGCAAACTGCTCATTCGTCATAAATCCATTCACGGAAGCTCCGGAGGATGCGACGTCCTGTCACGTACTCATAAACAAATTAAAAAAAAAAAAAAACCCAACAAAACAGAAAAAACAAGCACGCTCAACAAGGACACATTCACGCGGTCACGCTTGTCTCACTGGGCAGCAGCCAATGGTCCCTGAACATGAATGGAGCTGGACCGGGTCTAGCAGGGACCTTTATTGCCTTCGGTGCCTGCCTCTGATTTTCCCCAGACCCACGTCACAATTCCTGTCTGAGTGACTCCCAACCTCTGGGTATGTTTTTTTTCCCTTTTCGCCTCGCCCTCGCTGTCATTTCATTACCTTTATTGCCACAAAGACTGTTTATGCAGCCAGCAAACGTCAATTATTAACCGGCGAGGTGCACATTAGAGACACCATCCGCATGACCTGCCTGACGGGCAACTTCAGATGCTGGTGGAGGCGTGAATGGATGATGGGTGGACGGCATGTACTCACAGAAACAATTCAACATTTGCGACGCCTTCGGTGAACACCCATTACATACGTAAAGACAACTCAAGTCTACGGCGGTGCCGTGAACACCACACGGAGGGTGGGGGAAACGACCGTTTTCGATACATTTTTTTTTTTTAAAAACCGTTGGGCTAATCGCTAACTTGATGCGACATTGAACGCCACTCGCTTTGGAACAACCTGGATGATAATGTAAACAGGCAAATTGATCAAATGTTATTATATTTAAATACATTTCCTTACTGTGTGACTGTATGATGCTGGCGGAAGAAAAGTCGGTGGGGTTGGCCTGGTCCTGCGGGTCTGAAGGACCGCAGCAATCCCGCAGAGGAGTACACAAATGTTTTTTTTTTTTTTCTTCTTTTAAAAAGATTTTCAGCTTAATACATCGGGCTTCTGTTTCCCTTCGACATCGCTGGAAAGGGTTTTTTTTTTTTTTTTTTACTTAAAAACGTATTAGTTTGAAGATATTTTACACAACAGTAACATTCCAGGAAGAGGTGTTGCAGGAAGATGGCAGCCAATGAAAACGCTGCTTTCACCGTGACGCAGTTTTGACAACCAATAGATTTCTGCAACGTGCATTATGCTTCCTGACAATTTACAATGTTGTAAAATAGAAAATATACACAAAAAGCTAAATTAATCGTACTGACAATTGTATTTGTATAAGAGTTTTTAAGTACCGGGTATTATTTTGTAATACAACTATATATTTGTACAGTAGTATCACTGACTAGGCAGCATTCAACATTATAATACATGTATCCTATTAATGCTGCAATAGTGAATGTTTTTAGTAGATTTGTCCCTTTTTAGTGATATCTTTTGAATAAACAATGACACTGAATTTAACCAATTACAGATGTTACATAATCATTCCTCATGCTGTTGGGAGGCGGAAAAGGGAAAAAGTAGGAAATACTGCCCCTGCCTGGTTAAACTGTGACAGTCTGCATTTTACTTCAGCTTCTGATGTACAGTAGTGCTTTACTGTATTTACTGTCAGGGCTGGATAATACAGGTAACTATTTTTTTGTCAGATATACTTTTACGTACTCAAACCGTGGGTTTATTTTATAATATTTTCCCCATAATGATGTCTGAAATACTTAAAAATCCCTGCTGGAAATTACAATATTACATTACTACTCATTATCATGCAGTAGTATCATAAGCATTAACTGCACAACTTGACATTGTTTGCTATAACCATAGGACAAACTGGTTTACAATATACCAGACTACTGATACTGATAATTTACCTTTCACCATGCATACTTCCCATGTTGTTGTTGGAAATTTCCCAGCTGGCTGACAAACTTGAACCCTGGACCTTCCTGCTATAAAAAAAGGCCTCTGTGCCGCATAAATCTAGAAGTATCCAACTCCATTGTGCGTATTTGTTTGTCTGTCATTTCACAAACACACTTGTAAAACAAATGTAAAACCATTAAAAATAAAAATAAAAAAAACACAACTACACTTAATGTTTTATTGTTTAACTTAAAAGTTATCCATTCCAGTGTTTGAGGACATAGTGCATCAATGACTATATGTAACAACCATCCATTTTTCACTTACACCTAGAGAAAAAGTATTGGAAAATAGCTTGTAACAAATTTGCTGGACTTCCAATAGATACTGTATACTTATGGTGGAGTTATACTTGTGCGCCACAGTGTAAAGCGTCCCTGCTGTGGGTGACTCTGCAGTCTACTGAAAAGGAGACTAATGCTGTGCAATCATTTATAGCCAAAGTAAACAGAATATGTCCGCACTGGTATGGAAAACTTGTAAACGAAAGCGCACACAACCCACGTAGGCCAATCACTGTCTCCCATTAGCTGCTGCACATTTTTGAAAAAAAAGGTGCACTTCAGCGTGCATAGAATTAGCCACCCAACGCACAAGAGTAAATCCAACTTTACACTCATAAACACTGACTCACTCTTACACACACACACACACACACACACACACACACACACACACACACACAGTGCTTTATCACAGGCGTGCATCTGGAGTTTTGGGTCTGTCTAAGTGTTGGTTGGGTGGCCTTGCAGTGTCTAGTCATACTGCCAGGAAAGTCACAGCTGTGTCTCTCTCCTCAATCAGCTCTGCTGCTGTGGCATCCATCTTTGATTGGGAAAAGTCGTTGACGGTCAGGCCCTCCACAATCTTCCAGGACTTCCCCTGAGGAAGCAAAATACTTTTCCATGAGTTTTGTATTATGGAACTTGTGCTTCAGACAGACACAATGTATTTTAAGGCTCGCTATTAGCTGAATTCTAAACATAATGAAGGCTGCTAGGGAAGTGAACACAAGATTAGATCCGCCTCACCTTGATCTGGACAGGGAATGAGTAGATGAGGTCTTCTGGGACTCCATACCCGTTACCAGAGGAGTAAACACCCATGGAGATGAACTCACCCTGAAAAAAAAAATGTGGCATTTTGTCATCAATGTTAAAATGGGTATTCAATAATACAACACTTAACATTAAAAATTCCACATAGCCATATGTTACTTGTCAGAAATCAAAGTAACAAGACCTGACTTTACTTTGTTTTACCACAAAGAACATCAGAAGTATAAACATGGACAGAAAAGGAACTGCATCTCACTCGTTAGCTGCAAACTCCTAAAAGTCTGTGTAGATCCATGACTAAAACTTGTGTGAGCACAAACACAGAAATATGCATGTACACCCCCTCAGATTTTTTTAAGCCATGCATACCCATGGGTTTGTGTAATTGCACACAAACCGGATTTTTACTTTCTGGGTTACTACAACTATAATTTGAATCGTTAGGTGTGTTGGCTTCAAACAAACGTACGCACTCAGTGAAACTAACAACCTGTTCACAAAGTAATAGCCACTTCTTGACAGAATGTGGCAACAGGCAGACGTTCCCACATCATAACTGCAGTATAAATAAATATGGCGTTTACCTCAGGGGTGCCTGACCAGATGTCTCTCATGTGGTCACAGATGGCCTTGGCTGCAGACATGGCACTGGACAGCTTCCTGGCCTTGATGACTGCAGCGCCTCTCTGCTGCACCGTCTGCAGTACAAGAACATGGAGCATTACTTAAAAAGTGGCAGTCAATGGGAATGCGAGCAGAAGAACGGAGCATGTACTTTTAGCTTGTGTTATTGAGCTGTGCAGCTAGTTTCGGTTTTTATTCGGAAGTTTGAGTTTCAAAATATATATATTTTTTTTAAATGAACGAAACAATGTCTTTTGTCATTTTCAGTTCCAAGCCACAAGATTAAAATGTCATTTAAAATTTTGTGAAGTTTTAGGTCATGCATTTGTTTAACAGGCCCGGTTTAATGTCATCAGGATTCTTTTACTTTAAATTACTTTTCTTCAAATTGTCATATATACATCCAGCTTTAATTATTTGATATAAGGAATATCCATCAATAATTTTACTGCATGTGCGAATTTCATAAACTTTAGCAGACCTGGAAAGTATCATTTTCTCATAACGTGCATTTTCGAGCAGCTGACACAGGAACTGTGTAGAAATACAAAATGTATCCCACAGTCCAATAGATAACAGTAAATATTCTCACTCACAGCGATGAAATCTCCTTTAAGCCAGGCATCATCCTTGACAGCCTCAAAGCAGGCGAGCTCGCTACCAGACATGTTGACCAAGCAGTGATGCACGTCTGGGTACTGGGTGGACGAGTGGTTGCCCCAGATGATCACATTCCTCACATGGGTGGCAGGAACGCCACAGCGCATCGCCACCTACAGGACCGGAAAGCAAATTCAGGTTTTACAATGTGATGGCTGAAAAGTCTGCGACTCTTAACTTGTAAAGAAAAGTGTGGAAGGACAAAAGGGAGTCTAAAAGGAACGCACCTGAGAGCGAGCTCTGTTGTGGTCCAGACGAGTGAGGCAGGAGAAGTTCTCTTTGGGGATGGAGGGAGCAGACTTGGCTGCAATCAGACAGTTGGTGTTGGCAGGGTTTCCTACAACCAGCACCTGCACACACACACACACACACACACACACACACACACACACACACACACACACACACACACACACACACACACACACACACACACACACACACACACACACACACACACACACACACACACACACACACACACACACACACACACACCTTAAAATACAACCCGAGTGATTCATCTGATCCAACTCAACTTAAGATCATTATTGTAACAGCCAGATCGTCTCACTAATAGTCCCATGTACTGCCGTGGGATAGATTTGCTTGATTTAAAAAGCAGCTCTAGGTTTGACATCTTATTCTTATCAGATCTGCTTTACAAGACAACTTGTAATATGCTTTATGTGATAAATTATAGGGAGCATTGCTACACCCTTTAAAACAATGCAACGCAAACTATTTAGCCAGAAGCAGAATAGTTTCACCTTAACAGCCTCAGTACATTTGCACGTCAATGCATGTTTGTGTCCTGTGTCAGTACCTTCACGGTTTTCTTGGCGTACTTCTCCAGGGCGGCTCCCTGGCTCTTGAAGATGGCCACGTTGGCTTTGAGCAGGTCTTTCCTCTCCATGCCTTCCCTCCTGGGCATGGAGCCCACCAAGATGGCTGCGTCCAGGTCCTTGAAGGCCACCTCCTCCTTGTCAGTGGGGACAATCTCTGTGGAAGGAGAAAGTGAAATCATGACGGTGCTGGGTGAATGTTATAGACTCTATAGGTCACCGTTTACTCCCTGCCAGAAAGAAACCGGTTTGTCTGCAAGTCGGAAATAACTAACTAAACCGATATGAATTGTTATTTATTTATAGTTTATTTTTCAGCTGAAAATGAAAATTACAAATATAAAAAACACAGCTCATGACCATCTCCAAGCTAAAAATACATTTTTGGCCAGATTTCCATTTGAATGGAAACCAAGTAGGCAGTGCATGTTTGTAATGATCCTTTGTGTGACTGGTAAACTCATTAGTGCCGTTTCATGTCCTGTATCAAGTGTAATACAGGAACAGGTAATTCCTGAAGTATTGTCATTTGTTCATCCACTCCCTAAAACAATTACACCAGGAGTACAAAGTCCACCGAGTCTATCTGACAATTCTCATCTTAAATAGTTTGCAATCTTTTGTAAATCATACACGAATACAAGTTTGAGAAATGTATTTTGGACATATCCCATGTGTGACCAGTATTGTATTGTATGGCTGGGCCCATCTCAGTGCATGAAGCGTTGTCTTTGCAGCACAGTCGGTTAATACAGGGGCCTCTCACAGCCCCCGTCCAAACAAAGCAAAGGACAGCACCAATTCAAAGGAAAAATTCCAGGTCACAATGGAGATGGCACATAATGGCGCCTCACGACTGATGTCATGACAGCGGTTACAGTGATGACACCAAAAGTCCTAATAAAAACCTAGTGCCCGTATTTACACTAGTTTCAAGTGTCTCAGAAAAGGAAATAAGTAACATTCTTACAGGGACACATACTGTATTTGGGCCTCGGAGTAAAAGCATTTAATCTAAATTCCAAAGCAAGGAAAATGTAAAACTGAATTTCAACAAGATGTCCGATACAGGGAAAATAAATAATTTCAAACAACCTAAAGATGTACAAGATTGTAATATTCAGTTGTTCAGCCTGTACATGGAGCTTTACAAAAATATCATATACAAGAGATTATACCAAAGCAAGGAAAACGTAGCTGCATAGCTGTCATAGCAAGTGGGAATGATATTATTGGAAGTGTAGAAATATATAAAAGTAGAGTGTTGATTTAATTTACAAGTTATACTTACTTGAAAACAAGGAGATGCAGTGCAGGTGCAACAGTTATTGTTTGGGATGCAGCAACTATGATTGCGATTGTCCATCCAATGCTGTTCATATTCAATCATTAAGAATAAATGTTGTTATGCATGTATAATGCTTCATGTTGTGGACAAATGGCCTGGGTGTGATAGGATGCTCGGCTACCTCTAGAGAACACGAGTGGGCCTAAGTATTGCCTAATTATTGTAGTAGGCAAAATCTGGTTACATTTAATAGGACTCCAAATATATAAATAAGAGTTCTGGTAAAACAGCAACATTTGTGTAGAAATGGAGTGATTTTGAGATGCTTAATAAATACAGCTCATGCTCCTCCCGTTTAAAGGGAGTTGCTCAGTAGCAATGAGCAGAACATTACAGTACAGATGTATTCTTCTCTGGGGCAAAACCATGCAGAATTTGTGTTCATTCATAAAAATAAAGCACTTAATCTGGGGTTGGGAATCATAGCATAATTCATAATATTGTAATTATTACTATTAACCATAGTAAGAGTGTTACATTATTAAGATAAAATGCTGAGCACAAAAATGACAATATCAAAAGCAAGACAATCATCCACAATACCTTTATATATATATATATATATATATGTGTGTAAATGAACAGGAAATCAGACGCCTTGAATGGCAACATCATATACAATATGATAATATTATATTATAATAACGCCAAATAGTTTATTTAAAAAAAAAAGAAAAGGAAATTGTAAAGTAAAATTCAGTCTGTGTGTTTGATGAAAGTTGTGATATCTGACACCAGTATATCAATAACGTATACGACAATATATGATGTTATTTATAGTGTTTAATTGTTACCTCTCAGAAGTGGGAGGGCACAGTCCTGCAGCTCCATGACAACACCTTCCAGGACTGGCAACATGGGTGTAATGTCCAAAAGAAGCAGGACAACTGGCTGAGAGAAGGACGAGAGGAAGAAGTAGAATGAATGGTATGAAATACATTTTTTTTAAAATACTGAAATTTAAATGTACTTAAAATCATAATTCCCCTGTATGATGACATGCCAGTGGGGGACTTAGTCGTCTCTGGAACAGAGTGTGAAGGCCTAAGCCATGTGGCTCACTGACGCCGGCATGTGCCAAATGGATCAAGTGGTTTCAAAGTTGGCCTAAGAGCCTCGGAACAAGATCCATTTCATTGACTTGAAGGACAATCCTGACAATCCTGGCGTGTCCCAGGGCACATGGAAAAAGCAAGTGCAATCTGATCACTTCCCACAGGGGCAACATCTGTTCAATGTCACCCCCAGATATGATCTTGAAAACTTGTGACATTCACAGCCTTTTCCTGGGTGCTGTCAGTGTCCTGTGTATGTCTTTTGGTACTGCCCTTACACTGTCTAATGAGATAAGGGAATTAAGTGTGTTGCGTGAGCATGACAAAGCCCTTCTTTACCTGATCTTTGCCAAAGACATCTCCCTTGGCAATGCTGAACAACAGGGAATAGGCAATCTGCCCTGCAGCGCCGGTCACCAGAACTCTAATTGGCTCAGACTGCAAGAGAAAAAAGGTAAAGAACAGTGCTGTTAGCACCATTAGCATTGATTTCACTGAGAGGACAGGTATGCAAGTGACAGTTGAATTGTCCAGCGCACGTGGGTGCCTGGCTGGGTGTCTATTCTTGTCAACAGGATTTACTAAAGCAGGGGGGGGGGGGTCACTTCAAAAATAGACTGTGCTTTCCATACAGTACTCAATGTTGCATAACAAAACCAGGATATACTTAGGTTATTAAGTTGATCGCCATCTTTACCATTCACCCAACATCATTCATTCAATCCCCTAAAATTACCAAACTATTTACACATTACATGTATATGACACGAGGATTAACTGAGTTTTTAAATAAAGGAAAAACTCCAAGGGTTTGGTTACGCCATGCCGCGAGCCAGAATACAAGTATCGTTAAAAATAACAACTTTGACGAACTTTGCACAACTCTTTGGATCAATTGACATAACTGCGGCTTTATCTGCGTTACACATGCATTATTAAATATATAATAACCGGTATTTTCGCTGGCTTTACTCACCATGTTCACACGGTAGCTTGAACTGCTCTCTCTCCCACTTCTCGCTCAACCAGCAGGTCACTCCTATTTAAGTGCTGAGTTGATCACGACACTTGTAACCGTTTGACGGCAGATTGGAGATCCGGGTAATTGTAGTTTTTGATACTAGTTAATGTAGTCCGCTTACAAAAAAATAACAAGTTCTCCCGTTGTTAGTTAAAAAGAAACGTCGCTATAGGTAATAGTACTATTACTTATGCTATCAAAACAGGCTTTCATAGGACACGTCTGTTTAAAGACCCAACTGGCTGCATTACAGGCTTCTACAGCATCGCTAATGAGCTAGCTGGTTAGCATAGCCCTTAAAGTAGCGCTTGTGGTTGCTTAGCGACAACACGCGTTAGCAAAGCGCCAGCTAGCTTCCAGAGAACGGTTTGTTTGTAACGTTAGCTTAGCCTCTCGCTAGGAAGACAAACTGACGACCAACGTGTGTAAATAAATGGACTGTTAACAGAAGTTATCCCGATGCAACGTAACACCAACTATTTAAACTGACGTGCACGTCCAACAATAGCTAACTTTAAATGTCTGCAGTGAAAGGCAAGTTTAAAGCTGTGTAGTTTACGTTCAGTTTAAACACTTTTGAAGCTACACACACGTTTGTTATTGTAGTCTTCGTCACTGACATCATTAAGGTAAGTTGATGGTAACGTCTCCTCTTCCTCCCCCTGTCTGTCTCCCCCCTCTCCCTTATTATCAGTGTTGTTAATGAAGTATTTTGTAATGAATTACTGAAAGATTTCCAATATCTCTCAATTGTTTCATCACAAATCACACATCTGTATGCACATCCAGATATGTTGCTCTGCTGTTTCAAAGCAGCCTAATATATAAAGCCTATCTATCTATAGATATTATTTTTATTTCCAACATGTAACATATATAATAAGAAAACAATAATTCAATAAACACAATACATGTCCAAAAAGGTGAAGGAAAACTGCTATGGTACCTTCCCCTTTCCTATAAATATTAACCTTAATGTTTATCACATATACACATAAATAATCACCTTAATGTTTACCATGTACAGTGTAGCCTAACTAGTTACCTTTTTAGTGTAAATCAAATATCAGAGTCCTACTCCTTATCTTTGGTTCTTCAGTAGCAAGAGAGGCGTCAAGTGTTTCTTGTTTTGAGTTGCGAGGACCCCTATAGTGTTAGGTGAGCATGGTTATTAATATTTCATGGCCTCATTACATGACTTGAACAAAAAGCAGAGGGGATGTAGTTACACCTGGCTGGCGTCAGACGGTGGTCTCACAGTGGGCTGCTTGGCCGGCTGTCTGCAGGGCTATGACACTTCGTCTAATTGTGGTTGTATTAAGTATCGGTGGTTGTGGCATGAGCATCATTTTCTGCTGTTTGACATCCTCCTGGATCAATGCTTCGTATCATATATTTATAATTCTGTCATCCTGATTAACTGTATAATGTTGGTTTATTCTGTACACACAATATTTATTGCATTGTTGTCTCTGGTAAAGGTTTTTTCTTATTAGAATCTAAGGTTTTATGACTGAATTTGTGATATTGGGCTATATAAATAAAATTGACATGATTATTTAGGTTCCATTTTTGACTTTTGTATTGGCAGTATTTTGGGTTATTACCTGTAGATGTTTTTGTTTGACTCTCTGGTGGAGTGAGATGAACGCCGAAGGTATAAATCAACCGAATTGATTATCAGATACCTCGCCCTCCACACCTTCCAGAGGTCGTAATCGCGGGGAGCTGTGTCCGACAATTTTGTTAAGAGCACGCCCTGACCATTGTGAATCAATTTATTTTCATTTTGAATTAGAAAATGGTAGGTAGGCTGTAAGTATTGTATGTATTTAAGGTTTAAATCCTTAAATACATCAATTTATTGTTAATAGAATAGAGGCAGACATTACCTAAACCAAAGGTATAACAGTTATGGAAACAATACACAGCTAATACAATTTTACTGTTTTACTCACTGGAAATTCTGGAGGTTTTATTTATTCGATGCATTATTGTTTGATAGCACAGCTAAGGATTAAATGTTTTTAAGCCTTATAAGATGACATTGAATTAGTTTTTTTTAGATGAATGATTTGCCACGCTCAGTCTCTGTCATAATAATGTTTTCCTCTTCGTCCAACATTTTTGCTGTTCTGTCTCTCAAACAAATGGCACAAAATAAAAACTGAGCCACCAACAGTTCTCCATCTGAAGCCCAAAACTGGCCCTAATGTTTAGGTCTCCACCTGCCAGTGACAGGGGCTGACACAGACTCTTCCCTCCTCAAAGGCTGCGTGTGTGAAAGGCGCCTGATTCAGAGATGTTTGAAGCAGCTGCCACAGCCTGGCAGTGTTCCCCTCAGCTCACATTTTAAAGCCTTTGTGTGGCAGCATGTCAGTCTATGGTGTCCGTATGGGACAAACAGGTGCACACAGCTGTCTGCTGGCTGCATGGCATAGTACTGTAAGATCACACTCTGGGTATATTACATTGAATAGAGGGCCTTGAAATATGCTTTGTTCTACTTCTTTTGATGATGTAGTTTTTGTTGAACTAAGTCGCTATTTGCAGATATAGTGAAACTTTTTGTCCAATGCCCAGAGAGGTGCAGGATGATTGATATCCTCTTAACATGTGTTGTTCATAGCTGGCAGTTAGCTAGTAACGTGGTAATCTAAGGAATATCAATTTAACATTACCAGCATTTGGCTTTTATGTGATGCTTTTCCATGCAATTAACTTACACAATCAAGGTTGCCATGCGATGACAATGAAAATCATGATAATTGAATAGATTGACATGTTTACCGGGCCTGAAAAGTTAATTATTTTTCAAAGATCCACCAAATAACATTGCAATGTGAGATGACAGTGTTGCTCCTAGTGACGAGCCCACTGTTTGTTGTCACTCAACTCTGCACTTCCTCCTTTCGTTTTATCATCTTTAATGTTTGAGTCCTTCTCATCAACCTTAGTTGCACCAGGCATCTGTTTTCGGGGGGGAAAACTCTGATAAACCCACGTTATGGCTCTCTGCCCAAAAGTGCTGTGCAGGTAGTAACTAGATGGTGGACATAGTGGAGCATTTAGCATCTAAAGAGCCAGATAACCAGGAGTCGGTGGAGACCAATGCAGAACTAAAAGAAGACTGAATATTGGACTAACATTCGAGAACATAACTTAGAAACATAACAGCAAATGAATGATTATGTTGCTCTATGTCTGCTGGATGTGTGGATAATAGTATATAATAATAATAATAATAATAATAATAATAATAATCTTTGCTAACATGTTTGCTACAACAACTTTATAATGTGATAATCTGTCAGTTGTGTTTACAGCTTGTTGTACGAGAATCTAAAGGAGTAGTTTGGACTAAACAAAGTGCTATTGTAAAACTCGAACAAAACAAAATGTATATAATGTGTATTGATTTGACCTAAAGTTTCAAGTTAAATTCTTAGATTTTAGATTTAAATGCTGCTATTAAATTGCAAACTAATTTGTGGGAACCCCTCAAAAAGGACGATCCAGAGAAGGAAAAGTTTCCCTGTCAGAAGTGAGATACCAGGAATAGAAACACCTACGAGTGAGGGGAGATTAAAAACACTTTGACCGTGAGGTTAATCTTTTGTTATGCCATTTGATTGCATTACATTTGATTCAGTTGAACTTTCTTATGACTTGCAGGACCAGTATTGATCACTCTTCATGCTTCTCTATATAGTCTTATTACAAGACAGACAGCTATAGGGCACTGAACCTATACTGTGTATATACATGTGTATATATATACATATATATACGCTTCTGGTTTTGCTGCACATTTGTTTTCATTCATTTCTGTGCTTTCTTCAATGCATGCTAGCACTTAATCAAATGATCTATAAGCTGATTGTACATCACCTAAAGCACAGAGGTCCACTACCAACAGAGTCCTACTGCTCATTTTAGATTTATAGAAATGAAAGCATTGCTGTTACTGTACCTGGTTAAGTGCTTGGGAAGTCTTTATTCGCCTCCATCTTTCAGTTGATTGAGACCCTACTCTATCTATTGCAGCCTGGCTATGTATCAAAATACTACTAATACCATGAAATGTAACTAGGGTTATCGTATAGTAATATTTGTTTATTTAGTATCACCAGGGTAAGGCACACGTGTGTTTACCTCATGTGTATTTCACCTCTGTGACACAAATTCCTAAACATATTAAAATCTAGCCGAGGGAAATGAACAATGGGGGACTCTGCATGTTGTGATTCTCTAAACGTCTTGTGTAGAAATGTTTTCTGATTTAGTCAAAACTTTCATTGTTTTATGAACCTATAGCTGTATTGATGCATTTGGTTCTAGCCTTCAATGACTGTAGCACCATTCCATATCTTTCAGAGCCCAAACTGAGCTTTAAATCTGGGATTGTATCTACTGATTTAGGGCAAGGCTTGCTCTGTCAGAATATTGTTTTTCTTTGAAATATTAATTAGCCTTTCAGTGCTCTCTGCATCAGGTGCAGCCATGAACGTGCATATATATCAAAATCACCTAAAATCAACTGTTGTGACAGTTCTGACTTTACATACTTCTCCCATTTGAAAGAGTCTGTTGCTGCTGTAACTGTTATTTGACAAGTTAGACCCCAATGTTTATTTTCTTCTCTGGCAGTCTCCACAGTCAGGTTGACATGAGGGGATTAGGGCATACTTCGTCTTTGTAAAAAAGGAAATCGGAATGAAACCAAAAACAGCAGCTTCACACATGATAATATCTGGTGCCAGTTTGCCATGCCGGCCTGATCCGCTGTGTGTGTGCTGTGAAAACAATCGGCATTGTGGGTGTTTTGTCCCACCCTCCAGGCGAAACCTGGAGCCCCACAGAAGCGAGGGGAGTAGACAAATCCTAAACTGCACACCCATGCATACACGTGTGGAGCTCGGCAATGCCCGGATTTTCCACATGCATGTGCACACATGCAGTACACTCTACAGTCACGCTCTGAGCTGTGAACATCTTGATAAGTTCATGACAGCGTGAACAGCAGCACGTCTCTCTCCCTGTACAATGTCTGTCTCCTCTGCTGACCCCTCTCTCTGTCCTTTGTCCACTCCATCTCCTCTTTTGTTCCCTTGTCATTTCACCTCCCTCACCTCCACCCTTTCTGTCCTCTCCTACTTTATCTCCTCTTATTCGGCCCCTCCACTTGTCCCTGCAGAGTGCACCTGAGTGACCCTGTTACGTTGGCAGCTGGGAGGCAGATAGCCAGCACACCCACCGGCCTCAATATCGCCCTCTTATCTGCCTTGCTAGTCCAAATAGCCCTCACAGTGTACAGGCAGACACGGGGAGATAGTAGGTGCCATTCACACGAGCGCACCTACCCACATAAATAAATAAACGACACACAAACACAACAGATAATTACATCATCGTCACCGCTATCTCCCATCATATTCAACTTTTGTATCCCTGTGCCATCACCCTGTTTACTTTATGACTTATCTGTGTCTTAGCAGTGTCATGTCCCTGTCTTAGATTAGTTGATGAAGCTTTAGATCAGATGCCGCAGATTATTTTTATTCCTTTTTTTTTTTTTGTCCCCTACACTGTAATGCAGACAGTAGCTGTATTTAAAATGAGCCTACGTGTCTCCGTCCTGTCGTTTTTCTGTTAGGTGCAGTAACCATGCTAGTACACTAGGTGTCAGTGTATGGCTGTTGTTAGTCATTCTGTGATGTCACTTCACATAGCACTTGGAAAGTGGTGTTGATTGATTTTTAGTGAAGACTCTCCAAAAACACTTGTTGCTGCAGCAGATGTCTGCCCTTGAAGAACTGGGCTTATGACTTAAAGGTTGTCCGTTCAAATGATCACGCTGACATTTGGTAATTATGTGAAACCGAGTGATTTTAACACCCTGTTTGCTTTGTTTACCAAACAATGTTAGAGAGGGAAAGAGAGGGCTCTTAAACGTTTTGCAGGGCTAAACTCGCGGCTCTTAGCTGTCAAATTGTCTTAAAACCTAAATCACCTTTTCCTCAGATTTGGAAACATCTCTAAATTTGTTTGCTCACATCCTCAAAATATTTGTAGCAATCCTATCCAAGGCTCTTGTGCCTGGGTATAACATAACAGCTGGGGGGGTCTACAGAGTTTCTGCAGGAGGGCTGCCAAATAATCTTTTGATAATGTTTTGAAAGTTTTTTTGAAAGTTAAAGTATGTCTGAAAATACACATTAACATGAATCCAATTTGTTAGAAAAGATGAATCTGCTTCACTGTGCCTTCCACGTGTATGTTTAACATTTACACATGATGAACATATGAATCTGTCAAAATGCTTAGCACTGTATGCACCATAAAAAGGTATGTTTATACATGACACTCAGGCCGGCCAACAACTAAAAAAAAGTGCTGTACAGAAGGAAGAAAACGTATAAGACAATCTCTAAAACAAGTGTAACAATGGAGCATGTTCAAGGGAAAGATCTGGCACATGTAAACTTCTGTCTCCTTTTTTTAAAAAGTATTTCTAAGATGCTTAACTTGATGGCAGTCCAGATGGGGAAATATATTGTCTTTCAAGAATTTCATGCATCGTTGTGCCATGATTGACGCAGCTTTTGTGAGAATTTGTGTGCTACTACTTGTGATCAAAAAAGCCTAGTCTATCTGAAACTGTCATGTCATGAGGTAACTGATGGCAGACCTGCTGTATGTGGCTTACATAGTCAAATGATGGGTCTTTATTCATTGCCATTTAGTTCCTCTATCACCAAAGTTGCATCTTATCACTCAACATTTACGACGTACCTTTTTTTTAATAACTCAATGACTTCCGAAAGATTTTTTTCCAGCCCTATTTTCTTTTTACACTAAGCACAGCACATTTTCTGTTGCTGAGCTGAGATATCCTGAATTGGTTGCTTCTAGAAATAGCCTGCAGATCCATTTGAGCTGTTGTTATTGTGCTGCTTTGGCACTTTTAGGACAAGGCCTGGAGGCGTACGACTGTTTCCAATCTGCCTTGATGTACCTACTACCTCTCCGAGTTTCTCTCTCACTGATTGTCTCTGATTGAAACCTGAGAAGGACTTTGTTTCTAGCCAAGTATTGGCTTGCTGTGGGGGAAAAAAAGACATCCAAGCCCTCAATCAGAAAGAACACAGACCTCTGCAAACACACCAACTAACTTCCTGGCACTGATGCAGAACTATTCAATTAAATCTCATACTATACACACACACCAAGCCCTCGGAGGTGTGTTTCCTCTTCTGAGCAAGCCTCAACCACACTCTGCCACTCGCTCTCTGTTTGCATAGGGAAATGGTCCGTGAAATGGGTTTGATGGAATCAAACTCCATATTAAGACAAATACATATTTCATAGCAGTTGATGGACTGATTGATGGGGCTGTGTCTTCATTTCCTCTCTGCGTCACCGCCAAAAAAGATCTTTATCAGAGACTAATATGAAGGATCATGGCTCTGCTTTTTTCAGAGTGGAGTTGTTAACTTGTCGTGTTATGACTTTGAATGATCGTTGGTGTGGGTGTCTTTATGTGTAAATAAATGTGTTTTTTGTGCGAGTGTGTTTGTGTGCTCCTACAGCACCTGCCACAAGGGGGCACCATACTGCCACATGTTGATGATTCCGCATCTGTCCTAACTGAAAGCTCACTCTCCATTCCCTCTGCTGTTGACAGCAACATACACACTTTTTAAAAAACCCACTGAAGGATTACCAAAAATGCGGCGGCAACAGTGTCCTGGATCCACAGCCAGGGTGAGAGGTGGTGCACGTTTTTTGTTTTTGTTTTTTTTATCTATGCAACTGTTGTTTTAGCATAACAAGGCCCCCCCCCCTGCGACCCACCCTACATAGACCACTCGCACCACCTTTCATTAACCTCAAAACCCAAATCCATCCAACTGGACCTGTGATGGCAACTCGCTGCCGATGCTGGCGGTCACACCCCTCTGCACAGCCATAATGGGCCGTGGCACAATTGGGGGGCCACGTAACCAACAGAATTCCCCGTCCTTCCGAGAGGCCGGTTGCCTGCAAGTTACCAGCAACACCGCTTGTCCCTGTTTGTCTGCACTCACTAAAAGGAAAGAATGTTTTCCCCCACAACATGGCTGTGTGGGGATTAAGGCCCATTCTGAGTGGCCCCGGGTCGTGCGGCAGATGTTAGCCAGGATAGCGCTCGTTGCCGTGCCGACAGTGAGCCGGCGGGATCGGCCCGCCCAGACGACGTTAAGCCTATGTACATGTATGGGAGAGGGTGAGGGGCCTTTCACACATTGGTGGGAAATTTGTCACAGTGGTCACACACTAATTTACCTACACTGTCTCTGATTGTCATCACACATACGGAGGAAGAGCTTCACATGGCTCCTACTGGGACATCAGGGCAGAGAGGAAGTACGAGAGAGCTGTCTAGGCCCCTCGGTATCGCACTATAAAAACATTCGTGTGTGTGCGTCTTGATAAGGTGTGGTTTATGCAATAGCAACACGTGGGCTTTAAAACCAGCAGTTGCACATCATCTGTCAAAATCACTTCCGCCTCCCAGATAATGTTTTGATGGGATGTGTTGTTTTAACTGCTAAGCTCTAAAGTGCTTGTCACACAGAGCCTCTGATTAAGTTCACTAACTGTACAGATGGCATTATGGGTGAGAGAAAAATCATTGTCAATGATGTCTTTGGGGACAATTCCGTTGTGTTTTATAGTATTGATTTAACTTTGGGCAGAATTACAAGAAACAATGGTAAGAAATCTGACAGCAGCTGGACAGTAGATGTATCTATTCTTTTCATCCCTGAAACTAATGATGTATGATTGACAATTTGTTAATAAAAGTGTATAATGGTGGGTGAGAATACATGAAATGAGGAGAAATGGGTTGGCTAAAATCAATTTCTAATAGTAATTTATAGCCCTTGTTTTGCTGTTTTTTCTTATTTCCTACTGTCAACTGTTGCCATTTATCTAAACGCAGTGAACTCTATGAATTGTAGGCTTGGGGTAAGGTTGAATGCTCGTTTGATGTGAAAGACGAGCCTGTTCTCTTTACATCAGACGGGTCTATCTGCAGGGTGAATGTGTTTAACATGGGGGCCCAGTGCAGGCCCCTGTGGTACTTGTAACCGTCAGGCTCAATGGAAAGAGGAGACAGGGTCTGACAAGACATGACTTGACCCAGAGGTAGAGGCAGAGCTCCGCTATTGTCATGAATAAACAGCAGAAATCAGTTGGAGAATTTCCCCCTTCTTCTTCGGGGCAAACGGCACTGACAGAAGCAGTGTGTCAGTGCGTCTTAGTCGGTGGAAACAAGTTCCACAATGATTGTACTCTCTTAAGGTTGAATATTGGGCAGGACTGGGCTGTTTTCACGCATGGCTGGGTGTTTAGGCGTTCTGACGGATGGAGAAGAGCCAGATGTGCGTGTGTGCATGAATGCACGTTTGCACAATTGTCTTATTTTGTGCTTCCATTCTGCTGATTTCAAACCTCAGCAGCAGCTTTCCTGACCCCTTACTGCAGGCGATAAATAACCGGACTACACCATCATGGGAAGAGCTTTTACCAAATTTGTCTCTTGATATCATAGAGGACCAAACTTTGTTAAAGTGCTTGAGAATCACCCTTGTTTTCCTTTTGCAGTGTGTGTACTGTTATGGCATTTGGTTCAGCAGGTAGTAGTGTAGAGACGTGACAACAATGAGGAAAACTGAAAAGCCAATATATCCATCGGAATCCTCGAAAGACATTAAACCCTTACTTGGTCATCGAAAACATTAAATGTACGTGAGCATGAGGTTAATGCAACAGCAACATTTCTTTCCAGAGACAATGCACCAATCCCTCAGGATAATCCTCGGACCTTTCCTGTGAACCGTTTTATTGGAACTACTTTCTACCTAAAAATAGTCCCTGTGAAATATGTTCACTCTGTGCTCACCAGCTAACTGGCTGTCTAGCTAACGTGTTGAATCCCAAACTCCTCCTTTAAACAGAACCATGAACAATTTTGTCCAGCTTGTTAAAAAAACATTTAACCTTTTTTTTGTGTTTCTGTTGTTCTGTGCAAACCAGAGAACATTAAAGCTCTTTGCTCACTTTACAAACCCTATCGATTGATTTGTAGGTGTAGATATTGTGAATGGGGATGAAGCGAAAGTTTTATCCAGGGAGGATACGTGTATTTTGCTGGTACTGAAATAAATAGTCCATAGTTGATTGACAGAAAATTAAATTGATATGTTATTTGTTGTAATTTATCAAGTAAAAATACCAAACGTGTGCAGATTACTCTATGGTAATCTCTATGGTGTCATAGACTGCTTTTATACGGCGCCTTTCTAGTCTTTGCGACCACTCGAGGCGCTTTTACAACACAAGTCAGCGTTCATACAGACATGTTTGAAAACCCACCGCCCAGAGCAAAGATCATACTGTAGTCCTGAAGTGTGATAGACAACTTCCAAGTGAAGAAGAGCCGAGAGTAGACGCTAGAAAGGATGTTATTTTTTACCTCTAGACGGGAGCGTACTGCAGCGGGGGGAGCAGGGAGATATGACACCGGCGTCCATCTCTGAGGTCACAGCAAAGGGAACAAACTTCTTGGTCCAAGTGTCATCGATGTTCGACCATGTCAACCTGTCAGAGAGAGAGAAAGGGCGGCAGAGGGAGGCACTGCCTGCTGAGAAATGTCCAAGGTGTCATGGCCTCGTCTGGGAGGTGACAGACGGCGTGTGTGTGAGTGTGTGACGGGGAAATAAAACCCCTGAGAAGTCTAGGGGACGTTCATCGTGACCTTTCGTTTTGCCAGGGTCCATCTCGCTCTGTGCATCTGACAACAACTTTAAAGGACCCTTACTTCCTGAGCCCTTGACAGGTGTGTGTGTGTTTGTGTGTGTGTGAACCTGAACGTGTATGCGAGGTTGTCTACACCAATTGTGGACATCTTTAACTAAGCTGTATCTTTCTGTATGTGTGTGCAAAGATGAAGCCAGAGGAAATTTAACATTTTAAAATGAGTTTGTAATACATACATTTGTACCAATTTATCCTGAACTAATGGTACAGTTTGTTGCACACATTTAGTGGCCATGTGTATGTGAATGTACTGTTTAATTTAGTAAACATTTGTACACTGAGAGGGCTACTCTATATTTCTCTTTCATGCTTTTAGGTTGTAGAAAGTTGGCTTTACATCTACATTTTGCATGAAAGGTATGCAAAAAAAAAAGGTAAAGTTTTGTACATAGAGAACAAAACGCTTTTACACTGCTTCAATCAGACTGACAACGTAAAGGGCAGAAAGAGACAAAGATGACTGAGCAACAGTTCGATGAGAACAGGAAATCACCAGTTGTTGGTAAAAAGAAACTGGAAGCTTGGCATCAAATTGTGTGCAGATTAAATAGGAACAGGTTTCAGTGTCAAGTGCATAATAATGCTTCCAAAAAGCTGGAATTAACAGGCAACATGTTCCTTGAGCAAAGGTATTCTTAAAGCTTCACAATTAGAAATAGAAAGTTAGGCTATTGGAGTTGGATCAGGGACTATCAGCTGAACATACTACGCACAGATCACAGATTAAACCTCTTCAATGTAAACACCAAATAGTATGTGGTTCAATAATCGATGGTCATTTGCACTTTTCTGCACTGGAAAACAATCCAAGTTCCAACAGTATTCTCGCCTTTCATGTAACACTGTCTGGACATTCACAATATGGACATTTTAATCACTTAATTCTTACTAATAACTTTTTACAAATGTAAATAATACATGTGCCTGACATATGATGTTTTCATCTCTGTTAAAATAGCCATTATTGAAGGAAAGAAGAAAAACATCAATATAACTGGTGATTCCAAACCGTTGAATGGTAGTGCGTATGGACTTGTTTTTTGTCTGTATATAGCCATGTATTCAGACATATTTGTGTGTTTCATGCGTGTGTCTGCACACAAATGGACACATTTCATCAGGTGTGTTTGTTTGTGAACCCGTGTGTGTGTGTGTGTGTGTGCGTGTGTGCGTGTGTGCGTGTGTGTGTGTGTGTGTGTGTGTGTGTGTGTGTGTGTTTACCGTTTTTCCGTGTGTTTGTGATCAGGAGGTGAGGGGCGAACAACAGGGCACCAAACGGCTTTAAAAGAAGAAAATCCAACAACATAAACAGAACCACCGCAGTCGGTGTGACACGCGTCACCTTCGCTGTGACAGGGGACAGACACCGGAGAGGCACATAGGCCCCCAGAATCTCTTTTGAAGTCAGCCAGCGATTGTGCTGCTGGTTTGGAAGTATTGTCTTTCCTGCCCTTGGGCGTTGCTGTAGGGCAGATGCACTCGGCTTTTAGTGAAACACTTGCCAGGATTAGGCCTATTAGCTGAACAGGGCTGAAAGACAACCATCGCGGGTTTAGTGCAATCCGGTCTGAATGTGGAAATGTTGGATTGTTCAAACATTTTGTAGGCGAGATTAAACCACAGGACCGCCTCTCTCTCGTTTGTATTTTCCAACACATTTTCTGCCTAATAAAGACCTGATTCTCCACTAAACGTCTCTTTTTCTCCATCTTCCCCTGCCCCTCAGTCATTACTGGTGCTGTGTTTGTGTTTCTGCTCCAGGCGTTGGGTAAATACCTGCTAGAGTAGATTTTTTTTTTTTCCCTCCCTCCATTACCTCCTCTAATGACGTTTACACATCTGCTTAGAAGAGCTTCCACTCATCTCTCCGTCACCCTGTGTCCGTCTTTCTCTCCCTCCCTTTGTTGCACGCGGACACACTGAGGCTGCAAGATTATTACATTCTCCATTATTTGGCTACTGAATTGATATCCTAATTTCAATGAACTGGTACAATTCAGAAGCACATATGTTCACACTCCTCTCCTAGTAGACCAACACAAATCTAAACTTTAGTCACTAATAAAAAAAGAGATATTCACACCTATAAAAGGAGACAGGTGTGTAAGAGAGGGAGGTCCGTGAATAATACAAAAAGGAAGTTGGTACATCTAATTTTGGAACCAAGGAGAACACAAGCAAGTCCTTAGCTGTCACAAATAAGAAGATCTTCACACACGGGAAATTGAAGATGCTAATATTTTGATTATTGATTAATTGTTTTAGTCATTTTTCAAGCAAAAATGACTAAATATTGGTAAAATATTGTAATTGAATATTATTCAGCTTCTCAAATGTGAGGATTTGATGCTTTTCTTTGTCTTCAATTACAGTTCATTCATCAATGATAGTAAAGTGAATATTTTTGGGTTTTAAAGTGTAGGGTAAACAAAACAAGAAACTTTAGGATGCCAAATTGTGCTCTAACCAATTATAATGTGCATTCTTCACAATTTTCTGACATTTTATAAACAAAACAATGAACACGATAATTGAGGAAACAATGAGAAGATGAATCAATAAATAAGTTGCTGCACTACGGACTTTTCTTGTCTTAGAAAAAGCAGATTTTGTGTATCGCAATAGTTAAGATCCTCACTCAAATTCTTTCCTTGTCTGATCATGATGTACTCTGTAGCTTTTTTATTTATTGAGTATTTGTTGTGACACGTTTCATTACGGTGCAAAAAGTCTCTCTTGCTCTATTTCTCTGGACACCTGAACTTTTCAACTCCTCACCTCCACATGCCCTCCAAACCTACATATTTGCATGCACCAGTACGCACACACACACGCACACGCTCGATAAAGAGACTTGCCCAGCGGTCATGTCACTTGAGCTTCATTTTCCTGCTGATTGACATGTAAAACACACAGACACACACACAAACACACAGTGTGACTGTACCTGTCACCTCTGTTGAATAGTATTACCTTTACCTCATTTTGTTCTGCCTGTCAATCACTTCCATTCTTCTTCTGCCGACAGCTGAATGGGCTCCTGTGTGTGTGTGTGTGTGTGTGTGTGTGTGTGTGTGTGTGTGTG
>CALSCE010009347.1:3437349-3447683 GCA_943593645.1 Bovichtus variegatus | reverse complement strand
CACACACACACACACACACACACACACACACACACACACACACACACACTCCAACTCATTTGTTTGTTTGCTTGCGCTCCTTCTCTGTATTGACTTGTTTCATAAGGCCGCTACATGACAGAAGGAGTGAGTCGGGAGACGGCGAGGAAGAAAGACTTGGCCAAGATCCAAGTTCTCTTTTTTTCCATAGGAGGCAGCCCTCCCTGGTCCCCCCCCGCCCCCCCCTCCCACCCCCACCCTCCTGCCTGCACCGAGTTATCTCATCTGGGCACACTTGGCCGCGGCTGGGCCTGCACCGGTACAGGCTGTGCAAGGGCAGACCAGGGAACGTGCTGCACGACTCGCAAGGAAAATAGACATTTTTTGTAGGGATGTGAAATATGGTTGGTGTTTTAATGAAGAATTACATAACTGAAAAAGAGAGTTAGAGCCCAGGCTGATGTATCCATATTTGATATTTATTTTGGTTTCATGCTAAACCAGAAACATTTTTTTACTGGGCCGACATCAAGGTAACGTAAAGGTGGGTTCTCTTCTCCACTGCACAAGCAGCTCGCTAATGTAAACGGTTAAGCACTTTTATTAAAACAAGTCTATCCAAAGCAGCCATTTCTGTTTTAAACCGACCAGCGTTTAATCGACTAATCTCACTAGTCTCATCTCTCATTTGTCGATATTTTCATTTCTGAAAGGGATCCTGATTGCGCAACATTAAAACAATTCAAACTAAATGACTGTCCACAACACAAGAGTTTTAATGGCTAAACGTTTCTTATTTAAGAAGACTTGAGCGATCATTTTTATCCTTCGAGTTGAACTCTTTGTCAGTAGTTTAGCCTCTGAAGCCCACTGGTCTTGTTGACGGTGAACAGAGAGCTACTGTTGGTTTGTGCTGCTGCTGATCTTGTTTGTGTGTCTGACACGTTGACGCTGAAATGTGTTGGTCAAGTAAGTCGGTGTAGACAGGTGTGGAAGAGAACAGACTTGTCCTTGCCCCCACAATGATCCATTGTCTGCTTAGAGTTAGCTTAGAGCAGATGTTAACGCCCAACTCAAGGACCCATACACACACACACACGCACACACACATACATAAACGTAGACACACACAAACCGCACTACGCTCAGCTGATGTATTAGCCACATTAGCCCACTCTTAAGGGGATTTGGGGGCTTGCTAATTGCCAGCTTGTCATTTTAATTGCTCAAACACCCTCCCTACGCACACACACACACGCGCACACACACACGCACATCCACACACGCACACACAACTTCTTCAGTTAATTAGACAAGAGTCAGTGGTGACTTTGCCTGCCTGCAGCCTGGCCCGTTGGCTTTACCGCCGTCAGTGATCACCTTCACTGTGCAGGACCGTGCGACCAGCTATGTCCACAATTTGTTGCTTAATTTGAACCGTTGTGTTTTTAAGATAGGGAACTGTTTGAATTCGAATATACTCGTTGAAAAAGGCTTCATTTTGAACATAATTTGGTGTTTCATCTACGCAACCACTGATGTAAACCAAAATGTTTTAATATTTGAAATGAAACAATCCTGTTTTCAGATTTCTTTCTAGCAAACCGGTTCTAGCTAAGCACTAAATAATCATGTTCAAAACATGCAATCAAAGTCAATATGAACCGCCGGTAAAATAACCATATGCATTGATTGCTGTGGGTATAAAGGAATTGTGTCAATTACATTTTTTGCAATTGCATTCATAGAAACTAATTATATGTGATGATAAAGGCTTTCCAGAGTCTGGACATTTTTGGTTTAGGTGCCTTGAGAGTGCTTGAAAAGTGCTTAAATGTTACTCTTAAAAAGCTGTACAAAGCCTGATATAAACTTAACTACAGCGTAGAAAAATATTACGTGTAGCATGCATGGAAAAAAAAAAGTTAGCATTTCATATGGCACTTTCGAAATTCAAGTTTTAATTGACAGAGAAATAAAACTACGGTCTTTTTAATGCAACATCCCTTTGGGTTTGGTGGTTTCATCAGCCTCGCTCTGTGCGCAGCGTCGTGATGGAGGCACAATGGACAATAATCACCTCTGGCATTCAACACCTTCCCTCCCCGCATGTGTGCTCTATAAAGCCACAAACACACGTGCACCTTTGTCCTTTTACACACAGAACGAGACACCGGGAAGGGTTACGAAACCTTGTCCTTCTATTATTTAGCAGAGTCCTAATGTACACACACACACACACAAAAGCATAATCAATCACCTCTGGTTAAAAGGCAGAATCAGTCGTAGCATTCCTCTCATACATGCTGCATGCTCAATGTTTTTCAAAGTTATTTAAATAGATGGTGATGAGGACACACACACACACACACACACACACACACACACACACACACACACAGGATTAAACTACCCTGCTAATTGATTGACAAGTCGATGTCAGTCTAACCAATCTAGTGCTGCTTTAGAGTTTCGACCGATCCGCTGGACACTTAGCTTAAGTAAGTGCTCCGAGATATTCTGCCTGAGCACACACAGCAAACATCGTCGCTCCCTTCTTTCTTTTCTTTTTTTTTTTTTTTACAGAAATGAGGGGGAAGTTTAAATGGTTGTTTCAGCAGCTGCATTTTTGCACATTTAAACCGACATATTGGTAAATGGGGATGTAATATGACACACTGGGGATGTAAATATCACACAATTATTCAACATAAAGAAGTCTAAAATAAAGTAAAGAAAATTAAATGAATAAATAACTTCCGTATGATAATCAGAGGATTGGAAATTGAATGTACATTTTGGTCTCATAACATAGCTGTTGTAAGAATTTTTACAAATTTGCACTTTTGATCTATCACTAATTGGTGTTCGATTTGTTAGATAATGCACAATGATTCATTTATTATTAGTTACTCATTTATATGTATAGACATCGGGGGATAGGACCAGGCAGGAGAGCTTCACATATAAACGTTACATCATTAATGTCTAACCATCATGGAGAGGAATGACATCCTGGTGCATTTTTGTCTTTTTTTAAAAAAATTTTTAATTCCGTTCTTTGCTATTGCTTTATCTCATGTATTAAAAAAACTGAAACCAAATTGTGAATTTACAGGGGCTCTGACCGGAGGCCAGATGGGTCCTGGGGAGCTGCTGCAGCAGCGGCTGCGTTGTGGCCAGGTCAGAGAGGCTCTGGGCATCCTGGAGGCCATGGACTGGAGCATCATGGGAGACGAGTGCCACCGAGGCCTGAGCTCAGTCACCAACCACCTGCTGAGGCTGGAGCTGAACGCAGAGAGAGAGGGTGTGTGTGCGGGCCCAACACTTCACGTTAGATAGGTTTTAGTTTTAGTTTTGATCAAACCTCAGGAGAACTAACTCTGGCTATTTAACATTAGACTGAATCCCAGTGAAAAAGACATTAGGCAGAACAAATATGAGGCCAATGTTTTTAAAGCTTATCACACTTGCTGCTAATGGAAATTATAATGTTAGCTCAGCAGCCTAAAGGTTTGTAGTTTTGTAAATCAGCCCGCTGACCTTCCTGAGCCATTTATGTCACAGGTAAATGAAAAACTATTATAGTTTATAGTTATTCCACTTACACCTGCATTTCATTTTTTTTGTTAAAGTTTGTTGTTAATTAGCACTTTGTGAATTACACTGTGTTTTCTGGAGTCACTCTGTCTCTGAGATTTTTTTGAAGTGCTAATATATAAGAAGAAGATTATTAATATGCAGAGGATTAAACTGAGCTAGCTACATAAGTCTTCAGAAATAAAAACTGTTTTCTGATTCCTGTCTTTCACAGTTTCGCTAAAATAGTTTGTTGAAACACATCTACTAAAAATGTTTTTCCTTTTTCTTCTAATCTAGAATTTTTCCGTGTGTTTTTCTGTTCTGTCTGTAGCCCAACTAGAAGCCGCTCTGGGTGTGTTTTATGCTCCACCTGCTCCTCTCTCCGATGTCGTGATACTAGAGTACAGGCAGCCGATCAGCAAGTGCGCCCGCCGCTTTTTTCACCACCTTCTCAGGTAACACCACCTACTCTGTGCTGTTGCTCGGGTCCTAATTTGATCGTCTGGGGGAGAAATTTGTTTTGCATAACTCTACAAGGAGTGGTCAAAGGTCAAGGTCGGCTATATAAGCGCTAAATGTATTAAATGACATCCATGGACAGTAGCTGCTGCTGCCTGTGGTCATGTACACGCTACATACACAAATGTACAGAGTATTTTTAAGGCATTACCAGAACATTTTATTGGGTGCAGAATCGGAAAGAAATACCGTCCAAAAAAGGTCTTTGTGAAAATGACAGCCATTGCAGATACAATTTAATACTGCTTATTCGCCGCTCACTATTGCTATTTAAAAAATTCTAAAAAGGAAGTAGCTTTTGAATTTCATCGCGCGCACTGATGCAGCTTTGAGTCATTCATAAGGCAAAGCACCGCACATGCACCTGTTTAGACTGTTGTTTCATTTTCCCTTCTGCCGTGAGAGCCTTTTGAAATGCCTGTTTGACTGAAATAGACCCTGTTGTTCCCACACACTGCTGCTTACTGCTCTCCATCCTGCAATTACCTCCCGTTTTTCCTCTCTCTTTCTTTCTTCTTTCTCTGTAGCAGAGCTGGAGCGTTGTTTGGCATCCCTCCTCCTCTCCTCTCTTATCACCTACCTGCATTCTTTTTCTCTCCATCAGCATCAAATGAAGGAAGCCCCTCACACCTCCTCTCCCTGCTTGTGTTTGTTTGTTTCATGTTGGCTCTAGACAGGGAAAGTTGAGGTGTTTTGTACTGGGAGATACAGCTCTCTCTCCCCCTGCTTTAATTCCGGATAATAGGACGAGGACTCGCTCCTCTCAGTTCAATTATTGACAGTTTGCAGAGGTGTGTGGATCGAAGTGTGTGTTTGTGCCGACCAAAGGAGAGAGGAAATGCGTACTACTGCCCTATCCATCTATACATTTTAATCCAAAGCGTGTGTACCGTGCTTCACCTTTTAACTGTCTCCTCTTCCTCCGCAGACACCAGCGCTTTGAGAAGGCCTTCCTCCTCGCCGTAGATTTAGAAGCCAGAGATTTATTCATGGTGAGTGTGAAAAAGTACATTTCTCTCTAGAAAAAGTGTGACGTACACTTTGACAAAAAGGTTGCTGACATTATAGAAAGTCAGTCCTTCCGAGAATGTATTATCTTGTGAACACAAATGAACAGCTAATATAATAAAAGAACAATGAGACTCTGTGAAAGGTAGCTAACATCACACATCATCAAACTCTCAAAATGTCCTTCATTTAATTAATTATATTATTAGGACTTAAGGCTTTGTAG
Organism: Bovichtus variegatus; assembly: GCA_943593645.1. Classification (NCBI taxonomy): domain Eukaryota; kingdom Metazoa; phylum Chordata; class Actinopteri; order Perciformes; family Bovichtidae; genus Bovichtus; species Bovichtus variegatus. Next base: position 3,442,369 of record CALSCE010009347.1, on the reverse strand, counting down.
TGCTGTGGCGTACTAAAGATAAATAATCATTAGCCATATTGTCTTGACTGGTTTCCCGTCATACTTTCATAATTTGGCTGGTACGATCGGGAAACGTGTTCAGTTGCAGTCTGTGTTGTTTAAAAGTCTTAAGTTGAACTTGAAGGCCTGTAATGCATCACAAACATACACACGTCTTCAGGTAAAGTGAGGTGAATATGGTAATATCTGATATCTTTTGTTGAATTAAATTTTTCACTAAATTTTACGAATATGCTTGCAAATGTAGCCAGAACCTCAGTACCAGAACTTTGCTTAATTGGAAGCTGAAGACATTTCTTTATTTTTATTTTTTGGCATTTTTTGCCTTTTATTGGAGAGATTGACAGTAAAGATACACACAGGAAATGTTGGAATAAAGAGAAGGGAAACATGCAACAAAGTGTTTATGCAAGTGTACTCCAGCTTCTATAATACTCTACAACCTATTTTAATTGTTCAATGACTATTGTACTCTTGTTACTTTCATTTGAACATGACTTGCAACCCGTGTGTGTGTGTGTGTGTGTGTGTGTGTGTGTGTTGCATGTCAGAGAGCAGGTGTGATCTCAGTATGGGCCCCTATCTTTTCACAACCTCCATGGCCTCGGCTCGGCCTTTTCCTCTCCTCTCATCTTCCCTCTAACTCGCTCTTTCTTCCACTCCACGCTGAAATGCTCTTCTATGTGTTTGACCCCCTTTTTCATGGGGCCCCCTTTTGCTCCATGCTTCACCAACACCCTAGACATTAATACAGACCCCCATACACACACACACACACACACACACACACAGACACTCACACTTGCTCCCTCAATCACACTGATAGCACTGGTTCCAATTACCTCCCCACTAAGTAGTGCTGGTGGGAAGCCGAATTGAAAAGGTGGAGTCGAGCCTGTGGACCTTGAAAGAGTGCAAAGGAAGGAGGAGGGGGGGGGGGGGTAGTGGTGTTGATGGAAAGCTATATGACAAACGTGGAAAAAAAGAGAAAAGGCGAGAGAGAAAAGAAACAAGGTTTTGCTCCGTGACTTTGGAGGTGTCGAGATGAGTGAGGAGGGAAAGAAGGAAACAGGAGATGAGCGCGGAGATGGAGGTGGAATCATATCTGCAAATTATTCTCAGCGTTGTGTTTTGAATTCATCCACCTGAGATGTCAACAAAGCAGTCTGGTCCCAAAGAAAAGTTTTAAAAAAAAATCCATTTACAGTGATTATTCCCATAGAGCTACACACACACTCATGCATGTGCCGCATGTGTGCTAGCTTGTTGTTCCTTGTTATGTTAAAAATGAACTTCATATAGACGTATGCAGGCACAAACGCAGGATATTTGTTTCTTCTTCTTTTAAATTCCCTTAGAAATATTAACAGGAAAAGAAAAACATTTCAGGAACAATTATAAAATGATTCTCATATGTTTCTGTTGACTGTGAATTAGGACATTTAAAAACACTTACTCATCTTCAAAGTTTTCATTATGTTTGTGGCACAATAGAAAAATGACCCTACAAATCATAAGGCACCATTTTGAGCACAATGAACTAAAGGAGGTGAGTCACATAACAGCAGCTGATCTTAACGCCTGATTGTGTGAAGTTGGCTCGTCAGTGTCTGGTGGTTCTTGACTGCGTGACCAAAACTACGAAACCTTTCCAATTATGGAGCCAATTCACTCGCTCATTTCAGTTGTTTGAGAAGTGTGTGTGGCTTGAATACTACACCTGGCCACCAGCAGATGTATTTTTTATTTGCACATGAAACCACACAGAAATGTGTGTTGCATAACCCTACAAGGGATGGAGGTCAAAGGTCAAGGTCTGCTATATAGGCGCTAAATGTATTACATGACATCCATGGACAGTAGCTGCTGCTGTGGTCATGTACACTCCACATACACAAATGTACAGAGCATTTTTAACACATTACCAGAACATTTTATTGGGTGCAGAATCAGAAAGAGAAATACCGTCCAAAATACTGCTTATTCGCCGCTCACTATTGCTATTTAAAAAAAATTCTATAAAGGAAATAGCTTTTGAATTTCATCGCGCGCACTGATGAGTCAAAGCACCTCAGGGAAAGTTACGAGTTTATTGTTAATATCCAACCGGTGACATCTGTCCATGCTCTCCTTTTCCAAGGGAAAGATATATTTTACAGAATTTAAAAAAGCATTTGTGAAATCTCTCTATAAACACAACAGATGACTGCAAATGCTTCTCATCCTCGATCTGCAGCAGTTAATTCTCTTACGAGAGTTAACACTTCTCTTGCCTCAGCGCCCAAGAGAGCAGCAGCTCGTCATCTGAAAAGAGCGACAAAGAGAAAGAGAAAGGAAAAACAGGACGTTGACATTTCACCCCTCGCTCTGTCCTTGGCTCTAATTAGGCTGTGTTGTTGCTTTAACCTGCTGGTCAGCTGATTGAGCGGGGGTGGAGGGGGTTAATGAGGGCAACCCCACCTTCCCCACACTCTTTCGAACTTCCAAACTTGCCCACAGAACTCAATAACGCACCATTGATCAAATGCTCACATGCACACGCACACACACACACACACATAGGTAACATGCACCCCCTCACCCCCTCTATAAATGCCCAGCATGATATACCCCCCTCTATCACAAGACCCCCTGCCCTTCAAGCCCCATTGTTTCCCAGCTAACAATAGAGGCCCTCCAAGCCCCTTTTTTTTTTTTTTTTTTTTTAAAAGAAAGCTTTTGTTAAAATGAAACACTTTAGTGTCAGGCTAAATTGAGGGGGAGGAGGAATTGGTGGTTGGGGGGTGTTTCGGCAGAGGTGGAGGTTGGGGGATGTATGTAGAGGTAGAAGCGGGGGGTTACTGGCTCGTTTGCATTTTTGCTCATAATTGGCGCCGTTCTGCAGCTCCCTAATTAGCCTTTGATAATGAGTTGATAATGTTACCAATTAGGTCATTTGTCAGCTAAGTCAAGCCGACGACAAGTTTTTTTTTTTCTTCCTCCTCCTCCCTCCCCTTTCTCTTCTTCTTCTTCTTCTTCTTCTTCCTGGGTCTTTGGCTCTTGATGTAGCTTGTTAATTAAATCAAATTGTGTGATAGCCGAATCTGATGCTGGCTCTTTTGTTCCCCGATGAGGGCTTGTACTGTTTCTTGTTAGATACGCCAGCAGTAAGGCAAGCTGCGTCTGTTGGGCTCACCTCATATCTTCCTCCCCTATCTGACGCCGGGCTTGGAGGTATCGCACGTCTTCGGCAATAAGCTCATTGTTGTCGCTCAGATGAGTAATTAGCGTTATTAAAATGTTAAGTCCTTAACACCTATCTGATAGAAGTGTTAGTCAAACACAAGGCTCCTGGATAACAGGTGTGTCAGAAAACAAGTGTGTGTGTGTGTTTGTGTGTTTGTATGCCTGTGTGCAGGTTCAGCAAATGTGCTCATGTCCAGGGATTATGGCGGATGTTAATTAGTGAATATGTATTTTCGTGTTTGCATGCTTGTGCCTATGTGGATTTGTGTCCAGTCTCCTTGCCAATGTTTGATTTGACTGTGTGTTTTTGGCAAAGGGAAATCCCACCCTAAAACAATTCTTCTACTTTGAATTTCTGGGACTAATTGTAGTTGGTGTATTGTTCTTATTCCTGGGGATGTGATGTGTGTCTGAGATGTTTCCAGAGGTTCCAATGAAGCCTGAAAACTTCCAGAAATAATGATCAGGGTTTGATGTCAGTCAGGTGCTGATATTTTACACACAGGGAGAAATACATCTTGGAAGAAACGCAGGGACTGAGACTGTTTGAAATCACTCATTCACTATTCTCTACATTTTGAGTTTTCATAAATCAGTGACAGGTGTCACATAAAGTGGCATTTAAAACAGAAAGTATTGTGGCGATGGTTTACTATTTGTACTATTTATTCTCACATGAGTAAAATCACAGATAAACAGATTTTTGTCTGTTGGCAAGAAAGCCGTCACAGGGAAATGGCTGCAGGAAAACACGTCAACAGAGGACGGGGGGGGGGCTGCAGTTTTCAATGAAATACACTGCAGAAGAAATTACCCTTTTACCTTAAGACTACAATACAAAAAATATGTAAAAATCTATACATATATATATATATATATGCCTTTAAATTGTAACTCATTACATATGTAATATAAATACAAATATTGCTTCAAAATATCAATAAACAAAATAATAATAATAATCTGGATCATTTAGGTAATTTTTTTTACTAAAGTCAGAGTTTTATTTTGAGTATTTTGCTGCTATAACACTATTCCTATTACTCTCTGCACTTCCACCTCTCTACACCAAATGCAACAAGTTGTTACACAAAGCCAACAATAATAATCACAAAATAGCTCTAAAACAATGCAGGTTAATGAAGCATTAGAGTCTTTTTACAGGTGGAATCTTTCCTTAAGATGTAACAACTTCCCCTGAATCACATACTCTGTACTTTCAGTCTCTGCAGATGAGCTCCCGTGTACACAACACAATGTACTTCTATCGCTCAATATTAAGTTTCTCTGTGCACACAATGCCTAAAAAAAGGTGCAAATCCACACTTTCTGTTCACGTTTGTACTTCCCATCGATCCTGCCCGTGACCCACAAACTGCAAACATTCAGACGTGATCCCTTCTATTAATGTGTCGTAAGCGCTGCTATGTGCCAGTTAACCTAATCCCTCATTTATTTGGAGGTAACCCAAATATCAGTCAATATCGGGCTCTTAGTGTCCACCACCTCCTCCCCCCCCCCCACACACACACACACCCCTCCCCTCTACTCCCCAAAAATGGCCCACTAAAACGCCCCTCTTTATCAGGCGCTGCAACCCCTAAAGCTCTTATATAAATAAGATTAGTGTCGCGTTTGAGCGTCTGGGAATAAGAGGTGTAATATCTGATGGTTTTATATGCAGTATTATTGTTATCCCTTCTTAGTCGGGCTGATACTTCTCTCTCTCTCTCTCTGTCTCTCTCTCTCTCTCTCTCTCTCTCTCTCTCTCTCT
>CALSCE010009347.1:3421312-3436949 GCA_943593645.1 Bovichtus variegatus | reverse complement strand
CTCTCTCTCTCTCTCTCTCTCTCTCTTGCCGTTTCTCTCTCTCTCTGCTCTCACTCACCTCACTATCATTTGACCGTATTGCCTCCTCTCTTCCTCGCCTGTTTTAATCTTCTGCTGCTCTGTTTGTTATCAATTAGGAAGCCTCACTCATATCTAATTGAGGGGCCATGTTCTCGTTCACAGAGGCTGAATTAGCCACCTCAGTCCTGGGAGCCGATTTAGGTTCTATTGAGGCCATTTTGTTGTCGGCCATTTTCACATTTCCTCCTAACTCCTCGCCACAGAGGGCAGGCACCACACTATAATTACCCAATCTGTTCCCATTCATACTCTTCAATTTCAGCACCTTTCTCTCCCTCATTCTCTTATACTCCCCCTCTTTCCTTTCCTCAATCCCTCTCTGCTCCCCACCTCTTTTGGAAACCAGCACCCCCCTCTTTTTTTTTTTCCTCCGGGGGTACAAAAGCTGGGTTACAATATGGGGGTATTAGGGCCGGGTGCAGGCTCAGCTGGGGGCTGGCTTTAGCCAGCTGAGGGTTATCCACGGCGAGCCCTGAGTCATGGCACTGATGTCCTGTGATGTTGCTGAGGCGGAAGACTTTCCTTAACACGCTGTACCCTTTGATGGGCCCTCAGGCCCTGCACTCGGCCTGAGGAAACCCTGCGACCCTGAGTAGCCCCTCGTTGGGTGCCAGGATGATGTGATTCTCTCTGTTCAATCAATTAAAGAGTGTTGCAGAAATTCTGGAGTTTTATTTCTTCTTTTTAAAAGTTAAAATGGTGCCTCAGTATTTATTCGTATCCACATTATGTGTGTTGTGTTCCTTCACAACCTTCCTGCTCCTCAGTGCTACTGGGAGCTGACCAGTACATGTTCAGCCTTTGCTGCTGGTTATTGACGTGCTCCACTGGAGCAACCGCGGCATCATGCTGCTGCTCCAGTTTGCTTCTTAGACTGAGAAATGTGTAACTATTGGTGCGCCTTGGTACGGTTTAGATCATCAGTCAGTCATCATTTGAGCCTGGTTCATATCAGGATTTGCTCTTTTTCATCATAAAACATTAAGATTTTGCTAAAATTTGATAGAATTCTCTTTTACATATGGCATGCATGTAATCTGGACACAGCACATGTCCCTCACAGGACAATTAAGATTCAAATTGAATTTAATCTAATTTATTAAAACTACAGTTTGAGAATTAATTTCTTTTTTTTTCATGTATTTTAATACATGAATTGACCTTACCTTGCTTGTAGCCCAGAGCACCTTATAAAAACAGGAGCAGCTGTCTGATGCAGTGTGGTTATTAATGAATAGTATGGCAGCGTTGAGCTTTAAATCAGCCACCCTCAGACATCATTTAGCAATATTATCTCTCTTTATGGCCCTGCAAGACTCAAACAGAGAGATACAGAGGATACACGCTGTTTCCAATATTGTCGCAGGCTGATATAGTAATGTGCTCGGCTGGATATGTTTCTCTGTAAAGAGAGAATACCAGCGTTTCTGAAAGGTGAACAGTCCCTCGCCTCCTCTCCCACTTTTGAAATGTGACAGATAACATCCTCCCTAGTTCAAAAACGGAGAGACGACGAGGGTGTGAGGGGGAGGAGGGCGCAAGCAGGCTGATTTCAAAGTTTTTGGAGGAACCGGCATTTCATCCAACCGGTGCGCTTTCTGATGTTGGGCTTCAAACAGCTCATTTTTTTTTTCTGTCATTTCATCTGTTTCTTCTTTCTCCAGCCAAAACACCCCCCCTCAAAAAAAAAAAAAAAAAAAAAAAAAACCTATTGTCATCGGAGCCTAGATTCATTTTAGATTAACGTTCACGTTTCTTTCTTTCTTGCATTTCCTTCAAAGGACCTCCATTATGTTGCCAGCGATAAAGGCGAGGTGGTGCTTGCGGATGTGGCCAAGAGGAAAGCTAATGAAATCGAGGCCCAGACCGTCACAAGCAACGGTAAGAAAATAATCATAATGTCCAACCAAAAAGGCGCCAGATGTGACTCGTTATTCCTCCTTGCATCTGGAATGGGAGGTGAACTCCTGATAACCTCAGTTACTCACCCACTCCGATACACTTTTCTGATATCTAACACCGGGTATTTTCTCAGGATCTCATCCTCGTTTTATAACACAAAGGACAATTAAATCAGATCAGTAATATTCATGTAAAATTCATACAACCTGTTGCCTTCTTTTAGAGACGATATCATCTGCAGTGACGATTGAAAGTGCGATACTGAAAGTTTTTATTACATGTTTGTAAAATTAAATAAAAAAGCGTAATAATCAACCTTTACAGAATCAACTACCAGCACAAAATGGATCTTTTTTCCCCCCTAAATTGAATCAAAAAGTGTTGCGATATAAAGTGTACAATTTGGAATAATAACGTCTTCATTATCAGACTAAATGAAATACATTACAACAAAGTTTTTGGGAGTAACCATCAAGGGGAGGAAAACCAGCGAAGGCCCATTTTTTTTTTTTTGTCATTTCTTCAGGCTGTGCTGCTCCCCTTTGACAAACACTCCCGAAAGCACATACCAGAGGGGATCAAGCAGAGTTCCTGATTACACGGGCACGCGCACATGCACACACACACACACACACACACACACACACCTACACACACACGGACAAACACACACATACAATTCCTCACAGAGGCTTCAAGGGCCAACGGGTGAGTTGAAAACATTCAAATTTGTGAGGGAACTAGATGAACATGTCTGATGAGTCCTTCATTGGTGCTTAAAATACACCAGAAGGCATTGTGTTTGAGCGTGTTTGTCTGTGTGTGTCTGTGTGTGTCTGTGTGTGTGTGTGCGCGCTCACAGACAGCCAAATGAGGCGAGAGAGGTATTTAACTCCACTGTATAAGGTCAGACCCCTCAGGCTGAGTGTCTGTGTGTTTGTCTGTGAATGAGAATGAGCGTTTGTGTAACTATGAGGCCTGTTTGAATGCAGTTTCTTTTTTTCTAATGTGATGCATAACACGCACACTCCTCCTCATAAGCCTCTTAATTATGTCCTAGATGATTTACCTCCATCACCTGCAGCATGTCCTATCCTTGGACAACAGCGCTGCAGAGAAATAGGGAGGAAGGGACAGAGAGGGAAAGAAAAAGGAGGAATGACGGCAGGAAGAGAGGGAGGAAGAAAGACAAGGATAACATAAAATTAAAATTGGGAAGGACAGAAGGTGAAGGGAAAAGAAATTAAGAAAGAAATAGGAATGAGTAAAGATAATTAAGAAATAAATGAAAATTATAGGATGCATGAATATTGACCTTATGCAGGCTTATTGTTTTTTCTCTCTTTTACTTAACGCTGCTATTGTCGGCGAAAATGAACAAAAGTATAAAAACGAGTCCAGTCTACACAGCCTGCGATTAATTTCTCAAAGCTGAAAGTGCATGTCTACATTCATGTTGAGGTCCTAATAACACCCGCACAACACCCGCATAACACCCGCACAACACCCCCATAACACCCGCATAACACCCGCATAACACCCCCATAACACCCCCATCCACCGCAGATGTCGGGACCTGCGCTTTGGTTCCCGATGGTGTCAACTAGCTTACTGTGTGTGGCAGCATTAGCATTAACCGGTGGTTTCTGTGGGGACAACAGCAGTGATGCTCAACTTATCAGTGTGATGATGATGTTGTTAGGTTATTAACATTATTTGCAGTTGCCACAAACGATCACTAAACCTTAATATAGATTTTAATACATAAATGAGTGTCCCATGTCACTCTGTGTGTTTTGGATTAAGAAATATTGTATTAACACGTTTCAGGAGATCATGTATATCACTTTAATCAATGTTTTTTACAATAACAATGTATGAAATAACGATGTGAAAACAACGTAAGAGGGATCGTAGTGAACCTGCACTTTTAGGGAGTTTTTTTGTGTGAGTTTCAGCTCATTGCTTTGCAGTCCTACAACTTTACAGCTTTGGTTCAGTCTCACCGCTCTCACCGCGTCGTGTTTGTCCGAGCAAACTGCAAACTGCACACAGACACAGTTAGAACATGGGAACATAGTGGAGCATTTAGCAGCTAAAGAGGCAGATCTGTCCCTCAGATGTTGGTAGAGACCAAAACAGTGAAGAGAGAGTGAATGTTGGATTGAAAAGAATGAACTGCTAGATGCGTAAATAAAGACCTTTTTAAAAGGTGAAGATGTGTCAATGTTGTGTTAACTTGTTTGTTACAAGTCAAGCAGTTATTGCAGATTTTAGCATTGATATATGCATATACTATACAGTATATATATATATAATATATATATAGTATATGCACGTTATATTATAAAAATGGTCAGATATTTGTTGAAATGTATGCGTAAGAAGATGACAAGCAGAAGATGCTCATCTACACAATGCAACACGTCCCCACTTACAGTGTAAAAGTTCAAAGTTAAAAGTTAAAAAACAAATCTCCAGAGTTGAAAGGAAGAACAGAGACATGAACTAAACAACAGTTTTTATACGACAGTAAAATGCTACTTACACTCATGCATTAGTCAGTCAATCAATCAAATATTAATGTCACATATGTGCAGACCTCTGCCAAGGCTGCTTCCTTAAGTGAAAAATAATGTGTGTATCCACCCCCTGGTTCAGATCTGCTCCAACATTTAATGGAGCGGATCCATATGTTCTTTCTTGGCCGAAGCTTCTTGAAAATCAGGCCAATAGTTTTTACGTTATCCTGCTGACAAACAAATAAACAAACCAACAAAATGAAAATATAACCTCCTTGGTGGAGGTAATAATACATCACTACAAGGGGATCTTTTTACTGCAGAAAGAGTACTTTTACTTTTTCATTTAGCTAATAATACTTTTGAATGTAATACACTGGTATTAGTACTTTCTACACTGATAAAGCAAATACATTCTGGTGTTTTTTCTTTTAGTTTCAGCAACAATCTATAAAAAAAAAAAAAAGCTACAAAATAATGAATGTCGTATTAAAACAAATCCAAAGGCTTAATAAACATGGCTCCTCAAAGCAAGGCAACAAACTAATATTTGTTCTCTATTATGGTATGTGTGTATCTAATAAATAAGTCAGTATCGGCAATACTAAGTAGAGAATTCAGTCCTAATCTCCAGTTATTGCTGCTTTTCAAACACATGTTCACGCTGCAGCCTCAGGAACCTCTGGCCCAGACTGTGTCTGTTTGAACACACACAACATATGAAACATGTTTGCTCTCAGTCATAGTCACACAAAACGGCTTACATTCAAAATAGCCCTCAGAGTCATATGTGTTTGCATAAATATGTGTAATGTATGTGTGCAGTTGGGTGTGACATGGGAAGCAGGTCGTGTACCGAATCCTGCATGAACCCACCGCTTGTAATAATCGGTCGTTAAATGGCAATTTGGAATTTGTTCACGTGAAGCGGGCGTTCCCTACAGCGAGCTCAGAGTCCCAACGCATCCTGCTGTTTCCCTACGCAAACATTGAATAACTTCTTGTTATGAAGGCAAATACACACATGTACTGCACATACACGAACCAGACTGTACATTTTACACTCTTAAAGTTGGAGTTGGATTTGCTTGCAGCTCCGCACTACGAGGCACCAGAGCTTAGTTAAAATGCAAAGTCATTAATGACGATAATATTGATACGTTATTGATGTTATTGACTCCTTTAAACCTGCAGTTATACCTAGAGATAATCCTTTCATGTACATAATAATCCTGTGTTGAAATAATGTCAATTGTGAGCCTTTCATTTCACAAATACTGTAATATTGTGGCCAATTTTTTGTTTTTCTTTTGTGGTTGCAAAGGGGATTTTGAACAACTCTTATGTAATTACTAAAAATTAAATGAAAAATGTTTATTCAAGTTTTATACAAACAGGATAAATAGTTGTTTCTAAACGTTTCTGCTAGTGGGCTGAGATAATGCTATATGCTGAATATAATTCAATTCATCTTGATCAGTTTAAGACTGTAGCTCACAAGGTACAATTGCTACTAATATTTGTTTTGTTTTTTCTTGTTAACCGTCAAAAGTTGTTGACAAATGATGAAGATCCTCTGATTAAAAGCTGAAACATGGCTTTTTTTTAGGAGAATATGTGCAGAGGTCCCAGATTTGGGAGGTGTTAAATGACCCATAACACATTTCACTAAAACATTCACATGCATCTTCGCATAATGTTAAATCGGACTGAGCGGTTCAGGTACCGGTGGGAGCAAGAAGAAGTAGTACTCCTGCTCCTGTGCATTGAAAGTAGCCTGTTGAGGTGATTCGGGTTTCCCATCAGGAGGATGCCTCCTGGTTGCTCTCCTGTGGAGGTATTCCAGGCACGTCCAACTGGGAGGAGACCCCAGGGCAGAACCAGCACACGCCGGAGGGATTATATATCCCACCTGGTCTGTTATCCCCCAGGAAGAGACTGTGGATGTTTGTGCTTCTTTGCTTAACCTGCTGCCACCATGACCCAGATGTGGATAAGTAGCAGAAGTTGGAGTTTATGGACGCCTGCTTCGTGTTGAACTCACTCAACAGTCATGTGGAAGCAGCAGGGCAGCAGGTAATGCCTGGCTCAAAGGCAAATTGAGGACTTCCTTCCTTATCTGATTGACCTAACCTACAGTTTACTAGTCAGTCAGCGACGGGAGCAGCGACCGGGCTTCATGCTCGCTGTTTTCCCCTGGTTTCCCATTCTTTATGCTAAGCTAAGTTAGCCGGCTGCTGGCTGTAGCTTCATAATTAGCATACAGACATGATACATCTCATCTAACTCTCAGAGAGGGAATACGTGTATTTTCCAGAATATTGAACTTTTCCTTCACTTTTAGCTCCGTAGGTTTTAGCTCTGGTCACCAGGACTGGGAGCTCTGCTGGTTTTGATGGGAGCCATTTAACCGGATGCTGTTTTACACGTGTAATTAACTGCCTGGTAGCACAGAAAGCCAAGCAGCTCTTGAGGAGCAGGAGTGAGAACAGCTGATCTAGGCCATCGCCACCCTGGATTATTTAATTTCACTTCAAGGAAATCATCGAACTGAGATGAAAAGAAGAGACATCGGAGAGAAGTGCGTATTTTACGCTATTGTTTGGATTATTTTTCACTTGTTCTCTAAATAAAAATGAACCAATACCAGATCTGGTGGTTCTCTTTAAGGTGGATGTCTTGGATTGGGCATCATGTTTCTATGCACCGCTTCTCATATTCCTGTGCATCCATTGTAAACGCTGGTGAACAGAGATTGTGCCTCGCTTGTACACGCACACACATGCACGTAAACACACAATAGAGGACACACATTTCAGCTTAGAAATGGTCCCTTTTTATAACAGCGTTGGAAATCGCTTATAGCTGTCTGGCTGACAAGTGTGTTGATTTAGATAGATACGGCATTGTGAGAGGCAGAGTGGCGAACAAGTGCGAGGGAAGGCGTCTTTCTCTTCCTCTCTATCTCTTTTTCTTTGGAGTAGCGTTTTTTTTGCCAGGAGGAGAAGCCAAGTTGTTTGCCTGATCATTCTGTCTCCCCCTCACAAAGGCTGATGTGACTGCAGGGCCTTTCAATGGGCAAAGAGACAAGAGCTTTATCTGAAGATCCACTTCTCCACCTCCTCTCTCTCTCTCTGTCTCTCCTTTCTTGGTCGTTATGGTGAAAGCCTGTTAGCTCCGGTGTGTGTTGAAGGAAATCAGCGTTTGTTTCTATTCCCCTCTCAGCTCTGTCGGTGCTCTGATCGTCACTGCTTGACTTCCCATCTCAATTCAGAAACTTTACCGGCATGACATGTTTATAAGAGACATGATTGTCAAGGTGTGACGCCCAAATTAGTAAAAAGCCCACAAACCGCTGTTTACACAAACCATATAATATATCCATAGTATGTTGATAGAAAATATTACAGGCAGAAATCTGACTGAAAATATCAGTAAAAGCTACTGATCCCTGCCAATAAATGAGATTTTCATCCTGCTTTGTCAGGTAAGCAAAAATACTGTAGAGCATGCAATATAGAAGAGACAAGTTGAAGAAACAACCAGTACCGTACACTTTTTAAGTGCTCCCATACGTGAGTGGTCACTGCTATATGATCTCAGATGCTATGGGTTTTGCAGTCACCACAACAACCGCAAGTGAAAACCTGCCGGAGATTTTGGAGCAACGTGTCAGAGCGGAGTCCATCGCTTCATAAAAAACTCTTCTAGAGTCGCATGCATTTTTAAAATAAAGTATAAGAAAGTATATGGCATGTTTCCCTCTCCAACAATTTAGATTTTTTAATTTTAGTTTCCTTTATTGGCTTAAATACATCTGTACCTACACAACAATTTCAGCCATTTGTACATTTTTACATTGTATTGTGTGAATGATAGCAGATCTTTTTGACATTGACATTAAAGGGTATTTTTCTGTTTATCAAAAACATCAGGTGATTACAAATATAAAACACAAAAAAAAAAAAAAACGGTATTCTCTTTTAATAGGACACACCTAAATAATCATGCGCAGCCAATTAGTTTTAGAGGTCACATTGTATATCAGCAAAGGCTTTTAATTGATTGTAGTATAAACACAACTGTATCTGGAAGGTTCAACATTTGGGGAATAAGTATTGTAGCAAAACACACCATGGAGACAAAATAGATGTCAGATGGATACAGGAAAAGTTCCAAGAGGGTTGTGAATTCTTTTTATGGGTACCATAAAGGAGAATAGTGGATAAAGAAAAAGACAAACTGGGTCATTCTTGCATTTAATTCTCAGGTAAATGAAATCTGTTGCTCCGGCTCATCCTTCTGTGTTTGTGTTTCCTAGAAGATCCTCTGAGAGGCAGAAGTGGTGTGTTGTGTGGCTCCAGCCTCGGGGACGGACGGGCCGAGAGGAACCAGAGTGCAACAGCACCTTCGTACCCAGACACGACCACAACCCAGTGAGTTACACGTCGTGTGTGTTTGTGTGTTGAAGCGTGCTTCAATCAGTGTGTCTTGTTTTTATTATTACAGATACACATCTTATTTTTTTAAACCTGCAAATAAAGGATTTCTTCGCCCACTAACGTTGACATTTTATCCTCTTTTTAAGATGACATGTTGAACTTGTGAGCAAACGTTTGCTAATTTAAACATCCAGCATTTATGGAGCAACACTATCGTTCATTATGAGTCGTGTTTCGGTCCATCTGAGGGATGTAAGTCCAATATTCACATTTAAAGCTCTGTTTTTGGTGTCTTTACCTGCTGAATGCTGCACTATGGTTACTAACTAGTCATTACCTGTAGCTGTTTTCATAACCTTGCTCCTAGGCCATGACACATCCGGGATGGGACACAATGGATGCAGGTTAATTAAAGATATGTATTGTAATAAAGTAAAGAAATAGCAAAACAAAATCTGCAATAACTACTGTTAAAAACCCCACTCTACACTACCTGCTCAGCAGCCAACAGCAAAGTTGTGGGCCGGACAGTTAAACAATGAGCTGAAACCCTTTAACTTTGTCACATTGTCATTTGGTACATTGTTATTGTAAAAATAGAGATTATAGCCACTTTAAATACAAACTAAATATTTAGTTCAACCCGCTATAAATGAGTGCAGAGGATTCACTGTTTTACTTTTAGTTGACATGTCCTCTCCCACAGTGATTCACTATTGTCTGTATATGAATTGTATGAGCGTCTGTGGCCAAATGACCCAGCTGCAGCCTAAAAGCCTTCACTCCCAGTGACATTTCAAATGTCAGAGCCACATCAGTTCCGGGTCTTACGCTTCCAGCCATCCCAACGCTGAACCCAGAGCCACATTTAAAACTCCACCGGAGTCCATTTTCACCATGGTTCAGTCCCCGGAGTGCCGACAAAACTCACTGTTTCAGAGTGATTGTTTAATACACTCGTCTACATGAATGACATGTTGAGACAGCGTGACTAAAGACGCACTGAAAGCATCCCTCTCTTTGTCCCAGCCTGACTCACTCACACACAAACAGATACATACAAATATAGCCATCCACGTCTCTATTATTGTGGGATGGGGTGGTGGGAGGGAAGTGATGGAGGGGCATTCCTTGTCATACCCCTACTAACATATTGGAGTATTTATATGGGATTTGTGTGCATTAGATAAAAAGGCGCTCTTGTTCTTTTCATCCTCATAGGCTTTTCATGGCTGTTTGACTGTAACACTGATGACTCTCTGCACCCCCCCTCCTCCCACCTCCAACCCCTCCACTCTGCGTTTCTCTAAGCCCCCTCCATCCATCCCAAATCCCTTCCTATCAGCCAATTTAAACAAGCTGGGTCCAGAGAGAGAGGGAGAGAGAGGGGGGGGGGAGACAGAGAAAGATGCTCTGTCCTAAGCTCTTTTTAAAAACAGTAAAAGGAGCAAGAGCAGAAAAGAAAACTGGTAAAGAGGGTTAGGGCGATTTGGCAGCCAAAAGCCCGGTCGTACTACCCCAGGTCTTCCCCTGCACCACTGACAGAGGCTAAGAAAGCAGATCCCCAAACCTCCCAAAAGATAATAGCCACAGAGAGAAAGAGACAAAAGCCTCTGCCTTTTTTATTCCACAATTTCCCCCCTCCTTTTAGAACGTTTTTTTTATTTTTTATATTGAACCCCCTCAGTTTTTTTTTGTAATCTGGTCTCCGATGAAGTTTCATTGTTTCTCATGTGAAGCCAATGACAGCTTAGCTGTGATGGAGTAGGGGAGGCATTGTAGCGCGGGCGTTTTCCCGTTTGGCTCGCTGAGAAAAGAGCAGAGAAAGAGAGGAAGTCGAGCACAATGGCAGTTTGGGGGCTCCTCGCCGATTCCCGCATTCCCCAAATCCGACTCTGTCCTCGGAGAAGTGAGAGAGAGAACGAGACGGGAATCTGGGAAGCATCCCAACGTTCCTTTGATGGCTGCTGGCCTCTCTCCCTCATCACGTACTCCTCTGTCAGTGCAGGAAGGAGAATTGAGGCTATTTTAATTTTTTTGCTTAGTGGAGGCCAACGTTAATGTGATACTAGAGCCTTTTAAATTACCATTTTTATGTATTTATTTGATATTCATGTGGCGAATCTGCGAGTAGGAGAGAGTTCAGCATCTCGATCCTGATCCTGAAGCCTCAAACAGAAACAATTAAGTTCACTTCTGTAAAGGTTTGCCAATATATTAAAGTCTTGAGTTGATAAATAAAGATGAAGTATCTGTTAACTGCTATATGATGGAGGATATCTGCCTCAAACTACAATAACCTGAGTATTGACTATTGAGTTTCATAGTATTGAGTTTAGGACTTTGTCTGTTTTTGTAGATTGTGGCTGCAGAGATTATTGTTCCAGAAGTCTCTCACGTTTACAAGACTCAGAGTTGTCTTTGGTTCTAACAAGTCAAGTCGAAATATAATCTCAAGTTCTTTTAAGACATTTATTCATATGTGTTATTATTCAGAATGATGATACATATGTCATGATAGCGATCGACTTTCCCTTCGTGTTCCACCTGATACGTGCTCATGTGGCTCAGCTGTTTTTGAGAAATAAAACATATCAACATGTAAATCAATGATGTTAAACAAACCAAATGTTCCGCTCATAGCAGCCCCAGTAAACCAGAAAGTGATGCATTTTGAGCTTTGACTGACTCACTTTTACTTAAACCGAGAGTCATTTGTTTGTTACATCATGCAATCAAATCAAATCAAGTTTATTGATATAGCCTAAGGAGGGATCTCTGTCCCAGGACGGACAGACGTGTGTACAGAACAAACAGCATATTAAAAAATACAACATAGACAACCCATCCATCATGCAATGCATAGCTCAGCTTAATTAAACTGATTAACACCCATTTTGTCTCAAGTTTGTCTAAAAACAGTCTGGAAAACGCAGGAAGGGAAGTAGAAACTCGTCGATTGAGGGAAAAGCTAGAACATCAAAAAGGTAGTTTACAACATTTCAGAACCAATTTAACGATGCATAAACCTGTAAACTTTGTAAAAGAGAAGCATATTTATATTATATTATGTGCTGTGTGTCATGGGTGTGTTTTGATTGTTGATCCTTAAACTAAATTCAGCAGATGTTACTGTTGAAATGTAGTCCATTTACTCACTTTTCCTTTTGTTCCTCAGGGCTGATGGAAGAGCCAATCAGAGACCAGAGAGCCTGCGTGTGACCGTGAGCCCAGATGTGTTCAGGACACTGAGACAAACAGGTCTGTCTGTCTGTCTCTCTGTCTCTCTGTCTGTCTGTCTGCCTGTCTGCCTGTCTGCCTGTCTGTCTGTCTGTCTGTCTGCCTGTCTGCCTGCCTGCCTGTCTGTCTGTCTGTCTGCCTGTCTGTCTGTCTGTCTGTCTGTCTGTCTGCCTGCCTGCCTGTCTGTCTGTCTGCCTGTCTGTCTGTCTGTCTGCCTGTCCGTCTGTCTGCCTGTCTGCCTGTCTGTCTGCCTGTCTGTCTGTGAAGAGTTATCTAATGCTGGAGCTTAAGGTAAAGAATCACAAGAATGAAAATGAGCAGCATTAATAACCTGAAGATTAATGATAAACAAGATAGATGCAAGTTTGTTCATGAAGCGTAATAAGTCAGTATGTCACAAAAAGTATGAAATGGTCATAGTATAATATATCAAATACATTCGTAGTATAATATGTCAAAAAAATTGTAGTAGTAGTATTTTTTTTTTAAGTCATAGTATAGTAGGTAAAACAAAAAAAGTCGTAGTATAGTTTGTCAAAAAAAGTCATAGTATTAAAAAAATAAATATATTTAAATTTAAAAAATGTGGTAGTATAGTTTGTCAAAGAAGTTATAGTATTTATAAAAAAATATTAATAATTTTAAATAAAAAAATGTCAGAGTATAGTTTGTCAAAGAAAAGTTATAGTTTATTACTTTTTTAAAAGTCAGAGTATAGTATTTTTTTAAAAAAATCATAGTATTTATAAAAAAAAAAATTTTTTAAAAAAATGTCGGCGTATAGTTTGTCAAAGAAAAGTTATAGTATATTACTTTTTTAAAAGTCAAAGTATAGTATTTTAAAAAAAAAAGTTATAGTATGTCAAAAAAAATCATGAATAATAAATAAATATAAGTAAAATCATGTTTGTCATAAGAAGTCATCTTTTAGTATGTTATAAAGAAGTCATCGTACAGTACGTCATAAAAACACAATGTATATGTCCCCCTCAGTCACAGCTGACAGACAGAGTCCGCCCATTATATTAAATCTCATCACGTTCAACGCGTCTGTTTCAGGGACATGTTTTTAAGCCTGGAACAATTCTCCGGCGACATTCAGCCTGTTTCATTCTCTAAACGTCGCCTGAGTGCTCTCCTCTCCTCGCTCTCACATGTCTGATGACTAACTGGTCATTTAGGACAAACAGCCATTAAGAAAACATCACTACTACTTCCTCTTTACTTCCTCATCTCCTTCCTGCTCTCTCCATTTTAATAATTCCATTTTTCGGGTGATTAGCAATTGTCTCGCTATCAAATCGCTCTGTCGTTTGATAATCCAGACTGTAGGCTATTGGAGGGAATTTGCATCAGCTTTTTAAATATCTGTATAAAGCTCGCTGGGGTTTTAATGTCAATCACAACCTTATTAACGTAGAGCTCAGAGCGAGAGAGATCGCTATGAGTGACAACAGTTTACATTCGTTAAAACCCAGAGAAGCGACATGTCCGACCTACTGAGTGAGCATGTAACCTGTTCAGGCATTCAGCTGCGTGTGTGTGTGTGTGTGTGTGTGTGTCTGTGTGTTTATGTGCTGTAGGGCTGCTGTGTGTGTCTATGTGCTGTAGGGCTGCAGTGTGTGAATATGCATGTCTAATGTTTGGGTTGTTGTACTTGTTTAAAGTGTCACGGCTGGTTTACAGGAACGTCTGACATCCTCTAACATGTCGTGCTGTTTCATTTTGTTGTGCAGAAAGCAGTGAAGGTAACGGAGACGGCAGGAATGTGAGTTGATTGACTGGAAATTGATTTTTATGAAGTGGAATCATATTATAAATCCCTATAGAGTGGTGCAGGGATGACGTATTGTTGAAGCATCAGAAATTCACGTGTTGGGTGTTTACTGACGTCATGTATGTGGTATAACAAAACGTTAAAATCTCTTAAACTTGTGTTAACCGCAGACTTTATTTCAGGCCTCTTCACAAAAAACGATTTTTTTTGGAGATGAAAGAACCGAAAATGCTAACTCCTTCCTGGCTCATTCCTGCAGCACTCTTTAGTATATATAGTCATGTTATGTAATAGCAGTATACTACGGTACAGTTTGACTAACTTCAGTGGCCACTTTATTAGGTACACTGGTTCAATCCAATGCAACAGCTCTGCTGTAAATGTCTCCTTGTTGGGAATGTGTAAAATGAAATGATATGTTTAATACAGAGGTTAAAGGTGCTGTTGTACTGAACTACATGAGGCTGACTATTAGAAATATCTCTCAATATAATGCAGTCCAGAACACGACCGCCACTAACATATGATTTATTTAACATCTCTGACACAATGAAAGTAGACTTTATGACAGATGTAGTTCAGACAGGTGTACCTAATAAAGTGGCCACTGAGTTAATGGCGTTGTTCGTTATCTGTTTATACACCAGCCTCCACTTATAAAACGAGTGAAATAGATTTATAAACACATGTATCTGCTTATATAAACTATAATAAACTGCAAAAGAATTTGCTTCCATCCTAGTTTCAGTTTGTCAAATATGAGGATTTAAAAATGAAGAAATGAAATATTCTTAGTTTTTTAACTGTTTTTTAACTGATAAAGCAATCTAAGGACATCACTTTGAACTCTGGGAAGTTGTGACGATACTTTTTGATGTTATATTGACTAAACCTCATGTTACCTAAATAATCAATGACTCTGAAGGCTTCAAGACTTTAAAGTTAACCACAAAGTTAAAACCGTGTCTTTCAGTGCAGGTTTCAGATAGTATATATAGGATAAAAAAGAATATGGTACGGTGAACATAAAGCCTCTGAGGGCACTTAAAGGTAAAACAATCTATCAGATCACATGAAACATAAGGTTTATAAAACGTAACATTTGTGTTTTTTGTCTCTTTCAGGACGACGAAGACCTCGGGATGCTTCACGTGGTCCATTTAGGAATGGTTTGAAAGAACGAACTGAGATACGATAAGAGACACAACATCCCACCATGTCTATATGTTTATATGTAAAGTAGTTAGTTACCTGTAACATCACCTGGAGAGGGACTCAAATGTTTATCATTGTCTGTATAGATGTCTGATGAAAGTGGATTAATACATTTGTTCAGTATTACCACTTTTGTCAGTAAGTTTAAAATATTTATATTGCTAAATCAAAAGCCTTTATATATTTAGAGCTGTCATAGATTATGTGTGACATTTGGTTTGTGAATTCAGGTTGTTTTCTGTTTTAGTGAAGTCTAAACCAAATTAACCTTAAAGGAAAACGGTCACACCGGGTTCTGCCTATAAGAGCACGACTGAAAATGTGTAAACATTTCCATTAATCAGCCTAAAAAAAAAATAAAGACTTGTATTATATTTCCATCACCACTGATATTGAATGTTCCTCTGTGTGTGTGTGTGTGTGTGTGTGTGTGTGTGTGTGTGTGTGTGTGTGTGTGT
>CALSCE010009347.1:3405094-3421302 GCA_943593645.1 Bovichtus variegatus | reverse complement strand
TGTGTGTGTGTGTGTGTGTGTGTGTGTGTGTGTGTGTGTGTGTGTGTGTGTGTGTGTGTGTGTGTGTGTTGGCCAAGATTACGGGCCACAGTTTTATTCATGAATAGCAGCCTACCAGCGTCTTTAAAGCATCGCGCGGAGCCCCTTTCCTGAACAGCAGCCATAGCCGTGTCAGAGCTGTCGACGCGCTGCGCTCACCGACTAATCTGACAGCGCCGCGCGAGCCCTAATCCCTCACTGTATCGTAATCTATTTACTTTGCATTCTAAGAGGATTTCCACCAAAAAATATACAAGAAGCAATGTTGGAAATGGACAGAAGATCAGCAAGGATGCTTTTCTGCTCTTTTTTTTTTGTTTTGTTAGCTTTAAAAAAAATCATTGTATGTTTTTTGGGGAGTCAATCCCCTGCGAGAGGGATGGGTGAAAGGAATTACATTTCTGACTGATACTAATACTTCTCTTATGTAAACATCAAAATGTTATATTTCCCTTCTGATGATACAGTCACACTGCAGCGGCTGCAGATAAGTGGCATCTGTCGATGCCTTTAGTGCATCTCTTGACACGTTTATAATTTACAAACCAAGGCTGCATTATCTCCTGATTGTCTGACTTGACAGCTTGAATAAAAGCTGCAAAATTGCTTAACAGGCGAGCACGAGTTCCTCCCATCCCTCTGATGGCCTACACAGCAGCCTTTTTGACATGCAAGCAGTGAAGTCTCCTCTTTCATAATACAGAAAACAAAGTACAAGACCAAACCCACTCCTCAGTTACCCTCTTAGCAATTATGTCAGCTTTGTAAAATCATAAATAGTTATGCTTCATTTCAAATGTGGCCAGCAGCTTTATTGTAAAACACCGCCTCACTTTCAAATCTTTGCCATCCGAGATGACTCGCAGAGATAGGCTTATTAGTGGTATTAACATACTGGAGCTGTGAAACGGCCTTGTTAACATTTGGAAATGAATCAAGCCTCCGGCACGTGCTATTATCCAGGTTATCTGTTTTTATATTCTCTCCTCTGTGCAACAGCTGTGCAGTGTTTCTGCAGAGGCCTTATCGCATCTAACGACGCCTCTGATTGGACTGTTTCCCCTCAGGGGGATGTGGTAGGTTTTATAGGTTTGTTTCACGGATTTACACAAGCCAGATCCCCCAAAATATTATAGACAAACAAGTCAGGACCATTAGAGGCATCAAAGAGACAAATATACTTACAAACGAGGGTAATTAGAAGGATCTTATCCCGAGAAAGTAAATGACAGAATCGCGTTGAGTTTCTCTTAGTTATCGGTTCTCAAGTCAGTGAATGAGATGGACTGCATGCTACAATTTATTCATCAAGAAAAGTACTTAATTACGGTGCAACGTATCTGTATTGAATATCTGTTTTTGCTTCCTAAAAAAAGCCTCCGAGACAAAAAGCATTATAATTTGATGCTCTATGATTTAAACAACCTCATGTTGAGGTCAGAGAGAAACGTACGGACTCTGCTGAGATTAAAGTTAAGATCAATGATGTATTTGTGGTCCACTTCTGTTGGGAGTGAAATTTATTGAAATACTAGATTTTGTTTTCTTGCTTCTCGGAGATCCCGGCTGTCAAACATGGTTGAATAATAAAGGTCCGTGTGTGTATGTCTGTGATTAGTGTAGAAAATACTTTTTACCCCAAAAAGTCTATGAGGACTTCTGTTATTAGGTGTTAATAACTGACCGTCACAATCATCACTATAACTGCACATTTATTGTCTTTTAATGACTTTTTGGCAAACAAAAGAAATGTATATTTATGTATATATTTTCTAGCCCCACATACCTTAAAAAAATATAATATTCTTATTTGGTGACATAACAAAGCTTTAGGGTCGTTTCGGTGTTTTATCGCCTTGTTTAATATGAATATGCAAGTTCAGGTAAGGGTCACCACATTGGGTCATAAAAAGTATCTAAAGGGGGGGAAATGGTTAATTTTAAAATAATTTTTACACATAAACAAACACAAAACACGAAAATGTTATATATTGTTTTCCTACAGAGGCAAACGTGTGGTGTTCATGTATTGTACCAATATCATGTGCATTCTTACGTTACATATGCAGACGCTGTGTTTGCTGCCCTGTGGCTTCGTGTGTGGACAGAAATGTGTCGGGGAAGAACAAACTAAAAGGAGGAAACGTGACCAACACGTCAGACGGCAATCTACTGACACACGGAGACGACATCCTCGCTGGGAAACACTAAAGCCTGCAGGCCAACAAGCCTCCGTTAAGCTTTCCCACGTCTGGAGGGCTTAAGGGGAAAAGACAAGTTGTGACTTGGGATGAGGGTCTGCTGCATCCTTTCCAGATGAGATAATACGAGCCCTCCTCAAATACCTTTCTACTCCATCCCTCCTTATCCTGACGCAACTGATTCACAAGGAGCGGGGAAAGTGAGGATGTCGTCAGAAAAAGCATCCAAAGTCAGATATGAAGGGAGAAAAGTGAGTGACTCTTGTCAGATTTCCCATCAACTACTTTCAAAGAGGGAAAGTCTCTTCCGCTGACCTCAGAACAGCTTTAGATCCTTTCACTTACTGAGAAACTGATGAAGAACGTCATTGAATTTTGGGAGTTTGGCCCACTGATCAAATGCCTGCAAAACGAATGACATTCCCATCAGCTGCACTTTGTGCTTTAGTGATAATTAGCGAATGATAGCACGCTAACACGCTACGCTAAGATGTTGGACACGGTAAACATACCACGTTGTCATTAAGGCTGCAACTAAGGGTTTTTTTCAAAAGCAATAAATCACTTGGCCTATTTAAAATAGTTTAAAATGAAGAAGAAATCTTTTGTTTTGTCCAAATCCCCCAAATTTTCAATTTACTATAATGTTCAGACGACAAAAAGTGGCACATTTTTACATTTAAAAAGCTTAACCGAGATTTTTTTTTTTTTTTTTTTTTACTTTAAAAACAACTTAAATGATTAATCAATTAAAAACATTGTCAATTAATTTTCTGTCAAATAACTAACTGATTAATTGACCAATCATTGCAGCTCTTTCTGTCATTGTGAGCATGTTAGCCGCTAATGTTAGCCGCTAATGTTAGCCGCTAATGTTAGCCGCTAACTTCTGAACAACTGAACCTTGGCTTTTAAAGTTATTTACAAATCAGTTAAATACAAAAAAAATATAACATCTAAGTGACTAAATTTGCTCAGTTTGTATGAAATGTTTTACTCTTCTGCCACTAAAAGAGTTTGTTACTAAATTGCGTGTCTGTTTTATGCATGTATCTCACATGCACAACACTCCAGGTCAGAGTCAACTCCACTTCGTGTGGAGTCAGGAGTTTCCCTCCGCAAGAAAATAAAAGGAAGACGCTCAACCTTTCAGAAAGACGCTGCGTCCTCTGCTCAACTTAAATCTACAGTATGTAAACCCACGAGGAATTTCATGAATGCTCTCAGTGCCTTGTGTCGTAGGGATGACTAAGCTGCTTTCACTCCACCAGCTCCACCTGGACTCAACTGTGAAATCCCCTCTATGGAACCAACGCTGCTATTACCGTCTTTGCGTGTGGACGCCGGATTCAAGCGGTTGTTGGTGGCTTTATTAAGTATATGTCAGACCAGGAAACACTTCAAAATAGACAAGAAAATCTACTGCAACTACCAGCTTTATGTGCCAAGAATTGATATTAAACAATACAAGGCGAACAAAGCAGAGAAACCGGAGACGCTGGCCTGGACTCCACCCACGTCGCTGTACAGTTGACCCCAGATTAACCTCCCAGGTAAATATAATCCTCCTCTGTATCTCCTCACACTCCTCAAACCGGCCTGTGAATACACAAGGATGCCAAGGTCTGGCGACAGTCGACAGCCAATGAGAGACGAGTTTTTCTCTGCTGTCCTGCATGGAAATGGAAGAAAACAGTCCCAGCATGCAGGCTGTTATCAGTGCATCTGCTGCTTCTTCGAACCTCTTTTCTCTCACACACACTTTTAACTTATCAAGGTCTCAAGAACCAAATAAAGGAAGTTTCTGTCCCACACTGTCTTTTATCTTTCGTCCGTCTCTCTTTCTAGATACAAATCACAACCGCTCATGCAAAAGAAACAGTCCGGCTCGGTTCCAGTTCATCTCCTGGACAAGAGCGAACAAAATGTCAACAGTTTCCAGTCCCTTCCACATTCAGACACCTCCAGTGGAGCGGGCGGGAGGCCAAAAGGTCAACAGTCGACAACGGTGCAATCGATCGTCCTATTGAGCGGAGTGTGGAGACCCTCGGCTCAGGTTAAAACGACACTCATCACACACTCGTGCACACGAGTGATGAACTGGTCCAATTAGGGGCTTTTAAAAAAATGTTTTAAGTATCAGTCGGGACGACGACTTTGAATGCACCTGCAGGAGGATCCTTTATTTTCTTAGCAGATCTTTTATTTCTACGTTTAAATGTTCAACCTTTTAGTTCTTCAGGGAAAAGCTCATGAAAGACAAGAAAATTATCAAATTTGTCGGATTTTCAATATCAGTCGCTTTAAAAATAGTGTCTTAAAAAAACAACATGATGGTTGAACTCTGTTCTAAAATCTTCTCAAAGCACTCCAAGAATTCAGATGAATAAAAAAAAAAAAATGTGTTAAACAAAGAGAAACTATTTGACTATTATATTATATCATCAGTTTATAATCACTTAGTAAGGTAGAGGTGGATCTTTGCAGTTCAGACATATTTTGCTTTTCTACTTTTGTTGATCTGATGTTCACGATAAATGTTAGTACATTACCTGACCTTGTCTTTTATAATCTCTTCCATCTCGAACAAAGGCTGAATATGATTTCTTTACAATATGTTCAAGATGTTTATCTGTCAGGATTTGATTCGGAGTTCACTTTAAGATACCTGTTGATTTAAGGAGCGTTTTAATACGATGTAGTGCGACTGGTGTTAGAAGAAGTCACTAAAAGTGTTTGTTTGATAGTCTTTAAAAGTTAACTAACAAGACTGTTGTGTCAAAAATTCTATTTAAAAAAAAATTGTCTCTACATTGACGTAAACAACAAAAAACAACAGAAGTACATAAAGTATAATGTGAAGAAAATACATTTTAATTGTTAAAATGTTTTTGTATAGTTTGTTTTTGGCCTAATTTAAATTGAAACATTTGTATATGATTAATTTCCATCATCAAAACTAAATGCAAGTTTATCAAAAATGTTCAATAATCCTTCTGCATATTTATGGCATCTCAGTGGGGCTTTTGGGGGAATATACTCTTATATTCCAGGCTTGTATTTTGTGCAACTGTGACAGTAAATAAACAAATTAAATTAAATAAATAAAAAATCTCCTATAGCAGCTGAAGCATGTAAGAAAAGTAAATTAAAGTCACCTTGTAGACTAAAACACACAGGGGAGGAAAAAAAAAAAAACATTTGCATTTTGCATAACATGTTTGATGACAAATAGGCTGAAAAACAAGATTTAAATACTGACTGCAAGGAACAGTTTGCTGCACAAACTTCTGCAGGAAATCTCGATGAGAATGAAATAATTTGCCTGTGGAAAAACAAGTCGGTCATGCGGTTCAAAACTATTTGTATTACATGATCTTTTCCTCTCGTTAAACAAGACGTGACATCGTTTCACACGCAGCTTAACAAAACACATAACTATTATATATGTGTCTTGTTTTTTTGTGCCGTTTCTTCCTACATGCAGGGGAAACAAATTCCAGTATTAATCAGATAATCAGATTAATCAAATATTTCAGAATAGAGCCCACTAACAGTGTGCAGGATTAAATATATCTTCAGGAGTATGTAAGCCTTTAAGTTCCGTGCATGTGGAGGCCATTCTTTCATTATGCATCTCCAAAATATCTTCCAATGCATTTCCTTGTGTTTTCCACTGTTATTAACGTTTTTCCGTGCAATGATTTAACTTGTGCCCTGAACGCCACATGTCCTGCATGTGTGACATGGCTGCAGGTCCAACATCCTCAGAGGAAACATTAAATAACGCTGTTTGAAGGTGAGCAGCTGTCTCATGTGAGACCTGTGGCTCTTTCTCTCGAGAACCTTCCTTAAACAATCCCACAAGATTTGGTCGCAAATGTTTGTTTGATGCAAATCCGAACAAATCCGCCGCTGATCGTGGACACTCGCTGCGCTGTTTGCGCGTCTTGGCGCAAACATGTTTAATGTCCTGGTCTGCAGATATTTATTCAGCTGCTGCGAGCTTCATTTGCATAAAAAGAGAGTGAAAACAGAGGGCTGCAGCTGAAACATGCTCTGCACAGGCATCGAGCAGCCTGATAATCTGATCAGGTTGATGGGGATTATCGAGGGGGTCGAGGACGTTTTTTGGTTTTTGACCTTTTATTTCTAGTGCAGCAGCCTCATCACACGTTTCCTTCTCACATTGTTCCTTTCGGATGAGTTTTAGAGGCCTGAGGTAAAACTGTTCAATATATCACGAGAAAAACAGCAAACGTCGGACTAAAATCTCACAAATGAAAATTCATTTTGCGTTTTTTCTCCCTTTCAAATTTGGTGGTTGCTAATTGTTTTGGCTCGTGACACCCCTCGTGCAAAAACAGTTTACATATTCATAGGACGCCCTGTTCTAAAGCCTTAAGAAGCTAAACTACTTAATACTGAACAAGTAAAAGGCAAAGATCGAGAAATGCGTGTTTCCTCCTCTCGTGACCGCTACTGGTTGACAAAGTATCCGATTAGATAAAAGCTGAAATGATTCGTTGATTAATCGATTATGGGAACTGTTTTTATAATGATGAATTGCCAAATAGTTGCTGCTTTTCTTTGTCCGATGTGATAAAAGTGAATATTTTGGACCGAGCTCTGGGACAATAAGTTTTCACTTTGACATTTTAGACAAAACAATTAATGCAGAAAATAAATCAGACTAACTTTTAATGAGAATAATCGTTAGTCATTCAAGCAGGACTGGACACTAAATGTGTTATTTCTGCTTAATTTCTTATATGAAATACTTTGAAAAACCTCGCCTTTGTCTTAATTAAAACAGGCGGAGAGGCAGAATCACAACCTGCTCTTTTGGGGGCCAAGTTCTTTGCACAAGGTCGGTTATTTTTATTGGGGCAATTGATTTGCATGTTTCGCTTCATCTCCTCTGCTCAGTGCGGCCTTCACTGGGAAGAAGAAACATGCTCGTCCAAAACAACCTTGCCAGAGAACTAACGCGTACTTTTCTTTTACTCCCCTCCTTCACCTCTTTTATAATGCGTTTATGTCTGCGAGCACGACACACACACACACACACACACTTACATCTGACCCCCTAACCTGGCCCCACCTACGTAATTACCGCCTCAGAGGCAGTGAAATTCCTGCAGGTTATTTTGGAGAAACTAACTCAGGGCGCAGGAGTAATTATCACACCATTACAGCGCTGCATTCAATTACGCCTCGATCAAATGTCTCCCGGCTCAATATTTAGGGCTTTTTAACGCCGCAGTTTAAAAAAAGACACTTGGTCTCCCTAAAGCGAGGGGGAGATGTTAGTGTTTCAATTTAAGTCAGAGACAGAGAGGATTAAAACTGGCTGCTCTCTTAAATGGAAATGCGGGGCCTACACGCGTTCACGGCTTGTATTAATTATGAACTAATTTGCATTTACCCCGTTATAATTAGGGAAAAAAACAAATTCAACAAGCTTTTAAATAAAAGTGTGACTAATTCAAATGAGAGAAAACAGGAATATTGAGTTTGTAATTTGCTGGTGTACATGCATCTAAAAAAAGGAAAAAAAAAAAAAAAAAAAAAAAAAAAGAATTTGACTCCCTGTTGGGAATCAAATTGAGACAGAATCCACTAATAAATATGACTTTACGGATCTTTATTGGATGAACATGTATGTAAGGGTGGTTCGCTTTAAAGATACATTCAACATCTTACTGTCATTTTGGAGCTATAAATCACATTTTCCTCTCCAAAAATAAAAATGCTCTGACTCCAATATCAAGCCAAGTGCTGCGGTTCAAACATGTCCAATATCACGACAATGCCCAAGAGAGGAGGTCTGGTTTGAAAATGTATAGAGGTTAGAATAATAATATCCGGAAAACAAACTGTTCTGCATCTATATTTTAGATTTAGATTTAGAGTTGTATCCCCCCCCCTCCCCAAGACATTTCAAATTGCCAAAACATTTTTTTTCTGAGTAAAACAACGTATATAAAAGCTGAACTTTATGGCCAATTTGTTCTCTTTGGAATATTTGGAAAGATTTACATACAGGTTTTTTTCTTTTTTTTTCTCCCAAAGTGGTAATAAACAATTTCAAATTCGGAAATAAAAACACCAACTAAACATGGTCACTGTAACTGACCCAAATACATATTTACATATTTCAGCTCCTCGACGTAGCTGACTAAAAATCTCTGTCATCCTAAAATAACAAATTTCAGAAATAAAAACTATACAGGATTTGATTGGGTTTGGAGGTAAAGAGGGCGCTGCAGGCAGTTCCTGTCGGGCACCAGAGGGGAAAATATTCCTCCCATCCAGAGAGCTGGTGGTCAAAGGAGTTTGGTTGAAATTACTTCTTTTTTTTTTTTTTGTACTTTTGAAAAACAGTTTGGTTTTCTTAAGGTCATCCAAGAGTGAGCGTCTTTAAAAACCCTTTCTTCATCGTCAGGAAACGGCCCCTGATGTTTTCTCTTCTCAGGATTTAAGGGACTGTTTCTTTTTTTTTTCCTTTTTCTTTTTTTTTTTTTTTTTTTTTTTTTTTTTTTAAAAGACGTGGAGGATGAGAGGGAGGAAAAACAAAGTCCGATTGCTGAGCATTCCTGCTGCTATCTTGTATTCTTATGGTTCATAAACTCTTTTTGTCTTTAAAAACAAGCAATATGCTAATCTGGAAATAAAAGAAGCTGACTAGCAAGGAGGGAAGGAGGAGGGGAAAAAAAGCCTGATCACAAGACTTGGAACCTCCAGGAGGCCTGGTCTTTGTAGTCCAAGCAGTCTGTGGTGTTAAAGTTGAGCTTCCACGAGGAGGCTGCAGTCTGCTCTTTGTAATCCAGGCAGTCGGAGGAGTTGAAGGCCAGGCCGGAGCCGCCGTAGGCCTGGTGGTGGTGGTGATGGTGGTGGTGGCCCGACGACTGGCTGATGTGGTGGTGCGGGTGGCCGGACATAGAGGAGGCCGCCATAGGGCTGAGCTGGTGGGGGTGGTGGTGGGAGTGCATGGGGGCCAGGTAGGAGCCGCAGTCCACGCCGCTGAAGTAAGAGCTGGACGGGGTGGGGTAGCCCTGGCCGTAGCCTGGCGTCTGGTTGTAGGACATGGGGTAGGAGGTGGCAGCTGCGGCGGAGCCTGACATTGAACGCTGCATACAGGAGGCGTTAGAAGGGGGACCTGGCTCGGGGAGTGGCGCCACTGCAGGTGCAGGAGCATTTCCGGGGGATATAGCAGGGCTCCAGATGGAGGAGACGGTGCTGATGGAGGTAGAGGTGCTGCTGAGCGCCGCCGGGCCCGTGTGATTGGTGGAGGATGATGAAGATGAGGACGAGCCCGTGCTGGAGACGGCAGGAGGAGTGAACTGGCCGCTGCTCTCGGAGCCGGTGCTCTCCCGGGCCGGAGAAGACTTCTTCTTGGGCGGCCTGGCTTTGGCACTGCTGCCGCTCTGCTGCTGCTGGCGACACTTGGCCCTCCGGTTCTTGAACCACACCTACAACCCAGCCAGGAGTTAGCAACCGTACACACAAACAACCTCAGCATTTCATTTTTTTTTTTTTTTTTTAAAAAAGGATACTCCCAGGCCATGCTGGGAGTACATTATGGAAGAAAATTGAGGGTTATTAGCCATCAAGGTTCATTTCCACCCCGGCCCCTTGGCTCGGACCAGCCAGGGGTCTAATTTCATACCTGGTAGACGGCTCTAAGATAACAGGCTATTGGGTTTCACCACACAGTAGGGTAACTCTAGAGCACCGAGAGGGTAGGATCATGTAGAGCATTTTGTTTCACACACACATTCTGAGAATAACTCAAAGTGTGTGAGAGAGAGAGGGCTGCCTTGGTTTTCCCCTAATGCCTTTCAAGAGTAGTATTTGTTCATCATAGCACGCCAGTGTGTTGTTTGTGGAGCATTTGCTGCCATACTCCTCACCTTTAGTATAGATCCCATAATTCAGATCAAATTACACAGCCCTCAGTTAGGTTGCATCAAATAATAATGAAATAATCAACCGATTCAGATGAAAAAGCTTTTTCAATCTCAAATGACTTTTTGTTTACATCAAAGTGTTCAGTGTTATCTGTTGGATCCCTTCATGAAATAAAGTGATTAACCTGTGAAGTGAGCTAAACTAGAAGCAGAGGTGGGGAAAGGGAGATTGTATAAATAACCACAACACATGAACGCAACCATGCCCGTTAAACTAACTGCCCTCCTCAGCGGTTTAACGGTAAATTACTAACACATGAGTTACTAACACATTAGTTACTAACACATTAGTTACTAACAGTAAATAATCAAAACCCAGTCCGTCTCATTTGTAATTCCAGTCATAATCTCATTTATCGATCCATACGTCCGTTATTATCCTCTTTAAAAAGGGGCTTAAATCACCGTTCTAACGTCATCACATTATTTTCCTCACAAATTAATTATACAATCCTCCTGTGACATTACACAATAAAAAGGAGTTTTTTAAGTAATATGTATTGGTATAGAAACTATAACAATATTGATCCTACTCGGATGTATCACGGATATTGGACACTCGTGTTATTTATAGCCAGCTAGCCAACAGTTTGTTAGCTAACGTTAAGTTAACCGTTAATTAGCTTAAAACCCAAATGAGGGTAAACCGTCAATTTAGAAACATTTAAATAACTGTTTGTTTTTTTAAAACACATTCATGCTTTCAGAGTGTAAAAGGTAAATAACTAAACTATCCACTTTTAAAATAAATAACAAGTAATTAATTACTTTTGAGTAACAAGTGCAACACAAGCGCTTAGCAAAAGCATCGCTAGCTTAATGTCAGTTTAAAAATGTCAGTTTAAACATGTCGGTTTAAAAATGTCAGTTTAAAAATGTCGGTTTAAAAATGTCAGTTGAAAAATGTCAGTTTAAATCCTGTCTTGATTTTAAAGTAGCCAATAAAAGTGTTGAATATTATAGTCGTAGGGTAATAAAGTGTCGTCGTGTTACGTTGTTTCACTGTTTAATGTTAGCTAATAACATGTTAGCTAATAACATACATTTCCACCAGAAGTTAGTACCCGGGGTGAGCCGCTGGCCCAGGCAGGTGTGTGTTTTTCTGGGGACGTTTCCACACAGAACACACGGAGGTGCAGTTTAAAAAGCTTCGCTCGTTACCTGGACTCTGGACTCCGGCAGGTTGATCTTCAGTGCAACCTCCTCCCGCATGAAAATATCCGGGTACCGCGTTTTTCCGAACAGAGCCTCCAGGATGTCGAGCTGGGAGCGGGTGAAGGTGGTCCGCTCCCTGCGCTGCTTCCTGGGAGTCGCTGCAGAGAAGAAAACACCGGAGAAACGTTAATAAAAACGACCTCAGACGAGACATTATTTCAAAGTTACGTGATTTTCCTCGACATTATTAAAGCGAGAGAAAGTTTCTCAGGATATTTCTCCCCCTGTTTATTTATACTGTAGTTTTATTAATATGGAGAAATAAACAATACAGATCCTAACGTGTACCTCTTTATTTGTGCATTAATTAAAATAACCAGTTTTTAACTTAAACGGGTTATTACTATTTCCCTTTAAATCTGATTAAAAAACAAATTATATAGTTTACATCACTATTTAACCTACTTTATAATTCAACACCCTGGCAGCTCAACATAATCGCTGCTGGTTTATTTGTTACTCACATGCTATAAGTTTGGTTTGATGTAAACTTTAGTAACTTATTTATTTAGATTATAATTAAAACCATCTAAAAACGTCTTGTTTTATATTTTTTTTTGGGTCATTTTTCTTCATGCTGGCTGGAGCTAAACTGGGTGCAAAATGGTGTCAGTGTGCACGCGCGCCGGGCTCGTACATGGGTAGCCCACGGAGGGGTGCAGCAGGTCCATGGCAGCGCCGCTGAGCCCCAGGCCGTTGACGCCGTACGGGGGCTGTTTGAGGTAGGACATCATGCTACAGGCGGTCACTGCTCCACCCAGCTCAGGCCAGTGGTTCGGTTTCCCCCGATGCTGCAGCTTGACGGGACAGGGGGCCGATCCAAGTCACTGCACACAGGAGAACATATTATTTTAAAAAAAAAAAGAAAAGCTTGGATGTAGTTATTTAATCCAACACGCACAGGGAATAAAAATCAGGAAAGACGCTTTTGTGTCATGTTTCCTTTTTTATGTCCAGGGGATACAACAAAAAAATAAAAATCTCGCTTCACTCCATTTTCCGATTTATTCAAAACCTGGACAAATCACTGGGAATAAAAAGAATAAATCATAATTATTATTTAGTGGCAGTGGGATATGAAAGCGTGAATTAGCGGACATTCAGCTGATCATTTAGGAGCAGAGACGCACGTTAAATCCCTTCAGGAATATTGGATTTTCTTTTTGTGAGCGGATAACCGGGGTCAAACGGATCCAACACTCACGACCCCAGCGGAGGAAAATACAACCCGAAATCTGAGGTTTTATACACAAACCAGACTGTAAACTATTCAGACTTTTTAAGGTTTACTGGAAGGAGATGAAGAAGAAAAAGTGAATGAATCTGATGCAAGTCATGTGTGAGATTTACCCTGAGAGTCTGTCAATAAATCATTGCTTTACTGAACATATGCGTTTGTTTCCATCTGTGTTAATTGTTCTGAGCACATTAAATGTTGACATATCAACCAGAACACCACCTCCTGCCTGCAGAATATTTATTGCATTTT
The DNA here is from genome assembly GCA_943593645.1 of Bovichtus variegatus. Lineage (NCBI taxonomy): Eukaryota > Metazoa > Chordata > Actinopteri > Perciformes > Bovichtidae > Bovichtus > Bovichtus variegatus. The sequence continues at coordinate 3,408,385 of CALSCE010009347.1, read as the reverse complement.
TTATTTTTAAATCATATTTTCCCTTTTAGAAACGTGACTGTTTTACATCATTAAAAAAAAAAAATGTTGATCTAAATCCTCTTTTTCTCAAAGTGTAATTATTAATAACAAAATAGCCTGTTAGCCATTATTATGTAATGAACCATTTTCCAAACGTGTCAGTTTTAAAGTAAAAAAGCTGAAAGGAGTTTAAAAAAAAAGAGAAATCAAATTTTCCTATTGAGAAAAAAACACAGAATTATGTATTTTCACTTGTTTTCCTGTATTGTGTTTGAATTAGTTTCATGCTAAAGTACATAGCCTAGTTTAAAGTTGTGTGTGTGTGTGTGTGTGTGTGTGTGTGTGTGTAGGCCTGCATTTGCACGCACACACATGCAAAAAAATGGATTATGGATGTGGTTTGATAATCTATAGAAATCCCAGCTGTGGTTGTCTGAAGTCTTTCTGGACTCCAGTAAATAAACCACTTAGTCTGGAACTCAATTTATATTATTCTTTTTATTCTTTTACTCTTTCTAAAAGATAAATGAACTGAAGTATATTTATATTATATTATATTATATTAGTTTCCTTCTTTATTTGAACGCTCAGGGGAAAAGAACCAAACCGAAGTGAAAGAGTCAAATTATTCTTCACTACAAGATTTTCACCAGAGTAAAAGACAAACTGTAAAATATAAATATGTATATATTTAAAGTATGAGTGTCACCCCTTGCCGTGGTTTTAACCTGCCATGCAGTTTAATAATAGGCTAATTACGTTTAGTTCATCTCAGTAAGTAAAACTGAATTAAATATTATATTTAGTGACATCTCAACCGGCTGCAGGACATTAAACAAGTGTGTCTTAATCCACTTATTTAACAAAAACATTAAATATATATTTACATACAGAAAACACTGATCATCCTGATGGAGACTTGAAAGCGTGACATCTATTATTTTTAAATAAAAAGTTAGATTTTTTTTTATTTATCTCCAGGTAGAGAATTATTGACCCCAAAAATAATACACCCAGAAGTTTAAATCTTATCAATTAAAGTAGCGTCGCTGCGATTATTTTAACACTGAGCTCCAAGCCTGAACTAACCAAACGTGCATCGCAGCGGCTTTTTAAAGCGCATTTGCAGCCCTGCCAGGCCGGAGTGAAAAGACGAGATCTCGGTGCAAATGAACTCAATTAGAATTTAGATTAGACCTCCGGGGAGAGAGCGTTTCAGAAGGGCTCTTATCAGCAAAATAAATTAACAAAAACCAAAACACGCCTCTCCAATTATCTACTAAGTGGTTCAAACGCTTTAATGGCCAATTGCTCTCGAATAAAAACTCGCAGGAATGAACTGGAATAGAAATATGAAAATTATCTACTCCGGAGGAAGTTGACTCAATTTATCCAGTTCAGGTCGGAGTCCTTCACGCTGCAGATTAATTGATATCTCCGCTAAATAAATACAAAACCTGCAGCAAATTGAGATCACGCGCTCCACATGTCACACTTTAACGCGACAATAGTTACCTTGAGTGTTTGAAAAAGTGACTTTCATGTTGTTCGTGCACTTCAGCTGCTTCTGTGAATGACGCATCGGGCTGTTGCTCGGAGTGAAAATGCGCACAAACTCAAAACAATCCACATTAAATGAGTAAAAAGTGAAGAATCCACAAACCTTGTTTTTAACTCCTCTTCCCTGCTCCCGAGCTTCCGGGCCACAAGAGGCGAGCAGCAGTAAAATTATCCAGTAGTAGGTCTGCAGGGCACAGAGCTCAAACAGCGGCAGAGTTGCTCAAAAACAAACAACAGCGTGCAAAACCGAGCATCACGGAGAAAACACGCAGATATCAGCACGCGGGCGTCACCGCGTCCTCGGTGCGGTTCCGGGTGTTTTTGCAGCCAAATAAATCAAACTCATTTGCTTTCAGGGGGCTTGTCGTTGTCTGTCAGAGTGTTAAGGTGTTATGGAGACGAATGGAGATTGATCACCTTCTCTCCGCCCTGCGCCTCTATGAGCGGAGGACACCTGCGGATCCGCCTCCCGCAGCCAATCAGCGCGCGTCCCAGCGCTGACGGACGGCGCGGGCGGCCAATGGGCGCGCAGAAGCAGCCGGGAGAGCCCACTCCCACTTACCCCCTCCTCTCGGTCCCGGTCCCGAGACCAGCCGAGCCAAAGAGGTTTTTAAAAAAAGATGGAAATGTTTCACAGGCCTGCAGGAGAAACGGAGAGCGCGAGCTCTGCTGTGCGTGAAGAAGAATGTACAAGATGTTTTTTTTTTTTTTTTACAGAAAGAGTTTCTTATTTTATTATTTGCACGCAGCTCACAAGAAGAAGAGACACTTGTCTTGTCAAAAAACTAAATCTGCAGACTTTTCCTCCATCTAAAACTTATTTTTCTTCTAAAATATCTGAATCGCACGATGCATAAAACTGTCGTATTATTTCCATCAAAAACATAAAATCAGTTGTTAAATTAAATAAAAAAATCATGATTCCGAATGTTTCAATATAAAGAAAATAAAGGAAAAATGGTTGTTTTGAGGCTTAAAATGCGTGAAACGGTATTTAGTTTGACAGAAAGCTGCATTTTAGTTTATCAGCAGCAGTAAACACATTTCCTGAAAAGGCCGGAGCCTCAGCAGCTTTTTATTAACGCTCTTATTATTACTGGTAATTCCTCTGTGATGATATGTTGTCGATATAAAGTGAACGTGAGAAATAAAGAAAAAAGGAGGAAAGAAGTTAAATTTATCCATTTTGATTTTATTGTGATACAGCCCCTCCTCTCTCTCTCTCTCTCTCCCTCTCTCTCTCTCCACGCACACACCAGTGCTCATGAATATTAATGAGGTCTAATCCCCATTTAGAATTACATTTGAGGATGGTTGACGTAAAGTTTAATAGGGATAGACCTCAAACTCACTGCGGAGGAAAAAGAAGAATCCGCAGAAGAAGAAGAACAATCCGCACCAAGAAGCTGCGGTCACTGAATCAAATCCTGCACTTTACACGTCGATGTTTTTCAAATGTGTTTTTAACCCATCACACGCAAAACAAACAGCGTTTTCTTCTCTGTTTTTGTCAGTGAGGGTCGTGGGGGGATGCAGCTCAGCGCGCCTATCCTTTGTGAATCTCTGCAAAAAACATCAACTTCTGTAAATGAGGCCTGAGCTGAAAGCGAGCTAATGTTCAGACAGAGAAGCTGAAGGGCTGGAAATTACATTTTTACGCGCGCGCGTGCGTGTGTGTGTGCGTGAGAGTGTGTGTGTGTGTGTGTGTGTGTGTGTGTGTGTGTGTGTGTG
>CALSCE010009347.1:3379424-3405084 GCA_943593645.1 Bovichtus variegatus | reverse complement strand
GAGGAGGAGGAGTATCAAAGTGGAGACCTTAAAAGACTTAAAAGTCATCGACGAGAGCACTTTGACAGAGAAACTTAGACATCAATAGTCGACCAAAGTAGTGTTGGAGGTTGTGTGTGGAGGCCTGTAGTGATGCTGCTTATTACAGACAGGAACACAGTGGAGAATAAGGGCACCTGAACGCACCAAAACGCATCTTAACATACATGAATGAAGTCTATCCATGTTTTTACAAACGGAGGACAAAATCAAGGGGAAACATCAGAAGCATGAGACAGTGAGTGTGTGGTCAAATGTATAAATGAGGTGATAACATGAAGAGGTGATGCGACGTAAAGGGACGTGTGTGTGTGTGTGTGTGTGTGTGTGGGGGGGGGGGGGTTAATTGATTTGGGTTGCCTGGCTGCTGACTGGAGGTCAAACACTTTTACGCACCTTTTTATTTCCACATCTGAAGTCCGAGCAGTCAGAGGGCCCGTGGAGGTTCTGAGAGAAATACCAGCACCCCTCCTCTTCTCTGCACACACACACACACACATACACATACACACGTACACACACACACACACACACACAAACACACAGGCTCCGTTAAATTATGCAAAAAGGCCATTCAACAAATATGGCCCTCACACACAAAAGAGTCGGGTTATTCTGACATTTCCCCTACATTTCTTGTTTTTTTTCTCCTCTCTCGATGTGAGTAAGACCCCGAGATAAACCCCTGAACAAGTATCAAGTTATCAAGTTGCACCAACCTTTTGTAATAAGAGTATTTTGTCTAATCCCAAATTGCAGTTGAATTTTCTTAATGCTGAGCTGGTAAAGCCTGGGATTAGGCGGCGAGGAGAGGAGGGGGAAAAGTTTTGTCCCTTCAGCCGGCAGGATTGGAAGCGGGGATCTGCGGGGATGTTGTCGGTGCTTATTAAAACGATGATGCATAAAACACAGTGATGTCGGAGCCCCGGCGCTGCACGCAGAGACCCGGGCTCCCTCAGGTGCAGTTTTTTGGACGGCGGCGGGGAAAGGAAGTAATGCAGAGGCCGAGCGGCGCTCAGCACCTGTGAGGTGAGGCCAGGAGACATCAAAGCTCAGGAGATAATCCATTCAGCTGAAGGATCCTCAGCTGCACAGCAGCGCCGAGGCACCGCCGCCTTTACGCAGCGCGTCGCTCCCATTCACTGAAAAATAGGAAACTGACTGCAAATGTTTTTCACTCCTTCTGCTTCAACATGAACATTAAAGACACCCGAGGGATGCGGCGGAGGTAAGACAGCACTGTTTCTGCCATTGCATTCTCCATTTATTCCCAAAGAAATGCAGACAAAATGTTAAACTATTGGATTTATCAACTGAAATGATTTGTTTCATAATGGTTTTTTTTTACTTAACCTGCACTTAAGTTGATTTAATACTGATGATAAGAGGAGGAAACATCACAACTTTAGTCAAATTCAGGAGTTAAAGTGAAGTTTTGCGCGCTAACATTTAATAAATCAACCAGCTTTTAAAACAATGCAGAAAATATTTTAACTATTAACATAAGTTCATTTTTTTTCTTCTGGAAATGACCGGTGTTGTGATTCATTTGAACGGTTTCCTGCACACACACACTCACACACACACACAGCCCTGACTGCACCGAGCACGTCCTTCACCGTTTTGGCTCTTTGCTTTTATTCTCCAGATTACAGACCCCTGTGATAAACGCGCTATAGTGCAAACTAAAACAAAGCGCCTCGGGGGACGTAGAGTGCGTAAAGTGCGCGTACAGTCGGTCCCAAGCAGAGAAGAAACGAATCAGCAAATTAATTTGAAAGTATCAGAAAGGCCGGGGAGGACGTCTGCTGTCACAATCTATTTTCCTGCTTTAATCGGGGATGTGAGGCTGCCTGCAGGGATGAAGTGGAGGCTTCGACCACACATTTTACAACCTTCACTTTAGTTGGACATCATTCAAAAAGGTAGTGCACGTTACAAAAAAAAAAAGGGTACATTTTAAAAGGTGGTGAAATATTATTTTTCTACATCTGAATATTACCATTTATAATTTTTCAGTTTTTTAAATTTATTTCCCTCTCCATCCCTGGTTGCGGGTGACCGAGCCTCTCCAGCTCTGCCCCCCGTCTCCAGTGCGCACAGAAGCGGCCCGGAGAGAAAGAGAGCGAGAGAGAAAACATCTGCTCGGTACAAAGTGATTTCTCTAATCTTCCTCGGAGGAACCTGCTCAGCACCGACCTCAAACAAAAACCCGAACGCCAATTTTAATTTATAAACACGCACAAGTCGCAGGGGAATTGAACAGAGCGCCGAATAATAAGCATTGCTAAACGCAACGCTCGCTGCTGAATGCAGTGATAGGGGCCACTTATGTGCAGCGCTGCAGCCAAAGGCGTGCATGCATTTCAATAAGTGTTTATGTGAAAAGAAAGCAAGAGGAAAAAAAAAAAATCAGGAATATGGTCTGGATCATGTAGGATCGCAGGTCAAATGGACACATTGATCGGAAGTATTACAAGTTTTAGAAGTGTGTGCGCAATTATATATATATAAATAAAATATTAAAAACAGTCGATTGCATAAAAGACATTCAGCGTTGAAATATTAAAAGTGTCCAAATGTTTGCAAAGCTTTGAATTGTAGAGTAAAAAATACGCCACGCCTTTGTGGAGTATGAAATCATAAGGACTTTATTATTAAAGACTTGGGATATGACACTGGAATAAATAAACAGATAAATGTTCAACACGTAAAGGACAAGTGCACCAGATGTGGAGCTCTAAGTGATGCACGTGGAAGCATATTTCTCTTCTTCAGAATACAATAAATAGAAACCAAAAGTTGTTCAGCTAAATGCACATGAAACGTGATGATTCACTTACAAGCAGCTTAAAATGACAAACGGCAATAAATAATATATATATTTTTTTGTTTTTGACTGCATAAATCCTGACAAAAAAAAAAAGAGGATTTTGGATGCTATTGGTCAGAGCAGTGATGACAAATATACAACATGAGTTTTTTTAATATTTTCTTTTTTTTTTTTTAAACATGATCTTTCTTTTGGTAAACTGCTTTCAAGCCAAGACAATAAAAAAAAAAAAAAAAAAAGCAATAGGAAAGTTAAGATTTATGCAAGATTTATGAATCCCCCTTTAAGATATTTTCAAGTAAAAACTCTAAAAATGAAATAATTAAAAGACACACAGTCAAGTAATGAAGTAGCTTGAAAAGACTGATATTATAACCTCTTTTTTTTTCCTTTTAAAAGTCCAACTGAATGTTGTCAACATGATTAAAACTAAAAGAAAAAGCCCACATTAAACCCAGTTGTGCTGTACCTCAGACTGACCGTCTCCACATTCAGACAGAGAAGGCGGTGCTGCTGCATCACTACATGCAAATATCACACAGGGGCCGCATTGCTCTCGTCTTACAGATTTATATTACATAAAAGTACCGTTCTTGGTAAAGAAAAGGAGAATTAAAATAAAAAATATTGTATATAAGTGGGACAGTTTGAGTCAGTATAAAGTTGGTGCAAAGGCATCGCAGGGCCTCGTAATTCGGCCCGTCGCTGCGGTTAATTTGAACAAAACAACAACCACATCAGGATTCCAATAACTGATAGAAATATCTAGGAAAGCCATTATCAAATAATAATAATAATAATATTCATCATAATAATGATACATTTCTTTTATCGGCTACATTTGTTGGTTGTGTTTTTTTCTGAAATGACAATCATTGAAGCACACACTTCTCCTCTTTCTTGGCCATCTTTCCTTTGTTCTGCTCCAGCGTCCTCTCCAGGTGCTCGTCCTCCTCCTCGGCCCTGAGGAGGGCAAAGGTCAAAAGGTCAGATGTGTCGGGGGGGGGGGGGGGGGGGGGAGGGGCAGGTGGGGGGTACACACACACAAACACACACACAGGTAACACAGTCAGTGTCACTGTGATGCCTATGGAGTGGCCTAGCGCCAGGGGCAGAGCTACCCTTTCACCCGCCTGGCACCCTGTTGGTGCCGCCAACCTGGACGGGATCCCGCCCATGGAGGTGAGGTGTGTGTGCTGCTGCTGCTGCTGCCATGAGTTTTTACTACGTCTACGGTTCCTGGTTGGACTTCTGGAAATCTAAAGATAAGCAGCAGACGCTCTGGCAAAAACTCGCCTAAGCGGGTCGGACATTCCCAGACTTTACATTCACGTAGACCGTCACTTGTTCTGTGTCCGGTGTTGGAGGATTGTGGGTAACTTACTGTTTCTCCTGGGCGTCCAGATCCCTGACCAGCGCGTCTCGCTTGTTGACCAGTATGACCAGCTCGTCCAGCAGCAGCTGCTCTCGTCTCTTCTGGGCCTCCGTCTTCTGCCAGTCTGCAACGACACCAGAGGAACAAACTCCTTCAGAACCGGACACAGCGAGGACTTTTAATTTTAAAAACCTCCAGACACTTTGTCACACGGATAAAAAAGTTTTTGCATTTTTTGTCCCGCCAGGAACTTGTGAAACAACCTTTCTACAAAGAGTTACCCGGGACCCTCCCGAGCTCTTCTAATGAAAATGTTTTGACACTTTGGACATGGCTTCTCTTCTTCCAGCTCTTCATCAGGTAACTGAGTCACATTAAAGGACTACAGAGCTTCAACATGACGGACAGGTGGTCTTCTTATTGGACTGTGTACAGATGGAGGCCGGACCAGCTCCATGTATGGTCGAGTATTTAGATACGATGTGCAAACACACTCCGTCAGGTTGTGTGTGTGTGTGTGTGCACATTTACGACGTGTTGACCCGAGCAAACACACTCGAAGGATATTGTCATGTTAATGCGCAGCCTCATGCTGCACACAGATATGTGAAGAACCCGCTCTCCAGCTTGTGTGAAGTCCTCCGTCATCATTTCAGAAGCACAGACGACTGTGTTGTGTGTATTTCATCATGTTCTAATAAAAGTGAGTCGTGTTGTACTCAAAAAGAAACTATTAAACTTTTTGGTCCATTTTCTGAGGTTTAAGTTTAGTGAACTTGGATAAAGATTGAGGGAAATTTAGTTTGTTTCCACTTAGTTTAAGATGAGAAGAAAAAAAAAAAAAAAACACTGGTTGAGATTTTATGGTAAAAACAAAAACGTAAATAAATACAAACTAGAAGTCACTTTGTTACTCAGCTAAACAAACAACCAGGTGAGCCCCCGACTCTCTGTTCTCCAGGGTCTTTGCAGGAAGGGGCCCCACAGGGTCCAGGTGGGACCCCGATCCAAATCCCTTCAGCCTCTCCCTGGAGGGGAGGGGGGCTGCCCACAGGAGAGCACTCTCTCCCCCTGGGGCTCAAATATCCGCCTGGCGCCCTTGGCTCCACACTCACCCACCACCGGGGCAGCACTCCTCCCTCTCTCACCCCCAAACACTGAGCAGAGCTTAAAGAATGATATCATTGCAACTATTTCTTTGTTTACTTCCTTTTTGTGCAATTTAAAAACAACCATCTACCTACATCATGTAAAAAAAAAGAAAAAAAGGGGAAACTTGTACATACACGAGTCAACTGTGACTGAACAGTGCAACACAATGCAGTGCAGCATCATTTTAAATCCGACTGAAACAAGTTCAGATACAGAAACATCATCTGCAGTTCTCCCTCTCCTCCTGCTCAGCTCAGTGTGAGAACGTGCCCCCCCCCTCTGAAAAACCCTCCATCGTTTCATATGGAAGACAGAAAAAAAGAATCCGCTCCATCCCAGAGAATTCAAACACAGCTGAAACGTGTGCAACTTCTGTGGCAACTTCACCCCTCTATCAATATTTAACCTGCTATTGATTCCAGAATAAAAGGAATGTTGTAAAATGTCACTCCCAAAATAAGTGTGGCTTTATTAAAAATAAATATCCCCCCCTCTCATTGAGTCAAATTGCGGCAGTCAGGCTGTGTGTGTGTGTGTGTGTGTCACGCTGGGCGCAGTGTGTTTGTCCTGAAAGGTCTGCGCTCTCTTCATTGGCCCCGCTCGTCCCTTTGAAGTCGACCACAGAGCGAAATGAACACAGTCCCAATATTTGGCTCTCTACGTCCCTTTCTCTCTCTTCCCTCCCTCGTTCTTTTCTTTCTCAAAGAAGCAAATTTACTCTCCTCAGACTCAGTGGGGAGACGACAAATACTTTATAATAACTACCGAATATGTCCAAACCTGAATCTGAAGAGTGTTTTTGTTTCCCTTTTTTTATAGTTATTTTACTGAGAATAGAAGACAAATTGTGACAAGTGCAGAAAAAGAAAAGCAGATGAGTCATCATCTGAAGATAATTGTGAGACAGGAATGTGTGTGTATCCATATCCGCCATAACTCCACACTCTCCCACAATCCTCTCTTTCGGCAAGGCCGGCCCACAAGAGGAGGGCTCAGGATGATGGGGAAAAAAAAAAAAAAAAAAAAAACTTCCCCCAAAAAAAAACAGGGATGTAAAAAAAAAAAAAAAAAGTATTTCCTCTTGATCCTGCCCTCCTTATCCTTCAGAGCACATCTCAGCCACATCTCAGCCAGAAAGCCAAAGTCCTGGTCGAGGGGTGGGGTGGAGGGTTAAGGGGGGGGCAAGCACTCTGCTGTCAATCACATGTCACAGAGTCCCGCCCCCCTCATTAGGAAGGTAACAATAAAGAGAGCCGATGAGAGACGTGACCAGGCAACACCAGAGCAGGGCAGGCTGGGTAACCAGACACCCAGGAACAAACAAAACACCCTGCAGCCACTCAGAGACCCCCCCTCCACTTAAACCCCGCCTCCCCCGTATGAGAGAGAGAGAGAGAGAGAGAGAGAGAGAGAGAGAGAGAGAGAGAGAGAGAGAGAGAGAGAGAGAGAGAGAGAGAGGATATAGACTTGGAGGAGTGTGTACAACTCACATGGTGGGTGCGTATTCAGATAACCCTCGCCGTGCACGCCAACGGTAACCATGTGAGTCTGCACAAGGCACACAAGAATGCGCTGGTTCAAATCCCCATGAACCCCTCCCCGCACGGTCTCTCCGACGCTAAATTTATTCAAGAGAGCAAACTGGTCCAAAGCCCTGTTCTCTCAAAGCGAGGAGAGCCCGTCTAACGTGCATCCATCCATCTGTCTCCCTCACACACGACGAGGTGACGTCAAAGGATTTCATCCACAGCTTCACGTGTTGAGGGAAAACGGCTTTTTCAGATTCTCTTCGGACATTTACGACTACAAACTTGTTCCCATTCATTTCTCCATTTCTCTCCGTCCTCTCGGCCTCTTGTTCTTGTGTAAAAGGCCTCCAAAAGCTGGTTTTGGCCAAAGTCCAAGTGGAGTCAAGAGACAAAAAGTGTCGCCAGAGGAAAGTCGACAGTGGGAGGGAAAAATGGCCGATAAATACAAACTATTTCAACAGCAAGCAGGAGACTTGATTCTCTGTGGCGTTCATGCACGTTGAAAACTTCTGATTTAATTATTGATTTAAGGCAAAAGTGTTAAAAACTGAAAGAACTGCACAGTGCTGCCGAAAAGATCAAATTCTTGTAAATTTAAATCAAATACCGACCAAATTAATATTTACCGCTAATCAAGACGGATTATATTTTTCTTATTGTATATAAATCCCAGGAAAAGACCAACACCAACAATTAATTGATCCCACTTACAAATACGGTTTGTTTTTCCAAACTCTGCGCCACAGAGTTCCATTGTTGCCAGAAAACTATTAAAAACAAAATCGATGAGCACTGTGTGACATGCGCTCTCATTACAATGAACACGGGCACTTTATAATCCCACACACACCACCTGCTGCTGTAAATACTAACGAGAGCACCAAAGGTGTATACATCTGCAGCTGAAAATAGTCCCAAACTAAAGCACTGCTCGAATGTTTCAGGAAATATCTGACACGATTCAAAAGACTTTTCTGTCTTCAGCAGGAGCCAATGAGCCTCTGACAACTCGGGAAACACAGCGACGGACAGGCGTCGTTACTTTGGGTACTTTCATGGACATGTTGACGATAAGTGAAATATTGCCAGCGTTGCAGTTTAATTCCAGGACACCGAAGTTTACAGTCAACAACTTCAAATCTTGTTGATGTAACTGTCTTGGTTATCCACCTTCCTGACTCTCAAACTGATGATGTGAAAACTTTTCTGAGACAGTACAACTCTTAAAAACTAAAACAAGTGTGTTTATGAGACACCGAGCGAGCAGGAAACCCACTTCTGACTTTTCAAAACACAGGCAGATCCAGACGATACAGAACCTGAAGCATGAATCTAAAACAAAATAAGCATCTGTTCCACCTTATGTTACAATAACCAGCATATAATATCATGTTAGCTACACCACAGGGAGAGAAACACTCAAAGTTACATCTTCTAGATGAACATTTTAAGAACTTTATCTTCGGTTTTTGTGTCACCTGAATGAAGCAGCACAAATAAGCTCAATGCAAATAAAAAAAGAAGAAGATATTTTCCTAAATTTCCCCCAAATTAAAGTCCGAGTCTCGTGGAACGAAGCTACTTGTTATCGGCGGTTCCAGTCAACTAGCATCCCTGAAAGAGTTGGCAACATCATCAAAAGTCGCCCATGTGATAGGATTGCACAGTGCACCTAATCAATCAGGGTCTGTAGCGCGCCGCCCCGATGTGTTACAAAGCCCAAATAGATTTACAAATGGGAAGTGTGTGTGTGTGTTTGTGTGTGTGTCGGGGGTGTGGAGAGGGATAAGCTCCTGCATAGGATTACATATTGATTTTAAACATATAAAAAAGCTTATCATATCAAACCGTAACAGGAAAAACTCTGGGACCCGGCTATGCATAAATCCCTTTTAGATGGCGAGAGGGCGTCCACTTTAAAACATGCACACACACACAAACACGCACACACGCCCCTCGAAAGGGAGCCAAGACACAGTTTTGTGTGTGTGCATACATAGGTGTGAATCGGTAAGCAGATAAAGAGGGCATAGTGGATCAATTTTGTGGCAGGGAGATGAGAGTGTGGCATACAGATGGCATTTTCCTGCCTGGCATCACACCAAGAAGGTACAAGGGAGGTGGTTATCACGGAGCACGCGCATACACAACATTAACGCCGCTCCACCCGTCTGCAGGGTTATTCTACAGCTGCACATGTAGTCAAACTCTGGAACCTGTTTTTAACATTATGATGTTAAACTGCGTGTCGTTGAGGTACTTTACTTTACTACTACATCTCAGAGGGACATGTTGTACTTTTTAATTCACTGCATTTATTTGACGACTTCAGGAAAAAGTTACTTTGCAGATGAAGATTTTAGAAACCTATTACGAGAGGGACAGAAAATTAACAGTATAAACACTGAATACAATTTGCTATAATAATGATCTAATATTATAATATATAATAATCCAACAGCCCATTTGCTGCATAGTGAGTACTTTTACTTTTATACTTTGAGTACATTTTCTTGATTATATTTAGGTTTACATACTTTTACTTAAGTAAAACTTTTGAATGCAGTACTTTTAAATTTTATTTTACTTTGGTATTAATACTTTTACTTGCTACTTCATCCACCACGGACCATTAATGTACTTCTATTAATATTTGCTCTTAATTAGTGGGATTGTACCTTTTTCTGGACCTTCCTTTAAACCTCTATTTAGTTAATATCTCCTTTGCAGTTGATGCTGATTGTAGGGATCAAAGCTGCTGCAAAAATAACTTAGTCGCCCAAATTATAAAGAGTATTATTGCCATTTAGTAATCATGAAATGTTAAACAGCAACATTTAAGATGATAACTTCCTCTCTGCATCTCCACCTCTGAAGTTTTCCCTCTCTGTGACTTCTATAGGTGTTTGAAATGTGTTTTATCACGACACCAAAAATGACTGTTAAGATCTTCTAAGTCACGGGGAAAAAAAAAAAAAAATCTAAGAAAAGTTTTGAAGAATTTGTTCTTTAGCAGAATATCAGCTTCAGAGTTGATTTCAGAGGAATCCTCTCCTCCTGACTCCTCTTTCCACCTCAAAGCACTTTCGTCTTTCTTCCTCTCGTCCTCTCATCCTCCCTCTCGTGTGTCTGAGTGTCATGCAGCTCAAGTCAGCAATACAAATGTAGAATGAAACGTCATGAGTCAAACTTTCTCTCTGTCCGTTCCGGTCTGCAGCATCAAAACGGAGACTGGGCCGAGCAGCTAAACCCCGTTAACTTAATTTCTCCTGGTTATACATAAATATTTACACTAATATACAGACTACTCTTAAAGGGACAGTTTACCCCTGAATCTAAATCGTATTTTTCCTCTTACCTGTAGAGCTAGTTATCAAATTAAAATAGTTTTGGTGCGAGTTGCAGAGTGTTGGAGAATATAATGGAAGTATATGGCACTAGGCTTGTGGCGCTGTCCTGAGCTAGCTAACGTTACAGCTCAGCCGAGGGGGACGCCATTAATGTTTACATCTTACAGCCACATGTCCATGCACGCTTCCTTCTGAGCGCTCGTACGGTTGGAGGGTGTAGTTAAGTATAAAGAAAATAGTACCTACATAAAACCGCTCACATCAAGGTCAGTGGATTAACACGAGTAACCGGGTCATGATTTCTGGAAAGACACATTGATGTTGAGTTTTTCAAATGTATTTTATTGGTGCTTTGAGCACCACAAGCCGAGTGCCATCGAGTCCCTTTATATTCACGAGGAGGCACACGCCTCTACGGCCGATATCTCCAACAGCAGCAACTCACACCAAAACTATGCAGATTGATAAATAGCTCTACAGGTAAGAGGAAAAATATGCATTTCGATTTTTGGGATTAACTGTCCCTTTAAGATTTAACTTTATTCCCGTTTATAAAAATACCCATGTCTGCTGGAAATGGACATCCAATATTTTAATGCGTTTTTATATAAATAGGCTTAGACTGTTAGCATGTTAGCCTGTTAGCTGTAGCACACATTGACCCGGACAGAATGTGTGTGTGATGAAGACTGAGGTCCAATATGTAACTATGTGGGGCGACTGAGAGGAAGAGACAGAGAGAGAGAGTGGTGTGTGTATCATTGCAGGTATATATTTTTCTCAGCAGGTGTGTGTGTGTGTGTGTCAGCACAGGTCTATCTCAGTGATGTGTGTTTTTTTCCTCCTCTGCTCTGACTCACAGTGCATCTCTCTCTCTCTCTGTGTCATCGACTGGCCAACCAAATCAGCAATTACTCGCACGCCCGACCATCGCTCAATGGACCTGCCCAAGCACCAAATAAGAGCCGGGGAGATGGGCGGCGAACACACACACACACACACACACACACACGGGCACAACTATACACACATAAAAAGACAGACACACAGGTGGACACACAAACACACCTGTGAGATGTAAACACACAGATGCAGACACATAGACCAACAGATCCTATAGACTCACACACACACCGCACTCTCTCTCTCTCTCTCGCACACACACACACACCCTCTCTCTCACACACATACACACACACACACACAGCTCTCTTCCCAGCAGCTCAGAACTATCTGTGGCTGCTACAGAAAGGTAGAGCCTGTGAATGTTAAGTGCCTCCCTTAGGGAGGAAAATAAGGCCGACTGATAAGTTAGTCAGCTGCAAATCCAACAAGTCCACATGAAGGCAGAGAGGAGCGCGGTGACACGACACACACCACCTCTCCACCTCACACACTATCTCCGCTCTCTCACCTCCACACACAAACACACACACTCGATACACATCCGACATATAAAGAAATATGCACTCGCAGAGGCGCCAAGAAACCGAGAGACACACACACACACAAAAAGACAAAAGCACACACACTTCAGCTCAGTACAATAAACAAACAAGATGCACGTGAGGTGAAAGAAAACGCATTGCTTTAAACACACACTGGCATATGAACCAGCGAAACTGAAAGCCTCCCATTTGACTGCAGCTGCGGACACGCTGCAGCTCGATAAATATAAATAAATAAAATGGCTGTGGGAAGACAGAAGAAATCAAGCTGGACGCAGGCAGCGTGGCAGTCTGCAGCCCCCCCCCCTGCCCGGCCCACCTCCTTTCTTGCTAATTACAATTGATTTATTATGGACCACGTCGCTTATCAGGTGCCCGGTGAAATTACAATGGTTGTCCGAAGGCTGTGAGGAGAAAGGGGGGTTGGGGAAGGGGTTGACGGTGGTCAATGTCGAATGGCAAAATCAATTAGCATTGATTGGCAAAAGGTTCATTTTGCCAAAGAGGACGCAGTCGAAGGGGATTAAACTTCCCTGGCCCCCTGACAACTTTGATACGACACAATGGCTGCTTTTCTGGCTGCGGTGTAGTTAACAAGCTTTCAATAATATAACCGCATCTGTTTTTTATTTTTTTTAACCTCGCAAACCGTCTCTCAATGTGGCTGGATTTCAAATCAGGCACCAGCTAGTCGGGGTCTAGCTAGGAAACAGATAGCATTGATCAAGTATCAGGGAGTGAAATCCCTCGCAAGCTCGCATCTTAATCCTCATCAAGACACCGACGCAGAATTCAAATCATCCTGCTTTAGGCTCTCGATGAAGGATGGCCAACAGCCGGACAAAAAAGGCTCATCAAAACCATACAGGTGGAGAAAGATGGAGCACCTGACAGTAGTGTTACCTTCTCTTCCAATCAGGAAATGGAAAATAACCGTGTGTCTTCTCTAGTAGCCATTTTATTAGCTAAAAAAAACAGTATCGGATGTTCTGAAAAGTCACTGCTTGACAGATTGTTTATTTTGCTCCACATTAGCTCTCTATTCTAAATCAGTAGCGATTCTTGATTCATTTTAGTGGAATTATTTGGAGGTCAAAATGCACGTAAGGACACAAATTTAGGTGTTTGACATTCACGGCAAGTAAGATGTTGTCAGTTAAACAGAGAAGAGATGACGCATCTCTCCTGCCTGATACCTGCAGACCTCCCGAGTGTGTGTGTGTGTGTGTGTGTGTGTGTGTGTGTGTCTTACCCTCTATGGCCAGCATGGCTCTCAGCTCTCTGTTCAGCAGTTCGAAGCGTCTCTCCAGATCGTGCTCTTTCTCCCTATGGCAAGTTAGAAAGAGAGAGAGAGAGAGAAAAAAAACACACACACAACAAAGTTCATCAATATGTTAATGACTAAATCATTAAGCGCTTAAAGAAACCTGCAATAAACATCGATTCAGCTACTCTCCTGAACCTTCTCTGGCTTCGCATTAATCTACTGCACATAACTGATACACATACTGCACTCGCACAGCCCTGGGTGAGTGAGTGTGTGTGTGAGTGTGTGAGGAAAGAAAAAGGCAATATAAGGAGAAATAGAGAAGAAAAGTGGTGAAAATGCATAAAAAACAGAGAAGGATAAAGAGCAAGGCAAAAAACAATGAAATAAATGTGTATCTGGACAAGCCATGAGTGTGTGTGTGGTCTACATGTTTGTGAGTATATGTGTGTGTGTATGCAGCACAAATTAAATTCTTTCCTCTTTCAGCCATATTAAAAAATGAGCTTATTCAGTCCCTAATAGAATTTGTCCTTCACAGGCGCCTTTTCTCTTCGCCTCCACAAAGAGAGAACAGAAAGGCTAATAATCAGCCCTTCTGTCAATTGGCCACTTTAAAAGCCTCCCCTTTCCCACGATATAATGTGATTATGAATACTTCAATCTCTCCTCCACTTGCACACTTTGAAATCCCAACAGCCGCAAACGAAGAAAAAAAAAAAAAAAAAAGAACCCCAGCGTGTGTATGTGTGTCTCCACCTGTCGCAGCTGACCACATACAAAGAGACGAGCGACAGAGTGATGATCGCCACATTTCTATTGATTTCATATCCAGTCCACATGTAAATCAATGAGCGGATAGACAGAGGGGGCGAAATGGAGTGGAGAGTACAATCCCACCCCGTGTAGCTTCGACGGGTTTCATCTCATGGTGGAATAAGAATAGCGTTCCCAGGTTTTTAATGCTTCTCTAAAACACGTGTAGAAAAACTAACAGGCGCTAATGACACGTTGGCTTTGTGGATACGTACAGCAGAGAGAGCTGGTTCTGTCGTCTGATGAGGGCGTTCTTCTTGTTGACCAACATGAACCACTCCTGCATCATGGCCTCCTCCTCCTCCTTGTTGTTGCCTGCACACAAACACAGAAAAACAAGTAGAGTCACACACATGGGAGTACAACGGTTCAATAAGCTGCTGATATTTATTCCTCAGTTGTTTCCCTGAGACCCGTTAAAGCCATAAAGACAGCTGCTTAGAAATAAAGCTAGTATACCAACATCGGTTACATTAGAGTGTAGAGCCAGATAGAGAGCGGCAACGATTAGTCGCTCAAAACGGAGAAATAATCGAGTGATTGTCAAGGTAATTTTTATTTTTATGGAAAAATGGCATAAAATACTCTTTTAGCCTCTCAAATATGGAGATTTCCTGCTTTTCTCCGTTTAATATCATATAAAACAAATATCTTTGGGCTTTGAACTGACAAAACATGACATTTAAAGACATCACCTTGGACTTTGAGAAACTGGGATGGACGTTTGTCATTATTTTCTGAACCAAACAATTAATCAAGAAAATAATCTTAAGATTAGGCAATAATGAAAATGAATTGTTGCAGCCCTACCTGAAAGATAAAAGGGAATTTTCTACCATCATCTGTGTGTTTAAATGACAACATTAAAGCACAGGGTGTATTCAGGCATACACACATGAAAGAGATGATGCAGATAATCGACTGAGCTCCGTCTTTTTACCGCTGCAGAGTCAGTACGTCCACCAGATATTTATGTGCGTATACGTGTGTGTCAATACACTGCTCGCTTATGTTCCTTGTGTAAACATTCACATACTTCACACCCATGTCTTCACAACGTCAATATGGCTTCAACCGGGGCGGGATTAACTCAGCGATTACCGTCGAGCGCCTTTACAGAGTGGAGCCTCTCACTGTAGGGCAATACATATCCCAGCAATCACTCAGCGGGCCTTCAAAAAAACACGTCTCTGCAACTCTCCGACTCTTAGTGTAATACCTGTTCAGCACACGGAGAGCTAGCAAGGCTCACATGCATGGCTAATGTAAGCTTCGCCCACGCCTGGGGCTAAAGCTCTATGCTGTAACTTACTTACAGGGTACAATGGGATGCGCACAACTGATACGGATAAAGCACATTGACTGGAAACCTTTAAATGTTCGCAACAAAAACAGCCTCTGTGGGTCATGTTTGACCTGGAGTAAAGACTGGAAGAGGACCCTGCTATTTGACATCAGCTGGGCATCTGTCGGCTGCTTTGGAAGACTGAAATCAGACGATTATGATGATTTTAAAAAGGGATTCAGTGATTTAAAGACCAGTTATTAAGGAGCATTCAATGCAGAGGCTAGCACAAGAAGACAACTACATCATTAAAGTTTTCAGGTAGTGTTGAATGTTTTCTTTTTAAACATTAGTTAGTCTGGTAAACAGCAGAAAAATAAGCCTTTATTTTCAAATATGATCTGTTGACAAACACACAAAGGATGGTTTGGTATCATTAAAACTAAACCTTTAAATACACATTTGAATTTACATTTAATTTATGTAGTTAAAGCAACAGAGTCAGACCTTTTAAATGTATTAACATGTTATTAAAATTCTCCTACAACTAATTACAGAATGTTTCTTTCCAGATTATTACACAATTGGAGTAAATTACAGGATGACAGCAGAGTAAAAAGCTGTGACGAGATGTAGACATGTCAGTGTTTTGGTATTCATTTCTTAGGAGTTTTTCTTTCTTTCTTTCTCTCCGTCATTGTGTAAATAAATCTGCTGTGGTCAGTTTACTGAGCACCGTTTATGTGTAGAACTGGGATATAAGCTTTGTGGCACTGGAGGCCATTTAAACAGCGACAGCAGTATTAATCTGACACTCAGTGCGTCTGTGAAGAGAAAAAAATGGATGAAAACAGAGGACGCCAGATGAAAGATCGTCTTAAGGCTTATGTTATTATCTCTCGCTGGTTTTTTTCTTCTCCCTTTCTCAAGAGGAAGCTTTAATAGCTGGGAAGCTACGACAGGCATCATAACAGAATTAACACTAAGAAGACATTTCATACCACTTATTTATTAATTGGGGGCCCTCTGAATAACAAGAAAAGCATTGGTGTGCTGTATAATGGAAGAAAAACATGCCAAGTTTTGATGTTTTATATTTTTCATTCTTCTCTATATACAAAGCATCATTTCTTTATTGTATTGTCTCTAAAAATGTGGCTTTTGCTCTACTTCTTTTTGATGGATTCAAACATAAACATGTAGTGTTTTAAGCTCCTTGCACTTTATTGCAAGAATACAAACCTCAAAACAATAAATGTGGTGCTTTATCGGCACCTGAATATGATCACGATCTGTGCAAAAAAGGGCCGATTCAGCTGCTCAGGACAGGAGCATATCAGTCAAACACACCGCAGCTCATTGCAGAGGAGAGGGAGTATTGGGCCGCTGCGTCATTGACGACAAAAGGCAGGCGTGTGGATGTGTGCGCGGACACCGGTGAGTGTGTGGACATTTGTGATACTCTGAGCCAGCAGATGTATGTAATTTCATTTAGGAGGGTGGAGCGGGGAGGAGGAGGGGGGGAGAGAGAGAGAGGCAAAAAAGAAGCGAATGAAAGAAAGCTTCAGGATTTAGCGGAATCGGGGGCTCGTGGATTACTGTAGTCAACTTTGAAACGGACGACACTCGGAGGGGGGATAAAGCCGGCGCTGACAGGTCATTGTGCTGCCTCGAAGTCAAATAAAACAAGCAAATAATAATGGCAAATATTAAGCTCCTGTGACATTGTGGCGAGGCGGGCTGGAAGACGAGGGGGGATTATAAAGCTATATCCCCCACCGCTAGCCAGCCAGCAGCTACCAGCCAACCACCAGCCGCATTTTATGAAAGGAGGGAGAGGAGGGGGAGGGAGGGAGAGAAAGTAAAGGAGGAGTGGAAATAGAGAAAGGCAGGGAGGTCAGAGGAAAGGTAGGATAGGAGGGAAGAAAGGGTAGAAGGAAGGAGAGAAGGAGAGAAGGACAGAGGGGAAAATGGTGAAGGTGGAAGCGAGTGGAGGAGGGAGGGAGTGAAAAAGGGCAAGCAGGTGAGCGATTTCAAAGCCAAGAAAGAAAGGAGGGGATGGAGGGAGGACGAGTAGCGCAGGACGCTCGACAGCTGCTCAGCATCCTCCTCCCTTCACGCAACCTCTCCAGAGTTGAACTCTGACCTCCAGATACTACCTGACTCTTAAAGAGACAGAGGTGTGCCTGCAGTTTTTTTTCCGGACTCATTCGAGTCACATTTACTGGGCCTCCTGTTTATGTTTATTTTAAATATAACTTTAAATATAAGACACATTTAACATCAACTTTATGACAAATGTGGGGGCAGTGGCATCTAAGAAATACCTATAGGTTCAGTAAAAAAGTATTGAAGTTAGTCCCTGCTGTATTACATATCAACAGTGACTGCAATGTTGACTAAGACTGCAACAAACTATTATTTTCATGACTTGATTAATCGCTTCTTTCTCTCTTTATAGTGAGAAGTGGCCATTTTAATTTCACACAGCACAAGGGTGTATTTTCAAATTGCTTTTTTTTTTTTTTTAATGTGTCCAAAAACCCAAATATATTCAAATCACAAGCAGAAAAATCTCATCACGTTTGTTATTAAAAGAAAAAAAAAAAAGTTTTAATTTATTAAATGATTAGTCGATTATCACAATTATTCTTAACTAATCAATCAATCGACTAATCTGTTTGCACTAATGTTAACATAATTTAATCATTTCATTAGCTTTACTGAATTGTTACTGAAAGTGAATACTGAATAAAACAGTTAAAAGCAGCTTCAGTTTTATATGTGCTTAGTAAGAGCTGTACTCGTAAATTAAGGCTCTAATGCAGGGTTGGAGGTTTGATTCCTAGTGGGATAAACCTTTTTCCAAAAAAATGTATCCCCTCGGTGTACTATAATGAGCGCGCCCACCAAATGGCATATGTTGAGAGTGACAACAACAGAGAAAAAAAACTGTTGTGAACGTTGTGTTGTATGAAGACAAATGGTGTAAATATCCCTGGCAAGCACCGCTGACACTGTGTCTGTGAATCCAGCCTTGGCTCTGAGAAGCTGTGGATCCATGCTGGCTCTCAGGGGGCCATCTTGGATCAAAGCATCTGGCGGTTTGGCATGATGCATTCTGGGTCTTGCTGCTTGCCTTACACGCCGTTTCTCAGTGCTCAACACAGAGCAGGGCAGAGCGAAAAAAAACAAAAAAACAAGCCAAAATCGGCCGAGACTGGAGCAATAAGTTTGGCATCGGGACAATGTTTGATCAGGACATCAAAGGATCAGTGAAATATGTCTGATGGAGATACACAGGGTTTCCCTACCTACAGGAAACTTTATCGTCATTAATATCATGTTTGGTGTTACCTCAGCTATCAATGTGGCTGCGATGGTGAGAAACACACAAGATACAATCAACTCAGACACACACACAGAGCCAAGATACAACTGATACACACATCCCGACAACCCCTCTATCTGATTGCCTGTCTCCCTCTTCTCTTGTTTCACTCTGTCTCACAGACACAATGACACAAACTGCCGCGTGGAGGGAGACTGTTATCCTTAAGGAATGAAGAAAGGCTGGTTAGCGAGGGTCAATGTGTGTTTGTATGCATCCATATGAGAGGAAGAAATAAAAGAAAGAGAAGGAAAGACAGCCTGAGCCTCTATAGCCAAATAAGATTAAGATAGCCATCTTGGCCAATGTTCCATTCAGTGTAGATAGGAATAATGAAACCCACCCTGAGGTGGTCAAACTGCTGCTGGTGGCCTGCGCTGGTTTTTAATTAAGTGTGTAATGCTACTATGCTAGGTCTCACTAAATGCATGCAAGGAGTAGTTTTAATGATTAAATACTCTTGTAAATGGACTCTTTTCAGTTGCTAAGGTGCCCAAAGCTGCCAGGCATACAGGCAGCAATAACATAGTTGTATATTAATTGATTTTTTAATTTTTTTTGTGTGTCATGCACACAAAGTGCCCAAACCCCTTGGGTTTATGAGACACCAAAAATACAGCTGCAGTCTTCAAACATCTCATTCCATTACAAAATCACAAGTTATTTTACGGCTCGGTCTTAATCAAAATATTCTGTCTTCTCTCCAAAGCTTGGCAGATAAAATGGTTTCCTTCCAGAAGCTGAACTCTTGTATAAATGGAGTTAATTTTACTAAAAAGTACATCCCCTTATGTCCGTGTATACAGGACAGTAAAACAAAAAGTGAACTAGCTCACACAATAAAGCTGCCTGCAGTGTATTTCAGACTCTGTAGTTCGAGTGCCTTCGTTTGTGCAGTTTGATGCCAACACTTACACGTCTCTCGGTTCATCCGTCCTGGAAGTGACCAAAGCAGAACTGCTGCACTAAAGCTGCAATTAATAATTATTTTTACGATCAATTTGCAGTCAATTATTTGTTGAATTAATCTTTCCATCAATGAAATGTCAAAGTGGTAAAAAATGTAATTACAAATGAGGACAAGATGGCATCTTTTTTAGTCCAAAACCCACATATATTCCATGTATAATTATGTCAAGCTGGACATAGCAAATTAATCACTAAAATGATTAAGCGATTATAAAAAACGGTTGTCAATTAATTTTCTGTCGTTCAATTTATCGATAAATTGACTTATTGCCGTTTGAGGAAACATTAGTCAACACTGGGGGCAATACTTTGACCTTCCAGTTACGGGACAGCCTTCAGACCATCAGGCCACTTACGAACTACAGGTTGTTTGTTTAAACATTACGTAATCATTACGATGAAATATGCTAAGTGGATAAGCAGGAAATCCTACACTTCTTCTCTCTGTGCCTTGAAGGAGGGAGCTTGGATAACAGGGGAAATGAATGAGACAGAAAGAGAAAAACATTAAAAGCGGTGATCACAGCACGTTCATCTCATTTCTTATCCCACCATTTTGCCATTTAATCCAATAGCTGCTAATCCAATTTGTCTATCGGACATGTAAAAAGGCGGGGAGGAGGAGGAGACAGAAGGAGAGGAGGAGGAGGAGGGAAAGGGAGGACGTAGAGCTGAACTTCTCTTCTGTGCCCAAGTCACTTTCTGAATTGCTGTTTATTTAGGAAGGAGCCGCACTAGTGTCTCTCCCATCGCTCTCTCCATCCGACCGTCAAGCCCGTCTGATATCAGCGGGGATCAGGGAAGATGAAAGCCAAAGACGCATGAAAGGAAATGTGAAAAAGAAGGAATAAAAAGAACAGGATGAACATTGTTTCCTGTGATTAGGTAAGAGCTTGTTAAAAGGCTGTCACTGCAGCGATGTGAATATGCATGACAGGCCTAATCAGAGAGTTCTGTGGCGAGGACCGGAGGGGGGGGGGACTGTGCGCAAGTACTGAAGACTTGATTTAATTAATGTGAGTAGAGGAGTGTCTTGTTAGGAAGGAGACACAGGGAGACAGAGTGTAGGCTTGTAAGCAAGAAATTCAGCTTGAGCCATAAAGCATATTCTAAAGCCTGCAGTAGTGTTTCTTTCAGTTAATGCAGAAACAGTCAAAACTCATTTCACGTGAATGGAATCTTCTTTATCTTCTGATGTTACGCCCTTAAAAGCAGAATCGCATTTTTTAATTTTTTTTTTCCTTGTATTCAGAGCAATAAACACTGAGTGCAACAGTTGCTGCAATTACCAAATCAGCAACATTACAACACTTGTGTGTAAGAATCAACCCCCTCCCACCTCGAACCTCTCCACTACATTTCACATGTGATTCCTCCTGCTCTCCCTTCTTCTATTCTGCTCTCTACTGGAGTGGTGCTGAGGGCTATTTTTTCCGGGGAGGCTTGTTCGAGGCCTTTTTAACCGCCCTCAATGGCACAATGGTCCCAGCGTATAGAGCAGATTCCTGCTTTATTGAACCTGTGTATAATGTCTGCTGAATGGAACACATTAACCGATTCACACTCACCTCCTTGCCTCCCGGCCTCCCCCCGGATAGAAAAAGGAGAAAAGTAAAATAAGAAAGAGAAAAAAGAAAAACCTTCTCTCACACTGAGCCACAATGACTGCCTTTTCCACCGGTGTCATTTGTCAACCACTGCTTGCTTTACAACGTACAAAGGAGGTGGAGGTAGCTGAGAGAAGCAGGAGTGGGGAGCGACTGGCAGACGGATGAATTGGGTCTTTTCCATAATCATAAGTGGGGCTGCATAATTATTAGTTTCTAATTACAAAGTGTATCAAAAGGTGGAGGTCCATCTTTCAGTCACTCTGGTGATGTTGGGGAGGAAACTGCCCAACATGAAGAGCTGCCGAATTAATTATGTATGATCTAATGGATTGATTTTGATTTCCATAATCAATAATGACAGGGAATCAGCAAATGACGGGCCAAATGTGAAGATATTGAAGTAGAATGCTGATAAAATTCAAGACCAAGAAGGGTTTGAAATGAACACCTGTTGAGGTGTTAATGGTAAATTCAATAGAAGTAATAAAAAAGGCTCACCTGCCAGAATGATCAATAACTATGACTTGGTAAGGTTGGAAACCAGTTACCCAGTATAAATTGATCGTGTGTCAGTCAAATCAAAGCACAGTTGTTCCTAAATATCTGAAAACTGTCCCGAGCCTGAAGCTGGTAATGACGATACAAAAATAAATACAAATTACTGTCTGCAAAAAAAAGATTGGGTACCAAATGTGTTAGATAATATGTTTAATAATTACTGGTAATAATAAGAGATGCAGGTTGATACTGGCACGTCATCTGTATCAACAGATAAAGGCTTTAAAATGAAATATGTTACATAAAAATAGATTTTACATATTTTACATTCAACTCAAGTTGAATTAGTTTTTGTTCTTTGCCCAGTGAATGTGTACATTTTGGAGAGCATTGTATTTTATGTCTCTGTGTTTATCGGCCAGTTCATGATAACAATAGGCATAATAATATGTTAATTCCACTACAGGAGAGACTTGATGGTCTCTGCAACTAGGTGGAAAGAAATACAGGCATATATGGCAAAATTAATTGGAAAATATCGGCAAAAAATCCAATATCATGCATCGTGAAGGAAGCGCTTTGTTTTTTCACAAGCTGCATGGAAGTCGTAGGAAGGTTCAAGGTGGATGGTGGACGTACAAAGCGAGGAACTCTGGACACCTGAGACTCGGGTTAACATCCTGAGTCCTGCTTGTGGTTAGGATTAGGATTCAGACGCACTTGAAGTCAAAAGGTTAAAGTTAAGAAAAGATTCAGAAAGATCGTCTTGTGCTTCAAGTCAGTGCTGAATATCTGTCCCGAAACCTTAACCAAGTGCTTCCTACACGTGACCCCAAAACATTAATCAAGCTCTAATTACTACAAGCAGAAACCAATGAAATGTGAATGAAACTTTTGCAGATATGTTTAGTTTGGATATTTGAGACTTGAAAAAATAAAATGTCTCCTTTTACCTTTCTCTCAAAAAGTCAGTCTATCTTGCAAAAGTAAGCGCCATTACATTTGTAACTGTTCTCATGCGGCCCTGATCATGAGCAGCGTTTCAGGGGGAGATGATCTATAGACGGGAGGATTGCCAAAGCCTTTTTTAATGAGCAGGCGAGTGTATATATGCAGCGCCTATCATGTCACTGTTTGAACATTTGTGTTCAGAGACCATGTTAAACACAGACGATAGGTTTGTCCTGCTAATGTGTTTCCTCCTCTCTCTTAAACACACACGCCTCCTTGCTCTCCTCTGCTAGCTCTCCTATGCACACGCACACACACACAGACAGACACACACGCAGACACACACACCCTTGGGCAAACACGTCTGACCTCAGAGCTAACAGTCGACCAACCTCCAGACACCTCTCATTCCTCCACCTTGGAGGTGAAGAAGAGGTGGGGGCTCAGCAAACAGAGTTCATATAATAGACTCACTCTAGAGATGAAATGTTCACATTGGGAGTCTTCACTTTGTACACACACACATTTTCGCACAGAGGGGTGGGTCGTCATCCGTGCAGCTTTCTCTCCCTGGTTTAGCTCTTCTTGTTCAACCTTCTGGTTTTAATTGTTTAAATGAAATACATGTTTAAGAGTTAAACTTAAGAATTTGACAACTATATAACAAGGGACTTAAATGAGGTCAAATTACAACAAAACAAATGGCGAGTATTTTTCTGTGTGTCTAGCAGAACCAGCCAAACTGTGACAATCACACAAATACAATCCTCCCCCCTCCTCAGCTCGACCCCCACACCCCCTCCCTCCCTCCCTCCCTCCCACTCCATCAAATTGTGTTTTTGCTACAAATCAATAAACATTATCAGAGAGTGGCAGACTATGGGCTGGTGGAGGCAGCCTCTGTCTGTTAAAGCCCAGACCGCCCTGTCTCTATCACAGCCTGGGTGAGAAGGCCAGGAGGAAACAGAAAGACACACACAAGAAAAGTTAGGCAACACCAACACGCACGCACACACAAAAATCATGCAACAGGGACTTAAAGTAAACATAAAATGGAAACAGAATACGTGCAGACACAAATGGACATGCTCGATGATCAAACAGCAAGTCTTTGATGCATGTACGGTCCTACAGGGAGCGTTGTCACACATCCACACACAGACAGTAGAAAACAATCAAAGTGGAAAAGAAAAGAACAGCAGTGAAGCATTTAAGAGTTCAACAATAATCTGAGCAGCACAGCCCAGGCTGTTTTGACCATGCCACTCAACGGCAACAGCGACTTTAAACACTCCCTAACCCATTAGGCCGCTGTATCACTGCTCTATGCTTGTCAGCTCGTTTTAGCTTTAGCGTCAGAAATCCTCGCCGTCTCCAGCGCTCGACAAGAACCATTTAACTGAGCTCTAAATAAGATGATTTTCAACCTGTCCCCACTTAGCTTGGGGCTGGAAAAGGGAAATCAGGGGGCCTGCCATACACCATTTCTCAATTACCTTTCTCATTATTATCACCCGTGTTCATTACTACTATTATCATCCTCCCTTTTCTATTGCACCCCCGCACCCCCACCCCACACTTTAGGCTAGCTTAGGCCGTCGTGGCTGTCGTGTTGGATGAAGAGAAGAAACGAGAGCGGCAGAATCGAGAGCTTTTAGCAAGGCCAGAGCACTTCAGGTAATTAATATAGCAAGAGGGGGCAGAGAAGAGGAGACGGAGAATATGTGAGTGTATGTACGCCTGTGTGTGTTTTTGCTGAAACGCCTGATTGGGGAGCTCACCTGCCGATACCCCCTAAAAGGTATTTCATTAGCGAGCCTTTTACCATACAAGCAGAGGAACAAAGCCTCGGTTACGCCTGTCTCCACTCCAACTCAACGGGGCCCTCCAGGAGGCCTGTAGCTGTGTGTGGGAAGAGCAAAGAAGAGTGGAGGAGTGGAGAGGAGAGGAGAGGCTATCCCCGTTCATAATCTCATGACAAAAGGCAAAAAGGCATCATCCTATTAACAGCGTGATCTTCACTAGCTCATGCTAGCTCCTTTCCACAGGGGGCTCTCTCTTATTATTAAGGTGAGTGGGTGATAGGGAGCAGGAAAGGCGCCTGGCGCCTCCTTATTAGCCCTGGGACAAGAGTAGGTATGGAGGGGGAGAGGAGAGGGGAGAGACCCCATGCTAAGGTCCTGCTTGGTGCCTTTTTCTATTCTTCAGAAGGAGAGCCTTTGCTTGGACCTTTGGGGGCTGGCTTCTATTAAGCTTCAGTGATACAACACAAAGTGAGAGATTCTTCAATCAAACACCTCAACACCAGTGGTGATGTTCACTGGGAAAACATCTTCAGCTCCACCTGTTTATTTGATTCACATTAACATGCCAGGGATCAGCCATTAGGGGAATTCTTACTTTAAATATTGTGAAAGCTGCTGCATTACCTGCTCTACATTTATTTTATATTTGTGTTGTGATCTTATGATGGAGTCATCCAAGCTCAACAAATGATTCAATTCTTGATAGCTGGTGTGCACATTAAGCTGGGTGGGTAGTTTATTTTTGGTGTTATTGGGCAAAGATTCCATAATAACCTTTCAGCATATTGTAATTCAGGTGATAACCCAGAATAGGCAATTTTCTGAAAAAAGCAAAAAACAACCCCGCTATAATTTGAAGATACAGCCGTCCCCCTGCAGCTCTCCCCCATCTGTCCTGACCCCCACGGGCACGCGCTACATACAGTAACCTGTCCGAGTACTCAAACATGTAATCAATTGTAATTGTGATCCAGATACATGACACACTGTGATGCTCTAGCTAGCTACAATATCGTCAAAGCGTTTCAGAGGCAGTTGTTGCTAATAGTTTAGAAGGATAAACTATTAGCAACATTTTCTTGGCCAAATACTCCTGTCACAAGCTAGATTTTCTAAAGCCTGAACACAGAGCCAAGAGGAGGTGGGAATATGCTGAGTGATTATTATGGATTTGTCGAATGATGCCAATAAAATAAACTGCCTACCGCAGCTTTAATAACTCAAGTTATGAAGTACTTATGCAGTACTGTAGTTTGCTTGAGCTCAACTTCAACAGGTATTAAGTTAAAGAGTTGAAGTATTTAAAATGGTGGAGTGAAGGGAAATGTTTGTATTAAGCTGG
>CALSCE010009347.1:3358672-3369424 GCA_943593645.1 Bovichtus variegatus | reverse complement strand
TATAATATATATAATATATATAGTCCAGGTCTAACCTGAAAGTAAGCGGCTGCTATAAAAAGCGACAAAGGAGAAAAAAAAAAAATTATATTCAGCCCTTTATTTCTAGGTTGGGACTTGTTTCTACTCTCAACTCATTTCTATAAAAGCACGCGAAACACTGAGGCCTTCCTCTATGCCACATGCAGCTACAGAGCTAAAAGCAGTGTTATGGAATCACTGTTGAAATGTGCAGATAAGCCAGGGCTCGGTGGGGCTAAGCTAAGGTTAAGCCAGGTGGTTTAGCTCCCTGAGTATATGTTTACACACACACTGAGGTGTGAACCATTTGGGGAGCTTAGAGGGGCGGAAAAACATGAGTTGATTTAGTGCTAGTGTAAACCTTAGTACCTGTTGATGGTGTTAATTGAAACAGTTTAACACAAACATCAGCATATATCTGGTGGGTTTCTGACTCCGGCCAGGAGTCACATCTGACATGCTTTAAGGGAATACACACTGGTACAGTAGGGATAGGTGTCAAATCGCTATATTTTTGGGACAAAGACAAAAAGCTACCGAAAACTGTCAAGTTACGAGCAGGCAGCACATTGGTGGGCAGATTTGTAGTCTTGATTTAAATAAAAAATATTGGCAATTTTTTTATTTTATTTATTATTTTCTGCAGCCATAGTTGTTTTACAGCTTCTTGTGATTAGAAAAATCATTTAAGAACAAATGAGAAAAATGTTTTGTAGAAAATCATGTTTATATTTCTCATTCTCGAGTACTGTTTTGGTACAGAAAGGTATTAATAGTATAAGAAAATCTCATACTAAGCATTAGTTTACTATGGTTTATGAATTGATTTAAATGCATCACTTTGTCATTTAGCTTTAAACACGGGCCCACATACAGGTCAATACACTTATAATGCAGTTATATTTATTTGGGAGGGAGGGAGGGGGAGAGAGAGAGATTTCTGAATGAAAAAGTGTGAGTATGTGAGAGAGAGCAGTGATAACCCCCAGTGGAGGACTCCCCCCCTCAACCTGCTGACAGACAGCTGCAATCTTTTTAGCATAAGTGGCTCCGCCTGCTCCATTAGCAAAGAGAAGGAGGGTGTATGTGTGTGTGTGTGTGTGTGTGTGTGTGTGTGTGAGTGTGAGAGAGAGAGAGAGAGGGGACGGGAGAGCTCGACCCCCCCTGGGGTAGATGTTAGAACAAATTTGAGGGGTGTCATATTACACGCCTTGTGACAAGAGGCAGAGGGGAGGCGAACGATGAATTTGCTTGATGAATTAATCTGTGGACCAGTAATGGCTCTGCTAACAACATTAGTCATCCTTCTTACATCTCTGTGCTGCGATTCACTAGTTTCTCCCCCTCGTCTCTCTCCGTTACACAATCACTGCATCCCTTCCTTCTTCATCTTTGCTCCCTGTCTGTCCCTCCTTCCTCGCGGAGGTTTGCTTAAGGGCAATAGCGCAGTCCTATTTTTTATTTTTTTTTTACTAAAAAAAAATTCTGCATTCTGTAAAGAAGAACGAAGTCTTTGGTTTGATTGATATACTCCCTAATTTACACTGTCCCTAATGTGTTTGTAAATGTGGCGAATAAATCCTTTCAATCTGCAATAGCATTACATTACAGCCGACACCAAACACCAGGCTGTTACTGCCACTGGCTCAATACACAAATGCAAAATTGCTGTGTTTGAATAGATATTTAAATGGAAATGTATGGGAAAGACAGCTGTTGGTATTTGTAGCCTGGAGAGCTCATTACAATGGGAAATGGGGAGGAGTGTGTATGGGGGGGTGATGACAACGGCAGCATGGCGAGCAGCTGTGTTAGCAAGTGAATGGCGTAATTACTGGCCAAACCTCTGTCATTAACCTGCATTGTCGAGTGCCACCACAGCCGTTACCATAAGAAAGCCTTGATTAATTGACTGCAAGGTTGAAATTCAATTATGTTGTTGGGTCGCAGTTTGTTAACTAAAAAATAATCTACTACACAAAAAACAAACAAACAAAAAAAAAAGAAATCTGAGCTACATGAGAATATTTGTCTTTTCTCATTTTAACTGTCAAGCTTTCTAAGAGATAGAAGCAAGATAAAGTTTACATTAACAAATGTAGAGGTGCCGCAAAACAGGTGGATTAAAAGATGACAGCTTCACTTCAAACCAACAAATTAACCCTCAAAATGAATTTATATTAAAGACGGTTTTCAGCTCCAGCACCAAAACAAGACAATCAAACAATAAAACGCAGTGTTTTCATTTTTTCTGGTTCATTTGCCTATTTGCATCACTGTGCTGCTTAAGAGTGTGTGTAGCTGAGTGTGCAGTACATGCCTTCTGTGTTTGTGTATGAAAATATTCAGAGTGCTTGTTAATGTGTAACTTGTGTATGTGTGTGTGTATTCTGTGTTTGTATGCGCGTGTCTGTGACGATGTGTTTGGCAGCTTGCAGCATGGTTTGTTGGACCGGCTGCTGCATGGGGTCTCAGGCAGAGAGGCGGCTGATGAAAGCATTGGCGGGATGCTCCAATAAAGAGCAGATTATCATAAGCGGCCATTGTCCACCTCCCAATTCTCTCCAACAACCCTCCCCACTTACTCACCCCTCTGCTGAAAATGTTAATCGGCCCTATCGCTGGCAGGCTGAGGGAAGGAGGAGTGCCTGGCCCAGTCGGTACAACTTTAACTGATTTAGAGCAAGTGTGGAAAAATATTACATAAAAGCAGGGGCAAAATCATCAGGGAGGAAGTGAAAGACAGACAGGAAAAAAAGACGAAGGAGAATAATCCCACATTAATTCCCGCTATAGTTTACAAACAGAATTTAACTTGCACGTCTCTGGGACGTGGCGAGCAGCTACACCCCCTACCCCTCCCTCCCACCCGTTGACTCCATCCACCCAGCTCGTTTTATCTGAAGATTCTCAGACAATGCCTAGAGGATCCCGTTCCCTAATCTTCCTAAAAATCCCCTTTTCATCCCCACTGTTAAAGAATGTATGAAAGGCTGACACCGAGCTAGAGAAAAGAAGGGGGAGAAGAAGAAAAAAAAGAAGCGGTGCACATCTGGGAGTGAGGGTGGTGTCACTGTGCTGGACTGGGGGGGGGGGGGGGCGAGGAGGAAGACAGAAAGCGCATGGGAGGCAGGAGCTTGTGCAGAGTCCTTGCAAGTTGACTAATTAAATTGTTTTGCTGCTCAAACATTCAAATGGCCGAGGAGATTAAGAGCATGAGCGGGAATGGGAGTGTATGTTTGTGTGTGTGTGTGTGTGTGTGTGTGTGGGGGGGGGGAGGGGGGGTGTTAATCTGTGTTCTGACCCAGTTGAACCTTGGAGTCACACACACACATTTTCTACACAAAACAAAAAAGCTCAAATCCTTTGTTTTGTCCCCTCAAAGGCAAGAAAAAGGCAATGGGTTTTAAAGGAGTGATCCCTAGATTTCTTTTCTTCCCCCCATAGGGAAGAACGGCACATTTGCTCCTGAAATTAATTCAAGATGACCACAAACACATTCCACTGCGCTCTGATACAAAACCCTTCGATTGAAAGTGAGTGCTCTTTTCGTAACCCTGACAACAACAACAAGAAAATGACCAAAGGCTTCAAAACAAGGAGACGCATCTTCTTTCGGCTGAGTCTATCTCCGTTGCCATGAGCTTAGCTTACGAACTGGGTCTGTGATTATGGATAAACAACACGCGCAGTCTCCCTGCTCAACAATTTCAATCACAATTCCCGCAGTGGACAAGCCCTCAGCGTAGCCTGTGCTTATTTGCGAGACTACCTTTATTGGAAGATTCATGAGGAGAGCCGTGATTGAAGCTTACCGTTGCTCCATTTGTTTGCAAAAGGGCGGCGAAGAACTTTTTGTTGTTGTTGTTTTTGTTTTGTTTTTTTACACCGAAAAAAAAAATCCAACAGAGGAAAAGAGGAGTTGTACGATGTAGCACCTGGAAAAAACAAAGTGAACGCTGATTAAAGCCAACACCAAAACCTCTCCATCTACCAGTCTGTGAACTGGGGAGGGTATTATAGTCTAAACACTTTTTCTTCTGTCAGTGCTGAAAGATTAGACTGGTTATCCCATTAAAGTTGGTAAAATGCCATTCTTGTGTCTTTAAGCTCTCGTATAGGAGGTCAAGATGAGTCTGCCTGCGCTTACAAGGCGGGCACGGATGTAATCTGCCCAAAGTTACAATAATTAATGTTAAGCTTCTTCAGCAATACGTTTGTGAAAGAACTGGCTCTGATAATATACTTAAAGCTGCACACGCTGTTTGTGTTGCTGCAACGAGACAAGGCAGGGCTTGATGTGCACGCGTATATGCGAGTGTGTGTGTTAGAGTCCCTTATGCCACTCACGTAGCACAGCTTAAATCTTTAGTCAAACTATAAGATGCTGCTGCCACAATGCTGGATTAGGGCGACAGGCATGGGAAAAAGAGTGAGAGGCCGGCTCACTTGATGCTAAGGAATTATAAACGTAACACACAATGATGCCCGCACCCCTGCACCATTAGTGTTGGGACTACACGGAGAGGATCTGAATGAAATGTGAACACACTACCAGCCAGGAATATAGCTTTAAAAAGGAGGGAAAGAAACGCAAAAGCCATGGCGTGTGAATTCAAATGATGAAATATGAGAGTAATATTTCTTCTACTGTTATGACGGCACTTGTAAACATATCACAAAATACTGATCTTAAATCACTCAATGCATGATAATGGCAAATAAAACTAAAACTATTTGATTAGTCAAAATTGGCCTCTTAGATTTAGAGCCACAGGTGGACGTTTAAGCCGTTCTGCAATCCTCCACACAATCACACACCAAGTCGAGGCCAGCAGCCCTTTCCAATGTGACGGCATTGACAGTCCGTTCTGTCCCTTTCTCAGATACTGAGGGGGATAGGCTGCATGTGTAAAGTACATTAAGCTCTTGCTGGATCCCTCCTTGTGCCATTCTCCTCTCGTCGACTCGCAGACACAAAGGCAGATTAAAGGAGCGAGCGCCATAAAAACCCTGTGTCAATCTTATCGGCTTCGAGTGCAATTTTTAAACATATGTTAATCTGGGAGAGCTAAAACTCATTCTCTCCTCTCTCTGCTTGTTTATCTCTTATCAAATGCGCAGTAGGTGAGAGGCAGCTTTGCGGTGCGGCTAAGTGCCATTATTTGGATAATTGCGTCCATTGTTGTAGGTTATATAGCTATTTGAAATGGGAGGTGTGTGTAAATAGGTGCAGGGGCCAGGTAGGGGGTGGTTGAGATATATTCAAACAGGGGCCAGGGGATTTTCTGCACAGGCTACAAGACGCATTTGAATGCTTCTTCATACCTCAAGCTGAATTTTCAATAAGGAGTGTTTGATATATTTTTCTGTGTAACAATACCTTTAGAAAACTAACAATGCCAAGGTCAGAAGCATTACATGCATCGGTAGAAACACAATACCGATGAATGGTATCTTAATTCTGATGAAAATTAGCATGGTAATAAAAGACATTAAAGACGGCATCGAAAGTTCAAGCTTTTCAAACCGCGTAAGCCGTAGAGCACCGAGTAGAAAAGGTTGCATGATAGTTACAGAAGTTTTATGCTATACCTTTAAGACAGCCACGTAATAATATGTAATGAATACACAGCTTCTGTTGAAATGCATTAATATTCTTCTCATATATTCAATAAACTCGTATAAATATTTGGTCTGTTCCAGGAGGTGAACGTTCTCCTAATGTTGCATGTGTGAAGGACAGTGCTCCCAGTGGTGCAAGAATAACAAGTTCATTAGTCGAGGGGGGGCGCCGCAGGAATTCAAATTCCCCCCCGACCCGGGCCTGGCCTCTGATTGGCTGGCTGCGTCGGCATGGCGAGACTCATTAGAGCCCAGCAGTAATTAAGAGTTGTTAGAAAGTGAATTCTCCAACCGCAGATTAGAAAATTAAACTATTTACTGATTACATATTAATAGAAGACAACAATGGCGCTTGCCATAAGCTTGGAAGGCAACCAAGGAATAAATCTGTGTACTTAATTACCATAAACAATGGGGGCATAGAAATGGAGTTTTATGCACACTCCCTCCTGTAATGTGTCTGATATCAGAAGACACTTGACAATTCTTGTTCAATTATCTCTATTATTTAATGTGCTGTGAACTGCCTCTGAGTAAATAAATTAACCACCCCAATTACTTGGGATTCATCTGGGGAGGGCCGCGGCGTAATAGAAAATGCTGCAGAAAGCTGCATTGTGCCCAAACCAGGGGAGAGAAGGGGAGGGGGGGGGGGAAGGAGGGAGAGCAGGGGTGAGAGAAAGGAGAAAGAAATAAGAGATTGGCAGGGATAAAAAGGAATAGAGCAAATAAAAAGTGATGGAAAGAATCAGAGAGGGTTGAGAGAGAAAGTAAGACAAGAAAAAAAAAGAAATAATACTGATAAAGAAAGCACACAAAAAATAAAAAAAGGAACAGGATAATTTACTTAAAACAGAAAGAATTTTAAAATGAAGATAATTAAAGACGTGTGGGAAACATTATACATGCATATATAGGCAGATTGACAGACTCTTAATTTAGAGAAGAGAGGGGGATAAAAGGATGAGGGGATGACAAAGCATGTGATATCAAAGAAGGGAATATGGAGGACCAGCAGAGCACAGTGGATCTTCCCAGGCTTTCTGCTGGTGAAGCAGAGAGATGAACAATCAGTCATGGGTCAGTCGGTCTGTCTGTTCACATCTGCCCATCGGTCCTGCAGCGCTGTGCGCTACCACAACACCACTGCACACTGAGCTCACGCAAACTTAACTCAAGAGGTCTGAGTCATATGATCATATTTACTGCTATGACTTCCACCCTGCTTAGGAAGACTAGGTACATCGTTCTGGGTATAATTTAAATGTATAGTCATTATCAAATAGAATTATCAAATAGGCACATTTATACAATTCGTCATAATACACCACATTTTAAAAACACTGCTGACTTTCTAGTAGAATTTATTATTTTTTTTTAAAGAAAATCTCTCAACCCATGAAGAGTAGCTTTGACTTCCTCTCTGACATCCAGCCTTCACTGTAGCGCTACTTCAACGGAGTTCCTAGTTATATGACGTTTTTGTTGAACTAAAGCTCATTTAAAACAGTGGAATCAAATTTTATTTCTGTCTAATATTTTCTCAAGATAGTCCTGCTCTCTAAAGCTCATGTGACAGGTGAAGTAGTTTTAATGCAGGAAGT
Source organism: Bovichtus variegatus (assembly GCA_943593645.1). Classification (NCBI taxonomy): domain Eukaryota; kingdom Metazoa; phylum Chordata; class Actinopteri; order Perciformes; family Bovichtidae; genus Bovichtus; species Bovichtus variegatus. The sequence continues at coordinate 3,362,174 of CALSCE010009347.1, read as the reverse complement.
TTTTTTGTCCAGAACTGCGGTGTCTTGAGTTTGTGCTGTACCTTTGTTGCACTTGGGGATTGCATTATTAGGGTCGAAGGACCTTATTCAAATTGTAGGAATTATTTTATTTAAATTTTTTTCCCACATTGAATTGCATTTTTGAGGGACTAAATAGGTTTCAAAAGGCGATTAAACTTGGCACAAAATTCTAAATTGGTGAAAATCTACGTGAAATATGGGTTTTGCAGATGGGCGTGCCAAAATGGCTCAACAGAGCCACCTAGAACGCAGCCCGTGCTGTGCTTTTGACCTACATGTATATGTAACATGTGGAGACGTACAAAAATGTCTATTGGAGGTATATCGTGAACCCAACAGAAAGTCAGCAATTTTGAATTTTACAGCTTTTTTAAATATTTGAGGGCGCTGTACTTTAACAAACTCCTCCTAGAGATTTAATCCGATTGACTTCAAAATTTGAACAGTACCATCTGAACTTAACTTAAAAATCGTGACTTTTTTATCGAACAGCTTTGCAACAGGAAGTTGTTGTTTAGGGTCTAGAGATGCCTGAAAACAAACAAAACCTGGCACACACATTGACTGGATCAGGTTATTGGGCTTGGGTATGGAAATACAGAAAAATACAGAAAGTGGTGCAAGAATCAAAGGTGTGTCATTTCCAGCACATCACACTCCCTGCAACAAATAATGTTCACTCGTGCGCCCGGTCTCCAGCGGTCACGGCAATGCACTGCAGCGTCAACCGGCGTCCCGCCAATAACCCCGACACGCGTGGCTGTGCGAGGACCCGTGGAAAATTGGGAAGTGGTAGGAGACTATATGTTCGTGCAACATGCATACTAATGTCCATGTTGTGTGCAAATTATGGTGCCAACTACTGTGCCAGAAAGGACAAACTGGTGATTGGCTCATCATGACAGGGAGACTATTTTACAACTTTTATTGGCATTCAAGGTAAAAAGCTCATCAAAAGATGTGAAATGTCTTCAATTGCACTTTGACTTTTTAAGTCCCTACATTGAACCAGGCACTTGGTCATCTAATTAGATATAAAACGGACCTGTGCAAATTGGCTGGCCTTCAAAAGTGTGGCTGGCAGAGTAAAAATATATCAGCATTTGCTGGTAGCTGGTGGTAATTTCTCACCATGTCCCCTGGAAAAGTGCAGGCACCAGTCAGATGTGATGGATCAATACCGGATGTTTTGCTTACAGCCAATCAGCCGCAACTTCAATCGGACATTCTGGGTCCAGAGAAAAATATCTATCATCTATGACAGCCTATAGAAAGGTGACCTCAGTTGCTGAGGGTGATAAAGGTTACTTTAGTTAGCACCTGTCACTGGCGAATCTCGCTCTGATGCCTCCAGACCTTGGCCTAAAGGCACAATCCATAACCTATTGGATGAGTCTCTGGGATAAGTGCTGCAAAATGAGATATGGAAACAGAAATGCACTTTCAGGAAGTAAGCAAGGTGCTCAACATCATGTGGCAACTTTTCTTTCCCTCGCTGCAACGCAATGCCAGCGTGGAATCGGAACCAATTTGAAGATGCAGGATTATATTTTGTAATGAGCCCTAAATTATGACTAATGCCTCACACGTAGGCTAACTGTACATGTGTCATTGCTGTTGATGATAACTATAAGCAACACTGAACATATGTGGCGTTGGTTTTAAAGTATATTAAACCCACCATATCATCCGTATATATTGCACTTCTTAACTCGGTGGTGAGTGTGTTGACGTGTGGAAACCACATTCTCTTGATTTCATTCCCCACTGATGTTATAAGGGGGTGAAAAGCAACCAAGGTGAATTTGTCTTTGTGATATCCTTTTATTATTTTTGTCCTCACCTTCCCTGTTGTCCCCCTCTTCCTTTTCTAGTGAATCATATTTTTCAGGAGGGGACTGTAGGTATATATATCTTTTTTTATATAACTATATAAAGAGAAATCTTTATGGCTGAAGGTGTTTGGAAGTAAATAACCTGGCGTCTTGCTGGCTAGCGGCTGGTTTATCCGTGGGTGAAGAAGAAAAAGGAAAAAACAGCCCTTCAGATTGACACAATGGCATGCGCTCCGACAGGGGAAGAGGGCATGGAGGCAGGGAGGGAGGCGAAAAGGAGGAAAGCAAACACAACAAACGGAGGAGAGATAGTCTTGATATCAGGACCCAAATGGGATGGGGAAGGTGAGCGCAAATCCCACCGCCCCAGTTTCCTTTTCTAAAAACCTCCTCTTCTATACTCCCCTGTGTTGCTTCTTTAGGATTTTGGGGGCTAAATCCACCAAGGTGGGCAATGATATATCAAAAGAAGCATGAGAGCTGCTACTAAATTACTACAACAAATACTGTAGCTACACTCTCAGAACATTTGCAAAATTTTACACTTCCTGGAACCATGTTTTTTCGTTCTCCAACAGCATTCTTGGGTGAGGAATGGGATGGTTTAGTATCACAAATGGGATGCTATTCTCCAATTTCAGTTAGGGACTTAACAGAGCCAAGGCCCCTCTTTTGGCTCGGCACACTGTCTCATGTCTTAACAAGGCTTTACCCCGGGCCAAATCTTAAATAAAAACCTTCCAATTCTGGCTTTGTACGCCGAACCAGATTGCACTTTATATGCGCGGGTGTGTAAGCATTTGTGTGTGTCTGTCGTGGATTTGTGAACTGTGTCAGTGCTCATGTTGTGTTGCCTCGTGTTTTTTTTTTTTTTACATTTCTTTGCCTCTCCCTCTCGCCTCCCTTTAACTCACCCCCGTCTTTCCTTATACAGCATATCAATGAAGGCCAGATATGTACTAGGGAAAGGAGAGTGTGTGTGTGTGTGTGTGTAGCCGTGCATGGCTGAGCGAACTGTTCAATAGTGTGGAGGCTGGCTGGCTGGGGCCGTGGCTGGCAAACGGCTGCAGCGGAGACTTCGGCTGGGGCTCCGCTATCGCACCCAGTTATCGTTTCCCCCATGAAGGGCTCCCTTATCACCCCAGCCCAGAGAGGTCTCCCTTCTTCTCCCATCCCCGAGACACACTCCTACTCTCCCTCCCTCCCCACCCACCCTTTCCCTCCCTTCTCCACCTCCTCCTCCTCCCTCACCCCCCCATCCCCTCCTTTCATATCCACCCAGCGCTCCGTCGTGCAACATTCAACCAAAAGGGAGGGAGTGGGTGGGGGGGGGGGGGGCTTCAAAGATTCTCTCTCGCACACATAAATACACACACACACAAACTCCCCGAGTGTACATGCGTGTGTATGTGCGTGCGTACGCTCAATTTGCCAAAACAGTTTTTCCAGTGTAATTGGGCTTGGGGTACCTGTGTCCATGAGATAGCGCAGCCTCTTCTCCACGCGAGCTGCTCGGGCGTCTATGTGCCTCTGCTCGCTCTCCAGCGCAGACAGCTCCCCAACCACATACTGACTGGTGTCTTTGAACGCCTTCTGTCAACCAGAGAGAGAGAGAGAGAGAGAGAGAGAGAGAGAGAGAGAGAGAG
>CALSCE010009347.1:3298306-3330338 GCA_943593645.1 Bovichtus variegatus | reverse complement strand
CATTTATAGTCATTTAATTTTGTTTGTGTATTTGCAGACTGTAATTTAAACTTGGCCCCTTTTTGATCGCAGGAAGTTTTCCTGGATTCTTTTCAGGGAATCAGGAACATCTCAGCTGCAGGAACCTAGTACCAGTTTTGGTCCATGGGAAAAAAAGTCCCTCCACCCCAGGAAGTATTTTCCGACGACCAAGGAACTATGTGAGTGTACTAAACAGTGTTGACTGGTCAAACACAAACCTTAAGAGTGCTACAACTTGTGAATAGCATCCATTCAGACTGCATGAAAGTCCTGGTAGTCCCAAGTGTCAACAGGATTTAGGAGAAAAAATTCAATGATATTTGCATTTAGATTTTTTGTAGCCGATTTCTTCCCTAGTTAAGAGATTAAGAATAAGAAAAACACAAAAACGGTGTCTCTTTTATCCATTATTTGTCTTATTTTCCTTCATTTCACACTTCTTCAGATGCAATGGAAACGTAAATACAAAGCAGGGACATTGTGTTTGCAAGGTTTTGGGACTAAAAGGCACACATTCAAAAAACTACATTAAGGCAGCAAAATATCTTCACTATCAAATGTATGTACACACATACATTTGATACACTATGCATAAACTTGTGAACGCATTAAATAGCAACTTTCCATTCAAGCCTGAACTAATTCTTTCTGCATTTAGCAAAATGGTGCGATTACTCTGATTTCATATGCAATAAACATTAAACGTTCTCTTGTCTGAGGACTTCATCCAACACATTCTCCACTCAAAGAAAAGACAGAGAGAGAGAGACAGAGAGAGAAAGAGAGAGAGAGAGAGAGACAGAGAGAGAGAACAGGGCTACAGGGTGGACATAAAAACATGTGACACTTCCACTTGGTCAAACGTGAACACGAGGCATGTGATAACTTGACAAAGAGGAAGAAAGAAAGAAAGAAAGAAAGAGGTGTTTAGATGAGGTATGCAAGTGTGTGTGTTACAACTTTTCTCTCTGATGGCTGGATCAGCTCTTGTGATGCAATTGAGAGAGCTGTCTTTCACTTGCACACACACACACACACAGACACACAGACACACACACACACACACACACAGACACACACAAGACTGCTTTTGATCTCCACTTCAGCCACAACACATAGCCACACAATCCAACACATACAGTCCAAAGAAACTGCCCACCAAACTATTTAGTTTCATTAGGGGCAGATTCTTTAAAAAGGAGAGAGAGAGATCAAGAGAAGGGGAGAGAGAGAGAGAGAGAGAGAGAGTAAGGAGGGAAGAGAAAAAAGGGAGAACTGGGAGAAGAAAGGGACGTCAGCCACATTAAAATGAGACCTGGAGAAAAACTATTACTGCTTGGAGAAAGTTGAAAAGGAGAGAGGACAGGAGGGGGAGGAGGGGAGTAAAGGACAAAGTGAGGACAAAAAAGGAGAGCGCACAAGGCCATATTTGCATTTTCAAAATAGAGTTGTTTTTTATATGCCGCAAAGACAGCCCTTCACTGGTGGCCTTTTCAATTATGGAGTAAAGCTTCTTCTTTCCCCCCCCAAACACATATTCTGCAATTAGAATATTTGTATTCTGGAGCTGTAAGATTAGCAAATGTTTACAGGATTTTGTTAGATTAGAAACATTTATTTGAAATCTACAGATAGAGTAAGTATACTCAGTGTTCTGGTATTTGTATGGACAATATAGGATTTTATCGCGCGAAAAAAAAAACACTCAAAATTAACTGATCATGGGGAAGAGAAGTGAAAAATAGGGCAACCATCATGTAAAAAAGACTATTTATTTATCCTTTATTTATCCAGGTGGAACTTATGATTTGTTTTTCACTAAAAACCCTGTTTCTTTGTCGTGATAAGTTGGCTGTTCCAGTGGTTCAGCAATGAGGGCCAAAATCCAGGTAACAAGTAGCCCGTTACCAATGTGACATTTTGGTTGTAATCACTTGGATGAAATACAATTTAATCAGAATAACTCAGAGACAATGCATTTCTCTTTTTTGGGAACCTTTAGGAATGCAGAGGTTCAGCCAGAGGGCTTTGTTTTGGCCACCAGTGACACAAATATTAAGAAAGACAGAGAGACAGAGAGACAGAGAGAGAGAGAGAGAGAGAGAGAGAGAGAGAGAGAGAGAGAGAGAGAGAGAGAGAGAGAGAGAGAGGAGAGCGACAGAGAGAGAGAGAAAGACAGAGAGAGAGAAAGAGGGACAGAGAGAGAGAAAGAGGGACAGAGAGAGAGAAAGAGAGACAGAGAGAGACAGAGAGCGAGCGAGAGCGAGCGAGATAGAGGGACAGAGAGAGAGGGACAGAGAGAGAGGGAGCGAGCGAGAGAGCGAGAGATAGAGAGCGAGATAGAGAGACAGAGAGAGAGAGAGCGAGGGAGCGAGAGAGAGAAAGCGAGAGAGAGGGAGAGCGAGAGGGAGAGAGAGCGAGAGAGAGAGGGGGAGAGAGGGAGGAGAGAGAGAGAGAGAGAGGAAAATGAGGACGTGAATGCAGTCAAGTCAGGATCAGAGGACAGACAGCAGATGGGAGTAGATGACAACACCCACAGGTCACAAAAGCAGAGACCCAGGAGTCCCCTCCACTTCTAAAGAGAAGGAGAGGGGGCGACGGAGGAGAAGGAGGAGGAGGAGGCGGTCGGGGTGCTGGTCGGCAAAAATCAAACGGGACCCAATTATAGGAATCACAACGAGTCAGTGAGCAGGGGAACTCTCTTACCTGGAAAACACCAAGGCATTTACGTGCACTCACTAACGCATACCACAAGCACACGCACACGCTCACACACACAAGCTCAAAAGAATGCAAAAGTGCACAGGTGCTATATAATTGCACACTCATATTTTTGCAAAGAAACACACCCAGGAGTAAACTCTTGTGTGTCCACATGCACACAAACACACACATACTTCTCCCAAACCTAGTGTGGATCCTGATAATTAGCCTGGCCAGGCCGGTGTGAAATTACTGTTCTCATCTGCTAATGGATGAGAAGACCTGAAGCGAATAACACACACACACACACACACACACACACTTACACACTCTCTCACACTCACTCACACACACACACTTCTCCATTAAAATAATAACAGTGGAAAAGACTAAAAGAGCAAAAGAAAGACAAACAAAAATTGGGATGTCTGCAATAAAGAATAAAGTCATTGCTCTCAATATATTTAGGAAAGCTCATTAATTACTCATCTGGCTGCTGTGTGAGTAAGGGGTTGTGACATTACAAGACATCTGCACTGTGACTACTCATATGTTGTGAGGCCACCTATGAGGAGGAAGAGGAGGAGGAGGGCGAAAAACAATTAGTAGTACTTCGTGTCCATCAAAGACCACAGAGAGTAGGACAGACAGCACGACAAGATGGAGAGAAGAGGAGGACGAGATGAGAAAAAAAGACGGACATAAAAAGAAGGAGAGAGAGGGAGGGAGGGAGCGGGAGAGAGAGAGAGAGAGAGGGAGAGAGAGAGAGAAAGTGACTGAGAAGACAGGGAGGGAGAGGAAGAGAGAAAACTGAACCTGTGACCTTAGATGAAAGAACCAGTCACTGTGGGCTACAATTAGGGATGGCAGGAGGGGGAGCATAGGTCAAGAGAACAGGGCTACACACACACACACACACACACACACACACACACACACACACACACACACACACACACACACACACACACACACACACACACACACACACACACACACACACACACACACACACACACAGTACAGTACAGTATAGTGTGGTGCTACTAATGTAGTCATACGATTTATCACATTTAGGATGAGCTGCAATGACAGCAGCAGTAAAAAAAATTAAAAATAAAAAATAATAAAAAATCTATAGTCCTGATATTATTCCTGCAAATATAAAGATGCAAGAAGAAATAACCCCAAAAAAAATCTCACATAGAAAAGATCTTGGTCTAATTCTGATGGACAATTAGCGCCACAACTAATGATTATTTTGCAAGTAATGAATATTGAGTTTATCAACTAATCTTTCAATATTCTTTGACTGATCGAGAATTGTACCGTCGCATAAAAATCATAACTCTGAATAACACGTGAGTTTAGTTTACAGTTCTCGAACTAACCGACTTGTCATGTGTGCTTTGAATGCGTAGCCCCCTCCTCTCCCTCTGCCCAAATCATTCTGTTCCCCCCACATTAGCCACTTCCCTGGAAGAATGAAGCCTGCTTTAATTGAATTAAATTATACCTTATGCATGCTAAACCGCAAAGCACCTACTTAGACGGATGGAGAGTTAAATGGGAAAGGCTTGGGCCTCTCCAGCTGATAACATGGACACACACACACACACACACACATACACACACACGCTAATCAAAACAAGACATCAAGTAATCTAATCTGAATCACTAACAATTATCAGCACGTTGGCCTCAAGGCCAGTCGTATTCCTTTGATCAATGTTTTCTATTAAAAAAAGTGTAAACAATTCAATATCTTCCGCTCGCCCCTCCTCCTTTCCCGCCTTCCTTTATGCATGGGATCAGTGTGTGTTTGTGTGTGTGTGAGGGGGTTATTAACCAATTGTCCTTGGAAATGAGTAAGGAAATCAGGAGGAGAGGGAGAGAGCGAAGGGTTGGGTCTGACTTTAAGGAGCTAATCTAAGTGAAGTCAGCCATCTTGCTGCACAACAAGGGACAGAAGAGGACCTTTTTTTTTTTTTTTTTTTGTCGCTATGGAAATATATCGGCACTGCAACAGCTTTGAAAAACTCTTTTAATTTGCTTTCTTCCTCTAAAAGATTTTTAACGCCACCAGTCCTTGGAAGTTCCTCATTTATTTTCTCAGATTATCCCCAAAATAGTTATTCCTGTGGCCTGCGCGCAGACATGAACCCACACATCTGCAGGCTTACACACAGACAAACACTGACAACACGCCTATGTACATAAGCATGCACACACACAAACACACACTCTGTAAAAAACATCTAATTCAAGGGCATATATCTCTTTAAGGATTCCGGCGGCAAATGCAGGGGCACGCGGCTGCTGCCTTTTAGATATTTCATTACCAAAGGGTATTTATTTCATTTTACCCTCAAATCCGTTGTCGTCACAATTCTCACAAGAACATATTTTTTTTCCCTTTCTCTGAAACATTTGGAAACGTCACTGAGGATTTGACAACAGTGCTTTCCCAGGGTAACTCCTGGTCCATCAGCGTGCCCCCCCCCACCCCCCCGCTCTTCCCAGTATATTATGTTCAGTGGAGCGTGCTCGGTTCAGAGCTGGCAATTTCACCCACGTCTTCTCTAGTCTAGTTTGCTTCGGAACAGCGATTCCAACCCCACTTTACCACAAATGTACTTTTGCTGACAGGTGTTTGTGTACAACATTTACTCAGTGTTCACGGAAATTGAGGGGCCAGCAAATTTGGTTGCAGAGTCGAAATGACCAAGGAGAAAGAGAAATGTTTAAAGAGGGAAGAGGGAGTCCATCCACGTTTCACTTTTTCTTACCGACATGTTCAGGTTGTGACATTCAGCAGTCCATAAGAGACTCCGAGCAGAAGTTAATAAGGAAAAGTCTTCTCTCCTTCTCAGAGCCTTTCCTTAAAGTGTTCGACAAAGTGGACTGCCAGAGGATGAGACAGGCTTTTCCAGCACGTTGCAAGTGTAGCGAGCAGCGAATAGAGAACTGTGGAAGTGACATGAGGGTGTTGAAGAGGCTGGTGGTCACTCTATTAGTTGTTCCAGCACACTGAGGCGATGCAGTACAACACTCCAGTGCACGGAGCAAAGAGGCAGCACAGCCTTTACTTACTTCACACAGAAGAGGTGAGACAGACCTGAAGGCCCAGGATGACCCAAACTGAGCCGCAGGTAGAGACTTTGACAGACAGCATCAGAGTAAAGATTGTCAACAGTTTTAGTCTCGGAAAAGTTCACACACACACACACACACACACAGACACACACACACACCACTTTGACTTACATCGCAGACGTTTGTGGCCCTGTTTGGTGCAGTGACGGCTGAGTTGGGGACGTTTTTGTTGCCGGCCTTCATCGCAGCATCTCTGCGGGCCTGCTCCAGGAGGAGTCTGGCTCTCTCTTTCAGCTCCTCCTGACGAGAAAGCACCTTCTGTGTGCAGCGACAGAGCGCGATGACATTAAACAATGCTAATGACACGATGTGCAGTTCACTTCCAAATGCAGGTAATAAAAAAGTATTTTTCTTCAGGTAAACTGTAAGCACACATCTTGGATATAAGAAACGATTGCTTGTGGATGTTTGCACATTATTCTTTAAGAGTTTTCAAATCAGTTTTTGAGTATATTTTTTCCCATCTGTCACTCTCTTCGAAATTGTACTCACCTTCTCAGCAGGGGGACTTGATACAGGGGCAGGTGTTGGCTCCTTAAAAAAAAGTAAAGAAAATACAAAATTAACTACAAGCGCGTAGCCAAATACCCCAAACACCTCTGGGTTTGCAGCTGAGTTACAGGTTCTAAATGAGGTATTTTGTTCACACAATGCAACAAATAATATGGTTTGGACTGGTTTTCTCTTATATACGATTCATAACAAATGAATGAGCTTCTGTAATGTAGTCAAATATGATGCCTCAATAAGTGACGTGCCATTGAAATGAACACATTTTTACATAAACAGCTTTTACTCTTCAGCCTTGTACAGTCAGCAGAAAATAATGAAAGCAAGCGGACCCAAATGTAGGAGCAGGGTATATCCCCTAAGATATACAGGGCCTGCCCTTTGGCTTTATGGGGCCAGCCTACAAGCCTGGCTCACAGCCCTGTCTGGGTCCAGTGGTGTGGAGAGCATGACGGCTTTGACAAGAAAGCAAAACACACCTTAGAATTTTATCAGCAGGGTAATCCTGGCTGTATTATGAGGGTGTGCAAAGAGGGCAAACAGAGCTTTTACATTTGGCTTAGACAGTGCAACATTACAACCAAGCTGTTTAGAGCACAGAAACATGTTTATCCTTTCAACAAGTCGAATCTGGCCTGGATGCAGGCGAGGATGCGTCCCGCTAACTTGATAATAGCAGATCAAAATGGGGTGTCATAGCTGTCATAACCCCCCTGCTGCCCCCCCCCGCCCGCCCCGTGACCTTTCGACTTGTAAACAGGAAGCGGTAATCTGGGGTTAACCAACACAGGCAGCAATGTATTCAATGTGTGTGTGTGTGTGTGTGTGTGTGTGACTGTGTGCGCACACGCATTAAGGTGCGTGCCAGTGCGTGTGTGAGACGAGATGAGGTGTGCTCTGCTCAAAGCGTCGCCACGCCTGAGCAGTCACGGCACCAACTGCCATCAACTGAAGGGATGAGAAATATAATGAAAAATATAATGAAATGTCAAAGCAGGGGGTTCTCCTGGGCGCCTTCTATAGTCGCCACATGTTAAGGCCCGGCCTCGATGTGTCTGGGTCTCGGCAGCGAGACAGGTGACGACAACATCTAATGCAGAACGGGAGAATTTCGGTACGGTCATCTCTGCAATGGCATCAACAAGGTCGGGATTTGAAGCTTAGCGAGTGCCAGGAGGGAATGAATGTTCACCACATCCTCTGTCTTATGACTGATGTAGCAGTGAAAGTTTCAATCAAAGCCAGGGTGCAAGGATAAAAACCTGAACAATCCATTTAGGAGCCAGGCAGGTACCTGCAGGTAAACGCAGTCAGAATCTTAATACTTGACTTAAGTAGCAAGACGAGAATTAGTCTTCATCGTACGGACTGATCCAGGTTGTTTAAGGTGCAGGATTTATAATTACCTGTGAGATAGTTTAATGTATCCCTTACTGACCCTTGAAGGACTCAGAACACTGAAAACATTCCTGTTTCTACATCTCTGCAATTAGTGAAGCTACATGCGTTGCTTTGTTTCTCTTTTAATAAAACTGAGTTTTAACCAAATGTAGGAAATAAAATACATCAATTATTCAGCATGTTAAAAACAGGGTTTCCACACCTTGTTAAACATGAAACACTTTTTTAGGGGGTGCCAGGGCCAATTCCCTCAAATTCAAGGACACAACAAGGCATAGTTTGAGACACTGATCAAGGTTAATTACCACTGCAGGAGAATCACATGCAGACTGCAGAACGGAGCCTATTTACTAACGTTAAGTTAAAAAAAATATCGAAATATTCAAGCACTTTCAATGACCAATGTCTATTTATGACTATTTTCACAAACTTGCCAAGCCTTCATTTTGTTTTCTTGAATTCCAAAACTTTCAATGATTTCAAGGACCTGTGGGAACCATGTAAAAAAGTGATGTCTGCGATTACAAAATGATAGTATAAGTGAAAAACTATTATGACACTGTTGAAGGGACAGAATCATAGCACTTTGACTGAAAGTACTTTTTTTTTACTTTAGGAATATGCATAAAAACAAAATGTTTGTAAATAAATATATTGTAGCACTTGATGTAGCACTGGACTGAGTTCTTCTCGTGTCTTTACATGTTCAGTGGGTGTTTACCTGTTTGGGAGGCGGGTCTGTGTGGTTGACTGGAGGGGAAATGGTGTCTGAGGCGGGCTCAGACTCCGAGTGACGCAGGCTGGCCCTCTTCTTCTTGATGAGGTCAGCATCCCTGTTGTAGGAGAAGCCCAGTTTCTGGTGGGACGGGGAGGCCCCTCTCCTGGTGGGGGACCCTGGGTCTGTACTTCCTTCCCTTCTGTTCTCTCCCACCTCATCCTTCTGCTGTCTTTCCTTCTCCATTTCTCTCTCCACTCTCTGCGGTAACTCGCTAAGGTCTAAAGTTTTGGCTTTGAACAGATTCCCCCTGTCCTCAGAGCTTGATGCTGTCCCGTGGGTCGAGTCTGTTGCTGAGGCAGCGAATGCTGTGCGTGGCGATGGTATTGGAGGCGAGGACTGTAAAGGTCCTGCTGCTGGCAAGCTGACCGCTCCTACTTCGGCCTTCCAACCCGGCTCCATCACCTCTTCCTCAGCGGCTTTAGTGCCATTAGATTCAGTGTTAACACCACCCGCAGCATCGACGGTCTCAGAGTTAGCCTGGTGGTGCTGCACGTCGTTGAGTTCAGCATAGAACTTGTCCTGACCTATGGAGGCGTTTGTGTCGGTTTCAAAGTCGCCCACCTTGTAGGTGCTGCGACTGCTGTTGGCCTCTATCTGCACCACGTTTAGTTCCTCACCGGAAAAGTGGGCACGGATCTGGTACAGGTAGGTCATTACGGTCAGCTTGTCAGGAATGGCCAGCAGCACCATGTCTGACGGTTCCAGGAGACGGGAGATACCCAGGCTTGCGAAACCATCATATGCCTGCCAAGAAAAGACACAAACTTTCAATTAGTGATTCGTACAACAGAACTACTGTCATGTTACAAGTACCTGCAAAAATGGATGGGATGGAAGGGTGCCAGTGGTTGATGAGATTGCAGAAGTCGGTTTCTTTTTCAGACATGGGTTGTTTTTAGTGCATGGTGCATAGCATGCATGATCCGTGTGTGTATGTGCTCACGTGTGTTTGTGAGTGAGAGACACCTTTGGCATGACTGCTGACAGGTCATGTCAGGGATGGTTGTCCCCGATAAGAGACGCAGATACCCCAAGACAGAGCGCTTAATCCCAAAGTGTTTGTGTGAGTGTGTGTCAGTGTGTGTGTGTGTGTCCTTATCGCTCCCCTACATCAACCTGCCCACGCTCTCCGTCACGCGTGTAATTGGTCTGATTAGAGTCTGATGAGAAAATACAGGTTTGATTATCAAGCGACACACGAAACCCAATCCCCCATCACCAGATAGACTGAGACAGAGAGACAGAGAGAGAAGGGATGAAAACCATTATCGCAGCCAATGACAGGTAAATAAATAGATTAACAGCACACACACACAGACACTACCTCCATTCCTGCACACACACACACACACACCCACCCCATCCATCTCTCCCAGGTATCACAGCTTGTATCTGGGCTGCTTGATAGTGTTGATCTAATTCCAACCTGTTGCAGCGCTCGTTTGTTTCACTGCCTCCGTAGATCTTCCCAGTCTATCAATCTCTCCCTCTTTCTCTCCGTCTCCCTCTCTGACTTCCAAACCCTTCTCTGTGTGTTTTTAACCTTTATTTATCCCAGGGATTGCTTTGAATAGCCCGCTTTCTCTTTCTCCGCCCTGTCCTGCTTTGATATAAGTCCTTCTCCTCCCCCCGTTCACATTTTCTTACCTTTATTTACCTAGAGAAGGGGGTCTATTGAGCATGTATGATTTCCCTGATTTACATTCATCTGTTCTGTGAGATTTCTTGATAAACTACCGTCTCTCAGTGATGGTCCCTGAGCAACTTCAACTTTAAGGATGAGTTGAGCACTTTGCTCAAGGGCACCTCAACATTTGCGACCCAGTGCACCATATTATCTTTCTGCCATTGTATTTGAGCGTCTCAATATGCAGTTAATAGTTCCCTAAAAGTCCCCACAAAAGGAACAAATGCACATAATTGCCATTGCCGCCTCCTCAAAAATGCCACTGCAGAGATCAGACCACGTGGGACAATAACTGTGACACGTCAGCATAAGTTGCTTGTTTTTGCTTCTACAAGTTTCTGATGCAAATGGAGATTTATGAAAGTGAAGACGATATTAGTTAGTTGAAGGGAGACTCAGAAGAATCTGCACACTATGATGACTGCTCTATATCATATTGACTGAATGAGTGTAACATAGCTATTCCTCGACAGTAGTGTCGTATAAATCTATAAACCTTTCTTTATGCAACACTACACCTGTCAGGGTTGGTGCCTTTTGTCTTTCACAAGTGTTAGAAATCTCAACTTACTGCTCACTACAGAGTTATCAATCGAGTGTTTATTATGTGGAAAATGAAAAAAAAAAGTTTTTTCATTAATTGAATCTTTTTTCTCCTACTGTATTTGTTTGTAACGGGTGACACGAGAACAGAAGGAGAGAAATGGGGAATAAAAAAAGCGGTTTAACTGAGAGATGCTTCTCAATTTACAATCAATTATGATGTCTTTTGTTAGGAGTCTTTTTCACTCTCACCTCTTTTGTCCCTCTCTATTGATGGAAAGTATGTGTTTGTGCTTGCAGAGACAAGGCAGGAAGAGAGAACTGCGGGAAGAAAAAGAAAAAAAAAACAGAGAGGAGTTTGCCTTTACAGCAAGCCTGTTTAAGTCCCCCCCCCTTCTTTCCCTGATAGAAAGGGAGTGTTAAAAAAAAAAAAAGAAAGTGAGAAAAGAAAGAAAAAGAATATGGGGAATAAGAGGGCCTGATTGGGTTTCTAACACGTATTCAGGGGAGCAAAGTGTGCTTACATTGTTCCCCTCTCGCCCAGGGTAGGCTGTGAAAGAGGCCGACAACGTTGCTGCTCAATAGGAACAGAATGAAAGAATAAAAGAGAAAAGAGCGAGAGTGGGAGAACGTGAGAGCTGCATGAGGAGGAAGAAGGGAGGGAGACTCTAGATTTTGTTTCAGGGTCGATGTTAGTCTTGACACGCGCTACAGTCTTTTTGACCTCAGTGTCGAGATGTATTCTTTCTATATCTTCTCTTATAGCTTGACGAGCACTGATCATGTTATACTGAGAGAAGGTCTGTTGTTTAGGTGAGTTACTTTCTGAGGTAGAAGTCTACAGTATACTGTCTGCAGTTAAATCATAAGGCTAGGAATATTCAATATTCAAATCCCACAAAAGCTCCAAAAATCTGCAATAGGTCGGCCTGTCTGTTTTTACTTCCTTAACCTGTCGGTGGCATTCAGCCTGTTGGCTGCAAGAAAAAACTCAAATCTTTAAAAACAACAATATTGGAGTAATAAGATCTATCAGGATTTGGCTGAACAGACAACAGTGTGTTAG
Source organism: Bovichtus variegatus (assembly GCA_943593645.1). Taxonomy (NCBI): domain Eukaryota; kingdom Metazoa; phylum Chordata; class Actinopteri; order Perciformes; family Bovichtidae; genus Bovichtus; species Bovichtus variegatus. The sequence continues at coordinate 3,318,473 of CALSCE010009347.1, read as the reverse complement.
TAGAAACAATCAAGTGTTGGTTTCTTTTTTAAAGACAAAAAGAAAAATATAGAATATTACCATATATAAAGAAAATATCTATTGTCATCAGGTAAAACAGAAAAGGTTTCCTTTATCCAAAGAAAATTAAACTTCATTACTTGAAGTGTTATGCCATCTAAAAAACCCCAGTTAATGATATAACATCTCTGAAAAGAGAAAAGCATACATTGTACAGCTGATCAATAATTCAATATAAATTAATAACTCCAATTAAACACTATTCTATGAGTTGTTGAAAATGTTGGTATTTCATGTATGCATAGTTTGTCTGTTGTAATGCATTAGAGTGAAGCAGTTTATTGCAATAAATATATTATATTTGTGATTTTGCACACATTCCCTCTATCGTGACTTTTATCCTTATAAAAAAATATTCTAAATGTTAATGATCTGAATTATATCAATCAAAATGCTGGGTTCAAAGCAATGAGCCTGTCAATAGAATTGATCTTCTGTATTTCTCAACACCGACTGATTAGAGCTACATTTCTGTCCAATACGCATGTCATATATTTTGGAAAAATTATCTAGTTTTTCTCACTTTCCATCATCCGGCTGACAAAGCTTTTGGTTTGGACTAAAATGTCACCGTCGCATGCCCCCGGCCGCTGCTCCCCGCTCCCCCTCCGCTCCCTCTCAGTGACTGACAGCTATCTATCGTTGTCAATCATCAACGCCCCTTCCCCTCAGCCCAACCCCTCACGGTTGTGCTCAGGGAGCTTTAGCTTGGTGCTACACTATCAGATGGCATGACAAATGACTTCTCCTTGGCCTCATTACACACACACACACACAGACACAGACACACACACACACACACACACACAGACACACACACACACACACACACACAGACAAGTCGGAGGAGCAGGCAGTCTAAACACACAGGCGATCTCAACATGCAAACTCCTCATACGAACAGATGGACATGTTGAAACACAAACTAGCAAACATACACATATCCATTGATAGTGGATCATTTCAAAGGCTGTAAGTGTTCTGAATATTCACTTCTCCCTCTTTTTTTCTTCTCCCTACCCACCCCCAATATTGATTGTCCTTATCTGTCATAATTCAGCACAGTCTGAGCTCATTGCAATCACTCTTCCCAGATAGACTGTGAAAGGAGGGGGCATGTCTATCAACTAGCCATGAAAAGCAGAGATAGTTAGTCGTTTCTATTTCCCATTTCTGCTGCCCATTCAATAAATTCTATACATTCTAATAACTCCTAATAAAGCAACTCTATACAACACTGTGGATGGGAGATAAGTCTCTTTTCATTCCTTTCATTTTGTTTTTCATACATTCGTCTCTCTCTCATTCTTCTTCTTTTCTTTTTCCTCGCTCGCTCTTTGGGCTCCTGAACCTGACATTATGCCGTCCGAGCCTGAGCCTGGCGTGAGTGCTTCCTCTTTTCTCGCAGGCAACGTCATGAGCACCCGTCTCTTGTTCCAACACATTCAGGGCGCTACATGACACCACACGATGCATTGCTCCTCTTTCATTTGGCCTGAACCCACTGGGCTTTCACAATCACAGCCACCCACAACACAGAGTGTAATTTGTCTACAATTACTGTCGGTGGCACTGCTGGAAACACACCAACGACATCCGTAGTGTAAAAGCCCACAGATATCACATCGCGCGTGCAGAGAAAATCAGTTTACATGAAGATTTGATTGTCACTGTCGAAGCAACACTAAGTGGCACACACTGTCGATGTCTGGCTCATAACAACCCGGGAAACCTTCTCATGACTCGGTGCGGTTCGGCCACTTTACTGGTTGGCAACTTTACAGACCCATAACATTTGAAATGTACACACCCAGTGACGGAAAACAGTTTGAAATTTCATGTGTTGTCCAATAAACAGGACACATGACGTGAGCAGCTCATCGATTATCTCCTTGTTTAATATGTCACTAAATATATCGCTCTGTCGTGTAATGTGTGTAGGTATGTGTGAATAAATGAGGATTTATCTGGTGTCTTTCATGTAGTTATGTCGTGGTGTGTAATGTATTCATGTACCTATGTATTATGTGAGGCTTTCTCTGCAATGTGTTTGATGGTAAACTTTTCTGGCAGGTTACTTTTTTGGTTTGTTTACTAGTTAGGCTTGGTGAAGCAAACAAGATAAATAAAGACATATTTCGTACTTTTTGTAATGAATGAAACATATTTAAGAGTGTGTAAATGAAGTAAAAAGACACATTCTACACACTGAAAATATGATATCCAACTTTTAAGGACATTTTCAAACCGTTGGATAAAACCGTTGCACAATTCAACTTGTTCACATTAAGCAATAACTGAACATACATTTCCTGCTAATGCCTTGTTTGGCATATTCCCAGTGTGGCTTATATACGTATATACATGAGCACTTTGGCAGGAGGTGTCAGGTGACGTCTACCTGCAGTATGTCTCCTCTGTGCACTGCAAAGGAACAGCACGCTTGGCCAAATGTACATCAGCAGCTGGTGTAGATCTTTACAGAGAAGCTGGTCGCAGAGCGCTGGGTACAGGGCTGCAGCTATTCACCAGCTATCACCTTCTACGGCATATTCCCATATTACTTATATCTAGCCAATTTCTTCAGGGCTACTTGAGCACCTGGAGGGGGGTGAGGGGCAGTTAGCAGATATGGGATTGGGTCTCTCGCTCTCCCTCCACTGTGGTTATTGTCAACAGGCTGGCATTCATGCCTAACAGGGCCACCAGAGGTTATCGCTGAGCCAGAGTGTGTATGAGAAGAGGAAATCAAGCTGCAGGAACCCGACGCATATCGTTCTGTGTAGCCCACGGGGCCAAAGAGGGGACAGCGCGTCAGTGTGTATATACGTGTGAGTGTGTAGTAGCAGAGTGAAAGGGAAAAACAGCAGTGTGCATTTGTGTGTTGGGAAAAAAAAAAATGTAAATGTGCACGCAAAGAGCCGGGGGGGAAATGGTGATGTGTGCGAGCGTGCACCTCAAACTGTGAATGTGCAGATATGATGACATAGGGCAAGGTGTGAATGGGTTATTCAGTTGAGTTTTAGGAGTGAGTGCATATATGTTGGTTGTAATTTGTTAGGAGAGGAGAGGAGTGAAACAAAAGAGCAATCACCAATCCAACATGGACAGTCCACTCTATTCTACGCTCTTACAGTCAAGCAGCCAGTGCTGCAGAGCCTTAAAGCTGCATTATTTCTCACGGCCAGCAGGGGGCGTCTATGAGAAGATGACCTGACCTCTCACGTGATTTATAACCTCAGTAAACATTGTAAACACAAGTTTATGGTCTCAATCTTTATTTCACGTCTTCTTTTATACAGAATGATGTTTATTTAGTAAATTATGGTCCCATTTAGAGGAGAATAGACGGTAGATAGATGGTTTTAGGGTGAGGCTATCTTATGATTAACAGGTTGCTACCACGGTGTTGTCCATGTTTTCGTCTTAGACCTTTAACCCTTTCAGTGTTTTCAGTTCATGCCAGTCGTAATTAGCTCAACACTCTCGTGTCACTTCTGTTTCCAAAAAAACAAGATGGTGACGGCCAAAATGCCAAATTCAGCGATTCAAAAACCATAGTTCACAAACTATTGGGTGACTTAAGGGTGACTGCGCCCTCTTCTTAAATACAATCTATGATTACAGTTACCAATAACCACATGCATACTCCCACCTGCACACTCTTTTACACACATACAAACAAAACAGTCTAATCAACACAAGATAAATGTGCTCTTATTATATACACACTTAGCAGAGGCAGTTTGGTAAGCTCCCAGCAGGCAGCTGAGCTAAGATACCATCTCACCTCTGCCAGGGAAGTTATGGCCACGTAGACACATCGCAGCAGGGGGAATGTCTTAGGAACACTGTCATTATTACATTCTGGCTGTAGTTCATATATGTGATTGTGAGTGCACGCATTTGTCTGCCTTCATGTGTGTTTCCACCCTCCCCCTTCAAACCATGAAACACACTTGCACAGTACATCCAGGGATTAATGGCAGATCTCTAAATAAGGCCAAATGGAGATGTGGATGGGAGGGAGCTAAGTGGTGTGAAGGGCCCAGCGGTGGCTGCCTCTTACCTTTTTGTTGTTTTCTTTAATATCCTGAGGATTGAGCGACTTGTAGTCTCTGGAAGAACAGTGGGGAGGGTGGGAGTGGAGGCAGCCAGAGAGAGAAAAAAGAGAGAGAGGGAGAATGGGGGACAGAGAGAGATAGCGGAGAAAGAGGTGCGTTTAAATATGCGTCACATGTAATGGCATTAGAACTGTAACATGCAATTTCATAGCAGTGCAATCAACAGAACTAATAGAGTGGAAAATATGTAAAAATAACACACCGGAGTGCAAAGGCACACAAGCATAAACACACACACACACACACACACACATGAGTACACAGAGCACGGTTTAGATAAATTATCTTCATGTCTGCTCTCTTGATGGAGGTGAAGGTTTTCCATATGTTGTACTCGTGAGTGTTAAAAACACATTTAACACTAAACATTTAAGGAATCTCACACACACACACGCACACACAGAGTGAATACTTCAAATGTTCACAGAAATATTAGCGCACACACAAAAACAAGGAGATAAGTGATGGTGGTAAACAAGCAACCCTGTATTCAAATATGCAAATGACAGATTGGTTCCTGCCTTCGTGTGTAAGCATGTACACATCTGTCCTCTTTATCAAACACACCGACAAGGATGATGGAAACAAGGACACAGCATGATGACAGCTAACTGTGCAAATACTGTACCAAGTTACTAAAAGAGGCAAAAGGGAGGAGTCTCATAAGTAAACATACAAGACACAAAAATGTGGATTTCCACCCAAAGCTGACTCACTGGTTTTTTAGTTCTAGTACAAATATTGTGTGAGTGTTTGTGTGCTTCATACATTGTGTCAGGTCTGAAGTGGTGCAGCAGGGCGCAGAAGGCCAGCCCATTCCTCCAGGAGGTGGTGAAGTTGGTGATCTTGACCCCGCGGTAGTTCTTGGTGACCTCGCGGCACCAAACCAGCAAAGACTGGCTGGCGTTGGGCTTCCCTCCCAGAACCGGGCTCGGAACAGGGCTGGGCTGCAGAGGAAGAGGGGGGGGGAGGGTTTGAGCTTTTGAAATATTCCACCTTAACAATTTGAAATCCATCGACGCAACATGCTGATAGGAGTTTAAAAAAATAAAATGTTTTGGTCACACAAGGACAATAAACATCACACACACAATTAATAATGCACATTGGAAAGGATCTTCATTTCAAGAGGCAATCTAACATATTTTAAGTGACTTTAATGTGTATTTCAACTGGTAGGAGAGACCACCACACATTTTCTACAACCCTTGGTACTTTTCACAAAAGATTGTCCACGTTTACACCCCCCCCCCCTTCCGAGCTCTTTTCATTATTTATTTCTCAATAAAATGTTTTACTTAGCAACCTCCACCCATCCAATTAGCTTGCTATACTGACATACAATGAGCCCACACATGCACGTACGTGCACACACGCAGACACACACCATAATGAAGGGTCATGCACAAAGCAGTGTATGACCGTGGATAATGTAAACATCTTATTAATTAGCTCCGCCTTTGAAGTCTTATCTGGGTCGAAAGCTTTCACCATTAGGAGCCTTTCCTCTCCCAGACTCCAAATCCCACAAATCCTCCGTGGCGTTGAGACACTGGTCTTCCTCTAACGTCCAGCAGAACCAATGCTATTCTGATTATTCAGCTGGCTATTCACTAATCTGGTTATGGAGCGACAGATACGGGCTAATTCTCTCAGATCATTTTGGAGAGAAATGGCAAAAATGTCATTGAGATTTGATTAAATTCATTAGAGGCCAGTGATCAAAACGTCTCTGAAATGTGTTCAAATATTACTATTATATGCAAGACAATGACATTAACATATGACTTATAAGATGGATTTCCTTGTGTTTAAGCATGGTGTCAAAGTTTCATTAAGCTTAATTTGACTTTAAAAGGCTTTAATTTTTAAAGACAAAAAAAGATAACATTTTAAATACTATTAAAAACGTAGGAAAAAACAAAAAAAGCGTGTAATTTTACTAAATAGCATTTGAGACAATCTGCTACAGTGAACCATATTAAAGACATGTTTTGCCTTGTTTGTTGATTGTGCACTACCTTGTACAATATTGGCTTAAATGACAACAGCATGCACATTTCATCTTCATGCTGCTCTTACAGATGTGAGGTTTAATGTCAAAGCCCGAGATGGTTATGGAAGTCCAACCTTTACTTAGCCTTAAGTAGTGAAAAGTGAATGAAGAGATGTTGGTTTTACACAACCTGATATTGACCACTATAACGAGTTAACAGTTTTTAAGACACACAGCGAAGGTCTGGAGAAAACACAGCTCACTGCAATGTGACTGCCTGATTCTCAGCCCTGTAAGGAGGCTTGTGGTGGCCGACCAACCCCCTCTGTTGGCGGCTTTGTGCTACTGCAAGAACAGGAGAGCGTCAGAAAAGATGAGGGAAAAAGACTTGGGGCAATTTTGTCATTACAAATGTAATTCTAACCAGAATTATTAAGTGATGGTTTACTGACTTGAGCATCTTCACAAATTTTGCAAGAACACACGAAACCTTGCAGGAAATTATTTAGGGACGTAGGAAATAAATAAATAGACTGTTTCATTTGGAAATTAAAAAGTTATTGAAAGATTGGCTTGATGACATCGCTCCAGAGAGAGAGAGAGATGTGCTTAAGCTAAATGTGGAGACAGAGAAGTCACTCTTATTTTAAGATCATCTGAGCCAAAACTTAACACCGAATATGCTTTTAAGCCTGTGACAAGATGAAGCATTTATGCCACTGACAGATTTTAAGACACACAAAAATAAAATGCTTTGTAATGTCAACAGGCATAAACAAATGAGTGGTACTGAAGCAATATTAGTCCGTTAGCTGAAGTCTATAAACACCTGGACGTCTCTTACTCTCGTCTATTGTTGTATTTTAACCTGTGACCAAGAGCCTGGAGCCTGCTGAGATGCCACAAGGGCCAAATCAGATGAAAGACACCGGAGGCCATCTCTAACAGCAAATCCTAACCTTTGTACCAGTGTGTGCATGTGTGTGTGTGTGAGTCATGCAGGCCCCTACGGCAGTCTCAGTACAGGGAGACGGTAGCGGGAGCCTGAGGGGCGGACACTTGACATTTCCGGCTCATCTTTAAAAGTGGGCCTTAACCTTTCCCCACAGCTTCTCCAGACACGTTTTAGGCGGCCTCAACAATGCCTGCGTGCCACTCAAACAAGCGGAAGAAAAAAAAGGAAGAGATAAAAAGTCAGAAAGTCAATACTGATTACAACATGGCCGCACTTACTGTACGTGGATAAGGAGAGGAATTGTTTTTTGACCTCACCAAATAACGTTGTCCTTTAACATAAATATATCACCTGTACTCTAACGTAATGTGGGCATTCAGACTTAAGAGAGACCTTAAAAGAAAAGAGATACATTTCTCTACATCTTGGCCGACTGAACTAAACTTGTTCCTCCAGTTGTCCTCTGCTTTTGCTAAACATTTTTGTGTGCATCAGTAAAAGTGCGTGTGTGTGTGTGTGTGAGTAGAGCTTCAATGTGGAGTGGTCTTCCTCCAGGCCTTCCCTTTCTGCTTTTTCAAGTGACAGTTGAAAGTAGCCATCTAATTTGAGCGCTCTAATTACCTGGGATTAGAGACCAGGTGCTATTAAAGCAATTAGACACACAGCACACTCCAGTGCCGAAGACCCTGCACCCTAGCCGGCGGAAAACACACACACACACAAACACACACACGAATACACGTCTGCGCAACACAGCCGTTGGAAAAAAACACAAACATTAGCCAGTTGGATACACAGACTTTAAGGCTCACTCTCTCATACACACCCACCCACCTATCGACATACAGGTGTCTTAGCCAACAGAAAACCAAACACACTCACAAATTAACATGCATCATAATTTGCACTTAAAAAAGGTTAGAAAAATAAAATAAAAACATACACTATTAACTATAATTAATTACATATGGAAGAGGAGTTGAAGATAATGTGTTAATAACTCAACATTTGTTGAACTGTGTGATTTCAAACATTATTCCTTTCTTCCTTCCCGACAATCCAGTTTTTAGAAACAGCAGCAGGAGACAGACAGTGACCCCACGCTCATCACAACCCCAGCTGATGTCATTTTCTCAACCGGCAGCACAGACTGTTCCATTACTCTCTTTCCAGATAAAGGTTTACAAATGCATCTCCGCACTCAAGCTTTCATAGCCATCAAACATTGAACAAAAACCATATCTTGTTTTACAGAAAACTGGCTGCATTTCCTTAAGACACAAACACGGGAGGAGTGAAATTTTCATGAGGAACAGAAATGCACCCTGACTTATCAAACAGTTTGCGGTCTTGCCTAAAGGAAGGTGTGCACATGTATGTATTTTGTGTGTGTGTGTGTGTGTGTGTCTTTTATCTGTTTGTGTGGATGTCTCTGGATGTGTGTGCGTGTGCGCAACACTGACACAGCCATGTAGCTAGCTCGGCTCGAGGGCAGGATTAGTGGAGAGCATTGCCTCGGCCCACAAACATTCCATATTAAAAAATGAAAAGGCAACCTTCATTACTATCAGTGGCACATAACCTCCCCTCTTCCTCCTCCTCTGCTACTATTATACACAGCCCTAACAGCCTGGGCAAAAAATACAAGCCACTGACAAGAGATTCCATTATTCCTGATGCCTCAGTGTCAACAACATACATCCGACGGGGCAAAGAAAGAAGAAAAAAAAATGGAAGAAGGGAAAAGGGATGTGAGAGAGAAAGAAGGGGGGTTAAGCTCACTACAATGCCTGAATGACAAGATAGGAGGAAACCTGGGAATGGAAGCATCCAGGTTCCTGTTGGTGCTGGTGTCAGGAGGAGGATTTTAGGTGTCAGCAATGTCATTTTTGGGAGGGCGGGATGTGATTCGAGATCTGGAATCATGGGTAAAAGCGGATGAACCATGATATGGAAAATTAGAAAATTGTCACAGGTCGATCTTAGGTATTAAGCAAAAAAAAAAACAATTCTGTAGCAAGGTTGGAAATTGTTTCTTTTAGATTTGGGCAACATGCCAATATCTACTGTACTGTATGAGGGCAGAAATAATCTAAAATACCTTTTAGAGCAACTCAACAGTGACTTACTGCGAGTTAAGCAGGACTATACCAAACAGTAAATCCCTCTCCACCAACATTATACATGGCGCGGATTAGGTGGGGAACATAGGTTGAATTTAAAACACTCGCAGAAAATGTGGATTACAATACTAACAATATACTTAACCTATTATACATAAATATTACATTTTAACCTCAGAGTTAATAAAAAATTATATATTAATAATTACAGCTATTTTAAAAACATTTTTTTTAAATTATTTTTTTTTTACTCTTTCAGCAACTGGACAGTCAGTGCTCCTCGAGTTAGAACGACTGTACATAATTGCAAACTTGGGGGTAAAGATATGAAAAACAGTCTGTCTGGGTCACCATGTTGGCCAAAATGAAGATGGACAAATGTAAACAAAAGTGGCACAGCATTATACACAATTAAAAATGACTAAAGAGTATGGAGGCCATTAAAACTGGCCTTTCAGAGTCTTAAAAAAGATACAAGTAAAACGCTTTAAGTGGCAGCTTTGTCTCTCCCTCTGGGGCAAAACGCTTCAATGGAAACTTAACTGGCCTCGACCCAATGACATAAACCCACGACTCTGTGGAGAGAAAAGAGCTTCCGTGTCTCTCCAATCTCACTTTCATGGCTTCAAAGCAGTGTCAGAGAGTGTCAGATTTGAGGAGGTGTTGAATCTCATACTCTTTAAAACTTGTAATCCGCTCAAGGAGCCTACGGCAAAAAAAAAAAAAAAAAAAAAAAAGGGTCCATAGAGACACACACACACACACACACACTGCAAAGCACACAAACACACTTCAAAATGACGACAGGGTCTACAGTAGAAATACACACATATATACTGTATATGCATATACACTCAAATTCTGTTGCACTGATACTGAACTGCAGACACACACTAAATTGAATGCAGACAGTACAAAAACTGACTGACATACTGTTTGTAGACAGTTTAGAAAAGGCAAACACAGTAACACTCAGCTGCTTTCCAAGATGTACGCACACACTTGAAAAACATTAATACCTGTTCACATTTAAGAGGATAAAGGTTAGTGCACTTAAGTGGCCTGTCCGTCCTGCTACTGAAAGCTCTCCTCTGATTGGCTGGGCTTAAACTACCAACACGCTCAATTATTTAATTGCACCTTCAATCAAAACAAGCAATTTGTTTAATCTGGGGGCTTTCTACGTCTGACGTGTTCACATTAGAAAAAGACAGAGCGAAAAAGAAGAATGATCACCTCGCGTCGTCTTACCCGTGAAATTTCAAATGTCGCCTGCATGAGAGCAGAGGGGAGGGAGCAAAGTCCAATCAAAAGTTCAATTATGTAAATAGGGTTGTGGAGTGGATGGAACAATAGGGAAAAAGGGGGGGGGGGGGACGACAAAAGGCAGGAACAGGAGAGGAGAGCGAATGTTGCGTGAAAAATAATACACATTAACATACAAAGGATATATCGCATTACTGTTGTAATCACACCGAGGAGGGGCTCCTTCCAAAGAGAGCCGTGAGAGAAAGTGTGTGTGCACGTATGTGTGACTGTGCATGTAGACGCTGTTTAGTTAAGTCAGGCATCATTTTGTGTGTGTGAACAGGTGGAGAGAGAACGCTTTACACCTGAGAGCTCGCAGGGAGGTTGAATATATGACTGACTGAACCTGCTCAGCTGCTCTGCCACCTTTCCAGATAATATTGAGACCGTTTGTTACGCAATTTAATACCAAACTTTACGCCATGTAATATCAGAAAGTAGGAAAATATGTGAATACTTTCATCATGATGGTGACGTGGGGTTGCTAGTGATTCGCTCAGAAGCAGATATGCTTCCCATCTAGCAGTGAACCTGCAGGCCAAGACAGAGGGCCTTTCGGCAGTTGGCTACTGAGATGTAAAATGCAAAAATCAGGAAAAGCGGTTTCCTTTTCCAGGACCATTTTGCTTCCAAGGCCTATTCTGCTCCAAAGGCATAACCATGCAAAGCATCAAAAAAAAAAAAAAAAAAAAAAAAAAGACAGACAAGGCTTTGAAATTGAAATAAAAAACATTCACTGGGAAAAAAAAAAAAAAAAAACACATCATGAAATAACACAGTTTGGAGGAGGCAGCAGACAAAGGAGTGACTGTGCCAGCCTGCAGTGTGCCCGCCCGCATGCACGCCTAACGTGTAACACAGGGGCATAATGCGGTGTAAGCGCTGGCTTTAGCTTGTCATGGAAGCGGCAGTAGCATTACCCACACTCACGCCTCTGCAAATTAGCTTTGGCTGGGGGGTGGGAGACACGCAGGGTGGGTAGGTTTGGGATTGAGTGTGTGTATCTGTGTGTGCGGTATGGGGGTGGGGGTCGATGGTATGGAAGCTAGGATCCAGTTAGGGATAAAACAAGACAACTGATGGTACTGATGGTGAGTGCACCTCCATCTCTGCCCTCCTATGGGGTAAACAGATTCACGAGAAGATATTACAAACTCCTCATTCACTACTCACAACATGAGGTCGCAACCACCTTTATAAAAAAAAAAGAAAGAAGCAATGTCACCAGTTCAGAGTGAGAATACAAGGCCTGTAGAGTTAGACCAATACATCAGCCGACATGGGCTTTTGCGCAGATATCGGTATTGAAGTATATATCAACAGATAAATAACAAGAGTTTGCATCACAGAAAAATGCCAAAGATATGTTCATTATGGTCATTCAGCAACAGTGTCACTTTTACGACAGAGAGCCCTGTCAGTGCTAATTAGATGTGTTAAACTTTCAAATACGATTATGTGTCCCGGCCTCAAAAATCCAGTATCTGTGAGAGTATTATTTGTTTATCTTTGTTTTAAGGTGCAACTAAATTCCAAAGAGAGACAGATGCTGATAATTAGTGAATTTGTTGCATATTGTGACGTTACATACTATTGGCCAAGCAAATGCACTTCCCTTGAAATCATGAATATGCATCTTTAATATGTATATTTTAAAACGTTTCAAGATTCCGGAAAACGAATCCAAAGACCACTCATCTCTTCCTCCACCTCCTCATCTTCCTCAGATAAATAAACACGCTTTGAGAGAAGGAGGAAAAGGAAGAGGGGATGGCTCTTATAAATCTATAACGTATTAATCTGCTTTACCTGCCATCTTCAACAAACAAATTAGTGGTGCAATGGATTCAGAGATCAGCTGTGCTGATAACGCCGCCATTTATCAATTAATCTAAGCCTGGGCAGGGAAAACTCATTAAGGAGGCCACTTTAGGAATTATGTTCCGCAGGTAAAGAGGCTGACTGAGTGTGTGAGTGTGCGTGTCTACGTGTGTGTGTGTGCGCGTGTAGAGGGGTCTTGACACAGCAGTTGTGCAAACCCCTACTACAGACTACCATTGTCCAGCACAGAGTGGGCTCCAAAGTGATGAGAGGGGTGATAGCACAGCCAATTAAAATGAACATAATTACAAAGTCACCCCTTTGACTCCTGATCAGAATACACATGCACCAAAACACACACGCACACACGCACGCAGAGAAAGAGAGCACAGGCAGGAATATGACAAGAGCCTCCACAAAGAGTAGGAGGAGGTATTGATAAATAAAGTGAAGGGACAGAGAGAAGGACGAGAACATGTGACGGCAGTAGTTTATGGTGTACCGCTGATACTTTACAGTTGGTTCTAACATTTCGCAGAAAGGACCCAGAGGTCAACATACATGTCTGTCATCAACATACGATCGGATTGGTTGACCACTTTTGATACTCATGCACCTTCAAATCCTTATTTTGCACATCATCTAATACTACGCCATTAGTACAGTATTTGCCTCAAACTATTTCTCTTTTTTGACATGTGGTGTTTGCTATGCTAACATTATTCCAGTATTTTCTCATGCACTAAATTGATGGACAACTCAGAATTTTAGGCGACTGATGGTGCAAGCTGAAAGTTAGGGGATCACCAAAGACATTCAGATTCATTCATCTTGTTGATTGTTAATCCGGTCCAAGTCATTCACTGGATTAGTGTTGAACCAACAGATCGACGAACCAATGGACAGACAACCCCAGTCCTACAGCCATTCTGCTATCTTAGCTAAAAGCGTAAAGACCAATAACTACTTTAAGCAAAACTGAGCTCTGAGCTTTGTTGGGCCTCTCTTTAGATGTTAAGGTGAATAGAAATAGGTGTTACAGCAGAATAGCTGTAACACCTATTCCAAGTGGTAGCTTCCCAACACCAGCTACTAACTTGGGTCAAAGTGTGCAAACCTGCTGTATGTTTTGAAGATGACCAAGACAAGACTGCATGATCAAAACTTGTGCCGCTCCAACGAGAGTGCTCACTTAATAGCTAAGGGAATGATCCCACTCAGTGATCAACGAGTTAAGCACTGAAAATACCACTTAGTATTTCCTATAGCGCATAAGAGCACACACCTGCATACCATAACAGTCCAAAAGAGGGGGTGCTGGAGGGCTTTATAAAGAGGCAATTAAAGCCTTATCATTTCTACACTCGCTCTCCTTTCCTCAAACACAGAGTGCGCGCGCACACGCACACTTTAACACACGCACACAATTTGAAAGACAAATCACTCAGACTAATTCATAAGGTACTTCTAAGGTCCTTTTTAAATTACGGAGAACGGTTGGTTTAATTCAATTAAAATGTAGCAGGGGCCACTTAAGGATGACAGGAGTAAGGTATGGCATGACTAAGTGAGCGCGGTTTTCAAGAATGTACGGGGGGTCTTGGACCTTCTCGGGGTCGAAGGAGTTTTCAAGTGCATGGACTTCTATCTCCTCACCCGCAGCCCTCTTAAACCTCACCCCAAAACCCTGCATCATTCTGGGTTTAAGCCCACACACACCTGGAGGACTGGGGCAGATTAAGACCAGATTAAGATAAAGTTACCCCTTCTTCGGCTCGCTATGTCATTCAAACCCCTGGCCTCTATGGCCACTGGATAGAAGGACGCACAAGACAAAAAGGTTTGGTTCATTCACATATACACACACACAGGCACGCACATACAAAGGACTTTCTGGTCATCCTCATAAGCCCTATTAGTCTGCTATAGAGCCTCTCATAGCAGACATCAATCACAGAGGGATTAGTCAATTCCCTCTCTAAATGAGTGGCGAGGGAAACCTCCCTTCAACTCTAAAGCAGGTCTCTCTCTTTCAGAGATTACACAGCGATTTGTTTTCATTTTGTTCCATCTTCATCGTTTTCTGTTTGACTTGCTTTTCATTTCTCTCTCTCTTGCTCTGCGTCTCCCTCGTTCTCTCCTGCTTGCAGCTTGTGAGGTAATCCTTGGCAGATAAAACTAAGGAGGACTTACCAAAGGCAGATTACAAGCGGCGCTTTGCGGAAGGCCCTTTTACACCAGTCGGCGCGGGTATTGAGGAGAGTGAGCTCTTCGCAGTGCTTAACTTGTGAACTCGACATGCACCCAACAGAGGAAGAGGTGGAAAAATGATAGCCGCATTACAGTAACAGGATCAAAATATATCCCTCACAACACACACAAGATTGCACATTAGTACACACAACACACGTGCTTCTTCTTTCATGGCAACAGTGTATAACATTGAATTCAGAATAGTCCCTGAAGATGTGTTGACTTTAGATTTTTGTATTTGTTCTGTTAAAATGATTAAACATTATGCCCTCTGAGACATTGTGTATCAAGTCAAAATTCCTGTTTTAGTCCTGTGAGGAGAAACAGCTCCTCCCTGAGCAACTCCTTGTCTTCCAAACATGCCTCTAATTTTATTTTTTTATCTTCCCTGGATCCCTGAGTTAGTGGATTCAAATATTTAGGTATTTTTTGGCCGTGTAAACAGGCACCTATAACTGAGCCTTACGCAACTTGACCCAGAACAGACCCTTAACTAAACATTCCCTTTCAATTTTTCAACTTTTGAGAAAGGTTGAGATTGTTCCGTGGTCAGTAATGTCTTATACCTTTCTACCCAACTTGATGACAGCGATGCCCTGCAGCATGAAACGACAACAGGAAGCCCAATGATCGGACCTAAACTGCATGTCAGAAGAAACTGGGTCTCCTCTCTCCCACAAGATCCAATGACAGACCTCTCAGAGACTGCAAATAAGCGTTGGGGAGGGGTCCACCTGGGGAAAAGGCAGACATTGAGAGGTACTGACTTAGCTTTACTCCTCTCAAGGATTATTCTCCTAATATTACACAGCTTAGGGAAAGGCCAATGTGGCCAAAGGGAGTCACTGAGTCTTCAATAGCTTGGTTTCAGAAATGTATCGCTGTGGCCGCTTCTCTGCTAATATTGATTCCCGGTTCTGAAATATAAGAGACGCAGCTCTCCTCCATTCTTTGCCAAACAATATACAGCAGCTATACAAGTCACACTAACAAGAAGAAGTTCAAAGTAAAAAAAAAGAGCATAAGCAATCAAGTACGTTTTGTAACTTGATTTATGACAAAGTCACCCTTAACACTGGCCCTATTATTATTTTGGATTTACTGAATATTTACATTAATAGAAGTGAGATCCCCTAATTCAAAACTATGCATAATGACTTGACAAAGAGCTCGGAAATACAGAAGCATACAGGTTCATTCATTCTGCATTCTTTCTTTTAATGCAAGAAAATGAGACATGTAGTGTTGCTGAAAAGTCCTGATCACACACACATCATGATCAAATTTCACATATTCAGTATTAGAAAGCTACATATAAAACGTTACGCTGGAAGACTTTCTTTATGTCCTACATATGAGACTCTTTGTTAAAAGGTATGTGAAAGTTATCAGAGAAGATAGAAGAACTTTGCACCGGATATAATGATAACAAGACGAGAGACCTTGGACCGGGCAAAGATCAGAAGACCGGAGATGACTGTCCTTGTCTCTTGGGCTCCCCTCTGTCCTCCAAAAGCATCCCACAGTCGTCACGCCAACCTCAGCAACACTTCACTGTGCGGATGTGGTCCTCTCCTGCCGCGAACCCCGGTGAAAGCTAATTAAGAAATATCGCAGCCTTCTGCGAACTCAATTAAATAATGTTAATTTATTCTAATTTCAATTTGGAGGTAGTCTGAACTGAAGGAGGGGCTGTGAAAACAAAGTCTGGGAGAGGAAGGAGAGCTCTGGCCTCTGCCTCCCCCCACGGCACAGGAGCTCTCACAACCTGCAAAACTCGATTTAATTTGAACCCTTTGATTAACATGAGTAATCACACAAGCCCTTCAACTGAAGGGGAGAAAGAAAACATACCTCTAGCGTTGGTTCACTTTCTCAGTTATGCAAAGAACGAGCGTGTGTGAAAAGGAAAGTGAAATGGAGAGAAATGTAGTAAAGACATCATGTTGGATTATGGTAGTTTTTTTAACTAGTTGATATCAACGAAAATCTACGGTGAAGTCATATCCAAAAAAAGCTTACTTAAAGTCTTGCAAAGCCAAAATATGATCTGCTATTGTGTAGTAACTTCTATTTTATAAAGTAATCAACAGCTCCAGGATCTAACAGGTACTGTCAGACGGACTAAGTACCAGCAAAGTTAAATAACAGTTTATTTTTTCTTTGAGTAAATATTAAGATAATATAACTTTTTTGTTCAAACTTTTGCTCTCAGACATATGCCAGCTTCCAACTTTTCTTTATATGAAAATAAGGCAAATAACTCATGAAGCAGAAACTTGATAAAAATCCAAAGATCAGAGCATGTAAGTGTAGAGCGGTCTGACTATGGAATAGAGATGGAGATGAAACAAAAAGGAGGAGCAGGGGATCACTGAATTACTGGGAGGGGTGAAATCAGCCGCAGGGAAAAGAGATGGACTGAATCAGACCAGACCGAGCTCACAACCCGCCCAACAGGAACTCCCTCTGTTCATTTACATTAATCCCACAGACGTTTCCATCCTTCCAGCTCCTTCACAGATGCTAAACTTAAACTTGACGCCTTTGAAGATCTACATCTCCCAGACAGGACAACGGACAGATACACTGGCACGAGAGACACGAAGCTTCTAAGAGACACTTTTACCAACTTCAAGACAGATTTGAAATACTAACAAAAACAAGTAAAAGTAGCTAACATACTGTATTTATATTCAAAGTAGAAAAGTGACAATAGTTAACGAAGCCTGCTTGCGAGTCAAGGTCAAGACATGTGTTACCTTCTCTCTTTAGGCACCAAGTCAACTGTGAAATGCTGCAGTTGAACTGAGGAACCCCGAGTCCAGTATTTTAAGTGAGTGTGTATTACCGATGAAGAGTACAGACACTCAGGTCTTCATTTAAGCCACGCACTTCTGTCTGAAACATCAGGAGCTGAGCTCACGGTTACGGAGCTAAACAGTTACACACAGACTTCCTTTCGTCCGTCTCTTGTTGATGCTCATCTTGTAAGCTGGGCCTATAACCACATTCATAATCATCAACATCTGTGTGTCATGGTGTGTTACAGGACGGTCAAATCTCACCGGCATCGTACTACTACTCCCCTGCTTGGTCATAAACCTCACCTCAGTGAGCCCACAACTTGCCGTAAATCAGTTTACAGGGTTCTTTGCAATAAAACACTTCAAAATGTTCGCCCCTCTGACCGTCCTGCTTTGTCGATATGAATGGGAATGTCTGCTCTCCATTTCTACACAAGGGGCCGGGAGAGATTGCATTAATTGTATGGTTGCATTTATATAGGGAGTTTTCTAGTCTACGCTGTAACATTCACACATTCATGCAGACGCCATGCAAGTGTCCAACGAGCCGTTAGGAGTTCAGTGTCTTGCTCAAGGACACTTTGACAGGACGGCTGCTCCACCTCCACGCAGACCCATATGTGAAGTCTGCTCAGCATCATGGAGAAGAAAACAAAACGCTTCTGGAATCTCCATAGATATTGGAGGTCGTACATCTACATTAACATCTCTAGACCCTGCATGCTAAATGTAAATTCGCTAAGCATTGGTCTCACAAGCCCCCCCCCCCCCCCGGATTGTCTCAAGATGAGGGACCCCAACATTTGGTAACCCACATGTTTCAATAAATGCATTTCAGTTGTTCAGTACTGCCATCTTATCCTATCCATAAATTTGCTCGTGCAGAACGTGCGTTCCACAGCTTTGAGCTCTTGTTAGAGCTTAATGTAAATCCAATCCATATGTGTAATACCTGTGTATAGAGTAAGTGGGTGCACACCATATGTCCTGTAGATGTCCCGATTTTTCACAGGCTGGCATTGAAGTGGGTGGTTGTAATGCAATGACAAGGAGGATAAAACTACATCTACGAGACAAAGTTTAATGCTAAACTTCCCCGAGTGAATTCATACATGACAAGGACAATAGAAATTAGCTAAGCCGTAATGACACTATTCATTCTTGGCATATAATACATAGAGTAGGTATTACAGTGGCTCACATCATAATGTCTCCATGATCCATATTCCCTTCCCCACATCCTTCTTCTCCACTGTTGTACCTTGCTCTTATCTTGAGAAGAAACTATGCATCTCTCCTGCTTCAGCTATTTTTCTTTCCATTTTTATCTTTGATCATTCCATGAACACAGGAACATTATTTGAGCACTAAAGCTCTGGTCCTTAGACTTTTAAGTCTTTATTGGGTGTAATTATGGTGATCAAGCAGCATCTAATGTTACCTTTACACTGAATAAATTAGTAAAATGTAAATGGTATTCAGAACATCTATTCTCTTGGTTAGCAAAGACCAGAGTTTGTTCAACAAAACACGTATGGGACATTCCATACCCTTCAGGCCAGGTTGTAAATGTATAACGTAAGTATGGTGGCTTTCAATATATCAATTTACATTCGGAGATTAGACAACTAGGTCTGCATGTGTGCGTGTTTATCTTGGTCTCACATACCAATTGCCCACATGAATAGTTGGTAGAAATAAATATAAATGTAGAATACACACCTTGTAACCGCTAATATGAGAGAGGTAGAGGTTAGTTGTGTTTTGGGGGAAGGTTATAACTGCCCCAGTACATAATCACTGCACTGAGCCCTAGGCATGCTAGAAACTATAAGAACAGATACATACATACATGCGAGCACAAGCACACATCTATACTCTGCACACGTTCATAGTGTGATGATGTGTTGGGTTTCGTCTTGGCCTCTCATAGTGGGAATGTCTCCTCTTAATCCTCTCTGACTTCATACATTCAAAGGTCATCTCACAGCCTATACACGGCGGAGACGTGTGCATGTGTGTGTGCATGTGTGTGTGAGTGTGTGTCATAGTGCTTGGTGTGAGTAAGAAAGAGAAACCTATTCACTCTCACTGTATATGTCAACAAACCCTGTAGGCCTATCTGTGTTTACTGTGAACATCCTATCTCTCCTTCTACTATTCCCTGGCCATCTTCCTTCTCTTCCCCCCACTGTTCTCCTTTCCTCCACCCTTCACTATCTTCCACCTATTCTCCTTCACTGCACCCCCACCCCTCTTCAATCCTCACCCACATTTCATTCTCTGCATCCCTCCCCCCTCCACCCCAAGCTCCAGAGGCAGGGGCATCTCCTGGCAAAGTGTGGCCCACCACAGGCCACTGGCTTTGGGTAATTAAAGTGGTTTAGGCCCCCTCACCCACGGTCACAGGCAACTGCAGCTGGGTGATAAAGGCACTGTGCCATAATTACATGGACGGCCAGCATCACCGCCCAGCTACACTAAAACAGTCAGCAAGCCAGCTGCATGGGGAGGAGGGACCTGTGTGTGTCTGTGTGTTTAGAAGTAACTGTATAGTGTGTTTGCATGCGTGTGTGTGAGTGTGTGCGCACAGGGGGTCAACACCCCCTTGTGATCGCTCTGCTGTAGTTAAGCCCCCTGTGTTTAAGCCCCACATAGGCTCATTGAGCCCCTACACACACACACACACACACACACACACACACACACACACACACACA
>CALSCE010009347.1:3262862-3275435 GCA_943593645.1 Bovichtus variegatus | reverse complement strand
CACACAAAGAAACAGACACAATATGAAAAAGATGACCCAAGCACAGAAGCAAAGCCCCACATCATCAGGGGCAACAGTTTAATCAGTTAATTAACAAACACATGCATGTAAGCAAAAACACACGCACACACAGATAGACGATATGGTGAGTGCCAAGCGATAGTGTGCCAAAAGCTGTACAGAGCAGGGTGTGTATGAGTGTGCTAAAAGAAACTCATGCATAGATATTAAAGGGTACAGCCACAAAAAGGGAAATATTGATATATGTGTAGACTTTTTTTTTTTTTTAATCTATGAAATATAAGAAAATTATTATTATTATTTTTTTTTTTTTAAATGGCAGAAAATGCTGTTTTATGAATATTTTGGGCTTTTCTCTGTTTTATATCGTAATAAACTGAATATCTTTGTGTATTGTACTGAGAAAACAAGACATTTTAAGACATCACCTCGGATTTTGAGGAACTGGAATGGACAGTTTATAGACCAAACAACGAATCATTAATCGAGGAAATAATCTACAGATTAATCAATAATTAAAATAATCATTAGTTGCAGCCCTACTAATTTATGTTGTTCATTATACAAGTGCTTGTGCTCGCACACACCAAATAAAGAATAACAGAAAAACAGTCTCCCAAATGGACACCACCTCACACACGCTCAGACACAGATACGGTCACACACAAATACGACCTGCACAGAAACATAGTTAGAGACACACACACCTCATGGCAGTGTAGCAGTTAGTCAGCAGACCAGCCATGTGATGGGGTGGTGTGGTGTGGATTAGGGGGCCAGTAAGCCTATTAGGGCGACAGGAGGGACCACCCGGCCTCCACAGCCACCTACAAGCCACTAACTCACACACATACAGAGCACCCCAACGCATAACTGACTGGACAGTGGACACACACCCTAATACATAGTTCCCCTAACACGGGGGCAGTTTCTCACCAAAGACACCGACACACACTTAGACACAGCAAGCTACAAAACACACACACACCTTTTATATTGCTGAATTTTCAGCTGGGAGCTTAATTCTGGGGAGTAATTTGCTCTATATTGTGTGTGTGTTCTTTTTCTTAGTCAGCCCATAATACTGTATGAGCTTCAATGAACAAAAATAATACATTTTAGCTGCATGGTGGCAGGAAAAGGCAGTATTTAGAGTTGTAATAGTTATGTGTGTGCACCTAGTGTGAGCTTACTGTGTGTTTTGTGGTTGTGTGTATGTGCCCACATAGGGAGGGGTCCAGGCGTGGGGGGTAATCACCAGCATCTGTTGCCTCTCCTCAGGGCGATTAATTAGATTAAATTAATTTGCAAAGCATGTGTGAATGTGTGATCCCAAACCAAGAATCCCTCCGCCTCCCTACAGTGACACACAAACACACACTCATTTACATCCTTCCAGCTTTTAAATATAAAGAATATATTATTCAAAATGAACACATGAACAACACAAACGAATACGCTCTCTTCTTTCTAACACAATGAATTAGGCCTTTTGAGTTCTCCAAACTATTTAAGAAATGGGAAACGAGCAAAGGTGAAAACTTTGGAGACACATGCGTGCACACGAGCGCAAATTAATCCCAATTTGTCGGCCTCGGCACGGGAGAAACTTTTGGGATTTCATACTTCATACCAGCTTTTGTCACCTTTGCGTGAATAGCCAAGGGCTGAAATAATTGTGTTTTTCTTCCCCGAGGCCCAGTCAGCGCTCACAAGCCACTGGCCTACGTAATGTGTTCCAGACAGAGAGGGAGGGGGGGGGCAATTCAGAGAGAGGGTGTGTGTAAAGGTGATGGAGGTAGGCCGGCCTGTGTGTGTGTGTGTGTGTGTGTGTGTGTGTGTGTGTGTTTGTGGTAGTTTTTCTCTGTGTGCAGTGAGATGACTATGTGACAGTGTGTGACTGCATGAGTGTGCGTAAGTGGGAGGAATGTGGTGTGGAAATGGCCCTAATGGAGTTGGATGTGGTCCACAATAGACAGGACATCACCTCAGAGGAGTGAAAGGGAGAAAGAGAGGAAAAGAGATGAAGGGAAAAGAAAGCCGTATTAACATGGCCGAAGGTGTAACAAAAACATTGCCCTAAACTATGTTAAAAAATCCCCTAAATCCCTTGTATTAAATAAGTCAAACATTGGTCTTTACACGCTGTTTTTAAAGCGGATAGTTTTCCACATAGCCGAGATTTAGATGTCAAAACATCACATTAAAACTAAGCAAATGTTCTAGAAAAGATCAGCATCAACCAGGTTTTTTTAAAAACATTTTTGTATGCGACTTTACTTTAAAACGCAGCGGAAAAACAAAGTCCCCCATAATACAATGATTGAGCAGGTTTAAAGTATTAAAAACGGGCAGTTAAAAGCCATGAGTCCTTAATGTGGCAATTTCAAAACAGATATTCACAATGTGGAAACATGCAACAGACTGGCTGTCAAACAGTGTAAGCGGTGATTTGGCAGAGCAGCCATAGATTCGGAAATTGATGTAATGCAAGTGGGGAAAAAAAGGTGAAGTGTGACTTGGAGGGAGAGAGGGAGGGAGCAGGAAGAGTGGGCCTTGGAGTGTGTATCACTGTATATTCAATGTATTCAGACATGATAGCTTTTCACTTTAAATACAACAGTCCAGTGTGCGCGCGTGTGTGTGTGTGTTATTTAAATCCTCCCACAAAGCTTTGAAGATGAGGGAAGTTGGTCTACCATCTCCAGCTTTGGTTGATATGCAAACGCAGAGAGAATACACACACAGACATACATACACACATTAACCCCCCCATGCACATACACACACAAAAGAGCCTGTCAGCACAATGCCTTCAAATATAGTCGTCCAATCTTTTGACTCTCAATTTGCCCACCTTTTTGATAATACGCGCCTATTTGAAAAAGGGTGAAAGGCAAGGGTAGCATGCAATTTAGAGATACTACTGTGTAGCCATTTTCAGCCTGCCACCTCTCTCCCTCTCCTTCCCTCTCTCTCTCTCTCTCCCTCTCTCCATCTTTTGATTATGCGATTCGCCTTGGCAGACGAACAAATAGGAGAGAAAAAGGTAGTGTTTGACACTGCCATTTTCAATGACAAAATACAATCAAAACCAGGGCCAGTAATTCGTCGGGGAGGGATTAGCCTAGTGCGAGGTTGGGCCCCCAGATTAAGACGAAGCCACAGCGCGGGGATCTTGAATTTCATCATCTCCGGCGCTCGGGCACAATGGCGTATTCTTCCCCTTTCTCCTCTGCCGTCTGATGAGGGGTCAGGAGAACTCACCTCTCCTCTTCTTCTGTTCCTCCAGCTCACAGCAGTACCACATTCATTCATCCCTCCTGACTTTATATTAGCTTAGATACCTGAAGGGTGGGGGTAGTGCGAGCAGGGGGATTTGAACTGTCTATATACTCACATGCACACGCATGCAAAGTCAGAAGAAAATATGACTAGACATACACAAACATCTAATATGCTTGGATACAGTTATACCTTTCATCACACATACAGAAACATAGACATACAGGCACATGCAGCCACTCAAAGATACCTTTCCTACTGACACAGTCAAACACTCGGGTGACATAAGGGGGTGATCCAACAGATGTATCTGTGAAAGTTTGAAAAAGGGGTTTTCACAGATCTTAGGGTAGACTGCCCTCTTGTGGTCACGCTGTATAGTTCCTTCATTTTTTCTCATCTGCTCTAGTGTATGGTGAGAAACCAGGAACCAGCAGCACATTTAAAATATAACTATAAGTCTTTTAAAATCAAAAGACACACTGGACTTAGTTGAGGCCTGGAATAGAACTTATTCAGTTTATAAATAATAGGAATAGCAGCTTTACTGTTCACACATGGCCATTATGTTCTATATGTGAAGTTAAGAATGACTACTTGAGCCGGATGTTGTTCCTTTGCAAAGCTTTCAGATGCATTTGTCTCTGTCTGTCTATCTGATATAGGAACGGCCAAAGTACTCAGCGGTTATACGGTGTAAGTCACAGCAGAGCACTGATCAATAGCACTTAAGTACCAAACAAACAAGGAAACAAATGTCTCAAGAGTTTTGTGGCTTTTATATAAAAAGGTGTCACTGCATGCGTACTTTCTGTGATGACCGACTTAAAAGTATCATGCAAATGCAACATAAAAAACCACACACTACAGCAGTATCAGGACTTGTGTCTTTAAGTTTAATGATGTAAGGAAAAAACGTCTAACGGGCTCATTTCAAAAGCTGCCATCTCCCATTAATAAATCTGTCTCGTGCTTACCAGGCTTGTTATTACTCAACATTTTTAGGCATTAAGCAAGAATTTAAAAAAAGACAGAAAACAAATCGAACAATGAGCCTAAAGTGCTTGAGTCCATACTCGGAGACACAGTCTGGATGATGAGCAAAAGAAATAAGATGGCGCTATGTGGAATTTATGTAAGGGTCATTTAATTGAAATGACAAATTATTTTCTTTTTTTGCCCTCACAAAGAGTAAACAATTACCAAACCAAGCATAATGTACATCTGTTTGCACCCTAAACCCGCTAAAAACTATTTACTAAATAAACAAAGAGAATACATATCTTCAACCTTAAATCGCACCATTAGTTTGCCATCTTCTCATCATTGCCCTCCCTCTTCATCAGAGTGTGTAAGGGTATGAGGTTGCCTTCTCCTCTCCTCCCTCCCTCCCTTCTTTCCTCCCTCCTCTGTGCTCTCCATTCCTGCTGTCAGGGGCTGGTGTGGCTTTGATCTTTCTGTCATTAGTCAGGTATGCAGAGACACAGGCAAACCCTCAAACTTTTCTCTCCCTTTCTTGCTCTCTTTTTGCTCTCTTCCCACGCTCTGGCCAGAGAACACTGGCTGACCTGCTTGTCTTCTCAGCTTTGTATCAAAGAGAGAAGGTAGAGCAGTTTCTGCTGTCGTTCCTTTGAGCTTGACGTGTACAGAAAGTGACAGTGGCAAAGCACTCTGCCAGCTCTCCTGCTTTTTTTTTTTTTTACCTACATTCTTGAAAAAAAAAAAAAAAGGTTGAAGAATCTCAGTGGTCTATCTATCTCTGATGATCACTAGTGACGCCCCTCTCTCAGCAGTCAAAAGCTTCACACATCAGAGCATTTGGAAGTTGATATCAGCTTTGAGTATTCATTTAAGATTTGTTTGTTCAACTTACTCACTCTCACAACCTCTTAAACGTTGCTAAAGTTTAAAGACAGCTAATGTGTCCCATCCATTGCACCCAAAATGTGAATTGCTTCCCTCATGAAGTCCCTTTAGACTGCCATGAGCCACCAAAAATATCCATAGAAAATCATCAGTCTCAAGCGCAGTTAAATTATTAAATACATTTAAAAAAAAAAAAGCTTCCATGCCAGCAAAAACAAAAGGGCAGGTATGAACCTTTTTTCCCCAAATGGTGAATGACATTCTTCACTTCTTAATATAACTGCAGTTTAAGCAGCACATGTCAACGCTTGCATTCCTCAGAAACATGAAACTGGCATAACGTGCTACAAACATGCTGAAGACTTCATTAGTGATGCTTCTTCAAAGCCTTGAGCAACACAAACAAGTGTGAGCAGACAGAAACACTTAAACGATTTCAAGAACTTGCACTGAAAGAGGAAACAGGCTGTGTCCGTGTACATCACGCAGGGAGGCAGCTCCTCCTTTAACTACAGGGGCAGGACAAGCACCTATGACAGCATGAACCCAACCTGTTGACGTGAATCCCAAACAGATCGGCTCTGTGGAAAATCATGACCTCACAGGGCAAAATATATATTACTATCACTATAGTAATATACATTATCATCACTTTTATCCCTATGACACTGAGATGTGCCGTTCAGTTTTCCTCCAATGTCACTCTGATTCTAATACAGACAACATATATATTTTCTTTTAATCTAGGAGAAACCACAGCACTGAAACACAGAAATAATTCGTCATACGTTTTTGAAAAACTACACATTTCTACTGGAAGCTAAAACAAGAAACACTAATGTGTAAGAACAAAGGCTTCATTTGTCCAGCATATCTGTATTGCTTTGGCACACCATGTTACAGAACAGGCTCCAGCGGATGTATAAAACACAGCAAATCACTTGTGAACACCAGGTTTCCAGTTTCCTGGCCACTGGAAACAGTCTCCCCTTTCCTCTCTTTTTTCCTCTACTCCCCTCGCTCTTTCCTTAATCCATCCCTCCCATTTCCCAAATTGCTCAATCAATTCCTCTCAATTCTCCTTTCCTGTGTTTGTCACAATGAGTCCTAGTTTTCATCTAATACTGCATTGAAGCAATTGTGCTTTCCTTGCAAACAGCAATGACATTCTTCCCTCTACTTCTGTTGCCTTGAACAGTAGGGTGACCGATATGACAAAAACCAAGAAAAGGGTAAGAAAATAACTAGTTGTATTATAAAAATGTGTAAATAAGTGAATACATAACTACTGCCAACCCTTGTTGGTAGATAAGTTCCAACTCGATATTGCACAAGCACACCTGAAGTTTGCGGGCAAGCACACACACAGCAATCTGAGGGCTACCGTCCACACTGAGAGAAGCATGTAATAACACAGCCTGACCACACGGTGGCAGCACCTGCATATGTAATGCAAAGAGGATTTACCTAGAAAATAGGTTGAGAATGAGGAATTATGCATTTGTTTTGTTTTATTTTAAAGTTGTCATTACCAGTCATTGTAAAACTGTCGATCATATGTTAACCCCCCCCATATGGTTAAAGAAAATACAAAATAGTACTCACATTTTCAATGACAAATGTCCACTCTTTGTCTTCAAACTCTTCTGCATGGGGGTCCTGTAAGGGCAATGTAAAAAGTAATGCTTGAGTACACAATATACAGTATATTAGAGAGAAATACAACCACCGTATGGTCATTTGATAAAGCATAAGAACTACCCAGCCCATCTTAAGCAACAATCAATAACTAAATCCTGAAGCAATTCATATCATTAACTAGAGATTTTTATTTTGGTCATAAATGTGTCAGAAGACTTACAACACAATAAAACTCAGTTTATGAGTGACAGCACATCTGTTCTCGCTCCATTCACCCACTGACCCGGTTTGTCTGTCCTCCTTTCCTTCTCATACACGTGTTGAAAGTTTTTGAATTAATGAGGTAATTTTCAATTATATGACAATGAGCTACTTACTCTGTCTGGTTGCAATAACCATGGAATGTTTACGTATACTTGCCTGAAATTCATTGTGTGTGTGTGTCTATCTCGTTTTAACCATTTTTGATTGGTTTTGATTGTAAAGTAGATTTCTCTTTATGGACAAGAAAAGTAAAAAAAACACAACACAGGAACACCAAACATCCACGAATCATGACATGAGAACACAGAAAAATAGAAAACTATGGACATTTCTCTCTCTGTCTGTCTGGTCCAGTTTGCCTCTCGGTTGATATACTGTACTTTTTGTCTCTCTCTTGTCTCCCTTCCTGTCCGTTTAGCTGTGAGGTGTTAGGAGGAAACGGTAATGGAGGCAGTAAGACAGCAGGCAGCCCTGTCTTACTGTGCTGGCACAGACGACCTTCACTGCCCTCCAGGAGCACATACACACAACCACACTGCTCGACGCACAAAGACATGCAAGTCTAACCTAATCAACTCCCTCCTTTTGTGCACACGAGCTTATTCACACAAACAATGCACACTAACCAGTGCAATAACACAAATATGCACACTGCACTGCTGAAACACTTAATATCACTGATACAGTAAATCATTTATTTGACAATGCAACGCTAAAATGGCAGTTTTATAGTTAGTGAAGTAACTTATCAAGTTAAAATACATTAGGGTTAACCATTACAATTATTGTTAATATTTTAATACATTACTTAGGGCTGTGGTAAAAATAGGAAAGGCATTTGTTGTTGCCTTTCACAAAGAAAATGATTAATCAATACAGCGTATAATAGTTTGTTGCAGCCCGAGTACTACACCTACACACAAGCAAACACATGCACTGACGGCCTTTCTGTCTGACTGTGCCTGTGACACACCCCAGGAAATCAATATTCCTGCAGTCTGGCACATCAGCCAAATACAACACCCACATGGACACACACACACACACACACAGCAATATATACAGCTGCTTCATCCTTCCATTGTTCCACTGCCACGTAAACTGCTTCTAAAAGCCAACATCTTCAGCCTTTTCAGTTTATGGTGTTGTCTGCAGTATGCAAGCTTTTAAAAAAAATAAAATAAAATGTTCCCTCACATATTGACATTATTAACATGTAGTGACATTAAAAAGGTTATATTAAGCTGTCTGCAAGTTTGGAAAATGCAGAAGTGTAAAAAATTCCCAAGCCAAGCTTTAGTGAGGATCGGCTGGTTCTCTGCTTTCTGAACAATGTCTCTGCTCATTCTGTAGACGGAGTCAATCACAACAGTCAGAACGCTGCCCAGCTAAGTTACGTAATATATTTCGTATTTTTCTTGCCGTCTAGAAAGTTTCAGCTAAGGCTTGCCTGCTGCTGTACATCTCCCTGAGGTACAGGCTGAAATACTGCCGAGCTCAGCGGTTTTCACTGCAGAGCTTCAGGCCACACAGGGATACGAGAACATCTTTAAATCACTGTTAGCTTCAACCTTCAGTCGACACACTGCAGAAATATCTAAATTGTGAATTATTAGGTTTTTACAGATTTAGACCTACATTAAGCAATATTGTTTTATATTAAAAAGGGTATTCAAGCAATTTAGTATTGCACGCCCATAAAGCTGGGGGACTCGAGAGACAGATTGTCAAAATTGTTCCGGCAGAGGTTGCAATATCTTTCCTTTTCATCCCTTATATGGCTCAAGCTCTGAAAACTCTATTGCAACCAACAGCATCATAGGTTTATAGTATAACCCTGACTATGTCATTCCTACCACAATATACATCATACATTTATTTTAACAGGCTGAGAAGGTCGAGTGAACTGACTTTAAATTGTAAAATTGGTGGAATGTCCCTTTAAAAATTAATCGTATGACTCAAAGTTATTAGAAGAGTCCCTTTAGTAAACAAACCCACTGAGAAATTACACCCAACTTCAATTCTATGCCACTTTATATCTCATCAGGGTGGTGTTTATCTCCGAGCGGTCAGAAATCGATTAATTTTCAGCGGCTATAGAGGAAGAAAAATGTACTAACAAAAACAGCAAGCGTTAAGATAGCAGAGGCGATGCCGTTTGATTTGTGGCTTTATCAAACAGATGTGGGTGAACTGTGCCTTCAGTGGTTTTGTGTCTCATTACAAAAACAGCTTTATTACTTCCTCTGGGACAGGAAGTGGAAGTTGGCCCAGAATAGAGGGACACTGTACAGCAGCGCTAGACAAGCATAGGCCTAGAAAACCGAGCCAGTGCACGTGAAAGTTGGACCTTTTTCCGGGGGTAGTTTTAACAAACATCACAGTGTGCCTTTTAAGCAATACGCTACTAACGCCTACACAGTGCAGAGGCAGGTATGTAGATATTTGTGGGAGGAGGTCTGGTAAAGTCACTGAGAAAGGTAACAAGACACTGAGCTGGCCTGTCAGCACACAGGCCCAGCATGTTTAAGTAAGCCAGGCACAGTGACAGATACTGTCTGTACAATTGTGTCATTTACAGACACAACTGTATTACTATAAGTATACAGACCTTCTAGTCATAAAATAAATCTAAATATTGTCCAAATTCCTTTTAAGCATGATCAAACATGTCAACATCAACAGTGCTGGCAGACTCCATTCAGAAAGAAATTCTAATCTACACACTTAATATCATTCATCTTATTTACAATAAAGGCCTTTAATGTAGTAAAAAAAGAAACATAGAAATGCCCGTCTCTGTGCTAATTAAACAGCTGTGGCCCACCTTAAAAAGAGTGACCGTGATCTCTATGTTCTCTGGTACAGGCCACACCACCACTCCTCTGTAGGGATTTTTGATGCCAGGCTGCCAGCTGTGGGACTGCAGGATAGAGGGACAAAAGAACAGAGAATTATTATTTTAACGTATAAACCTTTTTTGGTTTTATCGTTTCTTTATTTTGTTTCCGAATGCCTCTCATCAAATACAAACCTTTGAGGATTTCCGCCGACTCCTGCGTGTCCAAACCACCACCAGCTTGTCTGGTTGCCTGTGAGGACGGAGAGAAAAGACAGATAAGTGAAAAGGGCAAACGGTATTAATTTATCAATCCACCTATCTCTGTGTCTCCATCTACATGTTAAGACGCTCAGTCCAATTTATCAGATTGTATCTTAAAGCCTCAAGTTTTAAAACCCTGATAAGTTCTGTACACACAAAAACACACACGCCAACAGCAACACATACACACACCTGCACAGCCACTGATGGTATGAATAAATCATGAGACACGGCTCAACCCCTGGCCTCGTCTCTGTGGACTGCAGCATTCACAACAGGACACACACGAGCACACACACACACAAGAGGTTAATGTGACAAGACAAAAAATAAAGTAGGCTGAAAGTTACGACAACCTAACCCAGTCCAGGTGAATCACACAGCAGAGAGCTGACAGAAAGCGCAGTGCCATCCGACAGTCAAAAAACTAAATTTAAACAGAGAAACAGTCAGAGAGACTGATTATCTGCAGTAAGATGCTCATCAAGGCTAAAACAAGGTGCATGCATTTGTCATATAACAGAGTCGTCATTTTTCTCCTAAAAAGGTACTTAAAGTCCTAAACCATATTGAATAGTTTTCAAAGTATGTAGCCCAAAAGTGTGTTCAGTGCAGCAGTCATGGTCCACTCTTCTCACATCCATCATTAAGAAAGTAACCAACTTAAAATAACTCCTGATTTAAGTAATAAACTGTAAATATTAAGACGCACGGAGGACCAATGTTCTTACAAAGCATTAGCTGACTTTCACACACACACGCATTAAAAAGCAAAATCGTGAATACAAACTTTCATGGAGCTGCTTCATAAATTAAAACTGACACCTTACTTTGCCTTAATGTGAAAAATAACAAGGTGACAAATTAGGGACTGCCAAAAGTTCTCCCTACACACTTCATATTATACACACACTAGTAAGCCTGGGAAATCCTCCAAAACACAGCTAAAGCAGTTAGATAGCTGGAAAGATGGCAAGTCTGGGCCTGCTTGTCTGTCACTCCTGTTGCATAGGTTTTGTGTGTGTGTGTGTGTTAGTTTTCTCTGTGTGACAGTGTGTGACTGTATGAGTGTGTGTAAGTGGGAGGAATGTGGTGTGGAAATGGCCCTAATGGAGTTGGATGTGGTCCACAATAGACAGGACATCACCTCAGAGGAGTGAAAGGGAGAAAGAGAGGAAAAGAGATGAAGGGAAAAGAAAGCCGTATTAACATGTTCTGAAGCAGACATGTTTCAATTCTACATTAAAAGTATCACACCACCCAATAGTAAAATGTATTCAATGATAACTATATTTAACATTAGTAGGAATGCCCTGAATGAGATATACTCAGATGAGTATCTGGAAAGAAAAAGTTGGATCAGTCCATCCCTATATTTCAAGACAAATCCGAACAAAACTGTCCGAACCTGGCGCGAGCTTACCCTAATAAAGTGCTTTACATCCCAAATCCTGGTATATAGGTCAGACCATGCTTTAGCTTTTGGTCACAGAGGGGCACAGTTAGCAGATGCCAATCTACACGATTGTCTGTCAAAATAGAAGAGTCCATGTTTAAGTCCCTGTTTTGGCGAGTATCCGCTCCAGGCTCTTGAGCTGTCCAGCTCCAGCTACCAAGCTGATGCTGTTACTGAGCCTGACCTCTGACCTCACAGTGGAGAAAAGAAAGGGGCCAAATTGCCCTATAGGGATCAATAAAAATGTCTGTATTCTATTCTACTGTCAGGCTCTGTTAGAGCACGACCGATAAATTGTCTAGGCCAATATTAGATTAGTACAGATAAATTAGTATCAATATTAGAATATAAGTAACAAAAAAATACAAAAATGCCAAAGATATGCTTTGAGTACATTTAGAAACATTGTCTCCATTACACAAAGCCTGCAGCAGAGAGCACTGATGTTTATTTTTCAACAGTACGGCCCGCTGAGTATCTCGGGCACAATTCTTCAGTGACCACATTTAAGTGCTATGTAGTATAAATGTATACATATTGGGGCCAGAACCCAACCCTGTTTTGCCAAGTCTTACTCCAGTACACTTCAATTACAGGTGACAATGCCACAACTGGTTGGAAAGGCATCATGACAAAAAAATAGGAAACTGAGGGGATGTCACCTGATAAGATAACACCAAATATTGATGGAAGTCAACATGTGGTAAGTGTTGTAGAACCTCAATATCTGTGGCAGTATCCCTGTATCAATGGGTTTATGTGCATGTACTCCAGTGTTAAGCAGAGCAAGCACAACACTGGGTTTATGTGGGCATTGGCCCTTATGTCAAAGGCCCTTGCAGAACAACAGCAAAGCAGTAATTCTAGGTGAAGAATGACTAACTGTGTGACAGAGAGAGAGAGAGAGAGAGAGAGAGAGAGAGAGAGAGAGAGA
>CALSCE010009347.1:3235752-3262762 GCA_943593645.1 Bovichtus variegatus | reverse complement strand
AGAGAGAGAGAGAGAGAGAGAGAGAGAGAGAGAGAGAGAAGAAAGAAGAAAACCGAAAGACAGTGGGAAGGAAAGAGGAGGAGTGAGAGGGAAAAGAGAGGAGGAGAGAGGGAGAATGACAGGCAACCATTTCAGCCTCGGAGAGAGAAGCACATAGAGAAGCTATTGTCCAACAACACAGGCCATATCAGAGAGCATGCAGACACATAAAATATCACCAGCTTATTTTTTTACCCTTTGTACAGTATTCTCAGTACTATGAGAAAAATGTAACCACGTGTCTGCAGGCTAACTGACTCCTTCACAGTTTCTTATGTTCTTCAACCTCAGGCCTGTATGTTCTTTCTGTTTCACAAGAATCAATGAGCCAGCAAAGAGGAATGTTTGCAACAGAAGAAACAAATGGCCACAGAGACGCCTGAAGAAAGACATTTAAAGTATGCGTTCATTATGACGTGCGTTCAGCAGCTCTCACGCATACAAAAAGCATTTTTAACATGAAGGCCTTCAGTTTACACTTTTAGGATGTTAGGAAAAGAGGTAAAATAGGTAATGGACGTTTATTAAACATATGGCAATACATCTGGCAGTGCATGTTCTGCATTGTTGAGTGCCCTGAAGAGCTCAGACGGTTTCCCATAATTTTATTGGATGGAATTTACTGGATGTAGAAGAAACAAGTCTTCCGGTATATCAGTATTTGCTTCCACTAGTGCGTGTAAGCTCCTCTTGCATTTATCCATTTATCATGAATCCCCAGATTACCTCTGTATGATGCCGTCTGTACAGTACAGAGTTATTCAACTCTTATTAGATGGGTGAGAGAGGAAAATAGTCTAAAGCTCAGATTTAATAAAACAAAAAAGAAAAAAACATCTAAAACAATGTTTTCAGATAAAGATATAAACACAAGAATATGTGATAGTGTGTGTGTGTGTGTCTGTGTGTGTGTGGATGGGGCTGGAGAGAGAGAGAGGGCCGATAGGAGTGAAAGTGGGTCAGTAAGCTCAGCACGAGATGAGCCCTCTGAGATTGACACAATACACAGATAAACCCTCCCACATTAACATTTAAGGCATTTAGCTGCAGCCCTCATCCAGAGAAACCTGTAATTAGTGAGCATGTTTTCATCACAGACACTTTAGTATCACAGCAGGTAAGAAAAACATTAAGTTGCAAGAATAACCCTGCAGTTACTGAAGCGGGCATGTTTTATGTTCATATGCATAACCAGTTAGACTCTTACAAATCTTTTTAATTGCCATTTTTTTGCTGCATATTTCCTTTAATTTTATTGTCTTAATGATAACCCAACCCTTTGGCTTTAGTGCCATTTCTACAATTAAATCACCACGTTTTCTGCAATCTAAATTCTACAGTCGGCTCCACGCTGCGAGAATGTATTTTTGTTTTGTGTGTTACACCTCGTCTTCTCTCGCTGTGCAGTGGAGACAGCATCTCAGCAGCGGCTGCAGTTCTTCATCCGTGTCTACATTCAGGTCAGCCACAGTACTGCTAAGCACTCTGAAACATTATATCAGCACTCATAGCTCAATACAACATCGTGTGCTTATGGGCACAAGTATAAAAAAAAAAAAACGTGGGTAAAAAAATTGCTTTGGGCTGCAGTTATGCACATAAAGATCAAGTGAAGCGGGGCAGGTGTACGCTGCAGAGCTGCACTGGTTCAAGACGAAGCTAATCTCTTCCATCAGATGGATGTCAGAAGGAACACACGTCTGTCCGTACAGATAACTATTAAATAAGAGCTCAGGGGAACAGATGGGTGGTTTAAAATGTCTAGCTCTTAGGATAATATGTGCCACTTAATACATAGACATAAAAATAAAGCATGCTCATCAAAGAAATTAGTTTGTCAGCTTAAATGTTCTTGGTGGTACAACACTTGAGGCTCTGTGCGCATGTCCATCTGCCTGCATGGATGGAAGTGGAGGGTGCGCCAGGATGTTGCGGCTGCCTCGTCTTTCCTGTAGGCAGGAGGAAGGAACCAATTCACATTTGATACGACAGCCTCCAGACCACCAATGCACACAAACACAGATTTTTATGAAACCCACACACATAGCAGGGTAAGGCTCAGTTTAGTTCAATGGAACAGCAATGAAACACAACCAACTAGGGATGCTAACTCAGATTTGACTGATAGCCGACACTCCGATCATAAACCGTTAACAGACAAGATTAGTGCAGGTGTGCTGCTGGGGTTGAAATTGCTGCAAAGATAACCCGATGCACAAACAGGTTAAATCCATCATTTATCACCAGCTGCAGTGTATGCGTAAAACAGGCAACGGAGTCCCCAGTTCACCTGTCGAGAGCCACAAAGTTGCGTGCATCGTCGCGGACACATGCAGCTCTTTTCCCAGTAACTCTCCACCGGATCAATTAGTTTAGCTGCGAGGTGGTCAGCTGTGAGTTTGCCTGGCATAACGTTACGCTGTCTGGGTTTCTGCCAGTGTATTGACTCTACATGGCTGCCATATTTCTAGCAATATTCCACCAGGCAGCTGCCCTGCACATCAAGTCTTTATAATTAATTGTCAGTCTCACTGTTCAACGTGTGTGCTTGCGGGATCTGTGCGTTTGTCTAAGAGACATATTAGTCGAGAAGGTTGATAACAATGGCATGAAGAAATTAGGAGTGCAGTCAGGGTAAGAGGTAAGGGTAGCAGCATGATGAGTGAGAGTGTGTGTGTGTGTGTTGCTAGGGCGTTTTTGTCAACGTAATCGTCATCATCAATTACAAAAATACATTAATTTGCATAACTGGCGTCACTGTGTATTGAAAAGATTATTTCTAGATTAAATTGCTAAAATAAAAAGAGTTAGGTGCAGCACTACTGTGTGTGTATACGTTTAAGTAATGTCAGCAGTTAGTTGGGATGATGCTGTATCTGCTTCCACACAGGAGGAAGAGCTTTGCAGTCTGCCGACAGACTCTGTCTCTCTGTCAATCACAGACATTAGGAGAAGGGAAAATGTAGATGTTTGTGTTGTAACACAGCAGTAGTGAAAGATGAAACCTCACAGGCTACGGCGCTGGAACACATACTAAACCAGACACTGTTGCCTTACCAACTACCACACTGACATGTACTCTACCACAGACTGTGTCATAATGCGTCTGAAGACTGAAGTGTTATGCACACATAAAGGCCGTCAAATGTAGATTGCTGGTTTAAGAGGTGATATAAATAGTCAATGCAATGTTCTGTTTATACATTAACCACACACTCTAATACTCTAAGACTAAGACATTTAAACTTCACCAAAAATATAAAAGAATGAGGAAATCTCACACGTTGACAAGTAATCTCAGTCATGGCTACTTTTTACCAAAGAGGCAGTCATAATTAAATGAATGACAGTGACAGTAAATGCTTTCAAAACGCTGTTTACTGTTTAAACCTAACCGCCCTGTCATGGAAAGCGGATCTTTAAAAAAGTTTAATACCTGACCTACTTGGCAATTTCTGAATCAGCAAAGACAGCAACAAGAGGATGTTCAAGAGTGGGAAGTGACAAATGAAAGAAAGGAAAAGAGGAAACAGCGAGGGAGGACTGCTCTCACTTTGCTATGCTATCAGTCAGACTGTGGCCTTTTCAATCAAGACAGATGTAGCAGTTCAAATACAATCTGTGTGGCTGTCACACTCCAGACTTCCTGATAAACTGAAACACACAGCACAAGCCCGGACTTACTGGGCATGAAGTGAAAAGGCAAAGAAAGACTTTAAATCTTCATTAAGTCTGTATAATACAATGTTAATAGGCAAGGTGAGAAGCAATTGTAAAAAAAAAAAAAAAACATTCATATCCATTATCCTTAAGATTTCATTTTCTGTATCTGAACTTACTCGTATGCTTTCTCTTGTTTTATAATTTTTGCACCGAGCTAAAACTCTTGCTTTGTGTCAATGTATTTGTTCAACACATTTGCATCCGTCTTGATATTTGTCAGCTTCTGACTGTTTAAAATTAGATTTTCTTAACAAGCCTCTGGAGTTCCTATTTGTCTCACCAGCAAAAATCAGTTTTATTGTTTTGTCTCTTTTTCATTAATATTATTCAATACGTCATTACAATCATTAATTTAAGCAGAAGCTGTGTCTTTAGCCGTATTTTGCTGAATCAAGGCCTGAACTCAGCATAAAGAAGAAGTGGATTATGCTGTGGAAATGGTTTGAGGACTTTTAATGAACTTTCTTAAAACATTTTATTTGCCATTAAAAAAATTGGAATTAGTTGAACATTATTTATGCTGGCCTTCGAGAATGACAAAAAAAAACTGACCTTTAAGACACCAGGACCTGTGTGTTTTTGCAGAATTTAAAAAGTGACAGTGTAGAACAGAATAACTCAGTGACACACACGGACAGTCCCTTGACCTCCAGTTATAGAACAGTCAGTCAGTGTGTATGTGGCAACCAGGAGCTGGGTCAATGACAAAGAGTAAACATTGAAAGCACTAACACCAGACACAAGAGACGGGTGGAAAAGCTAAAGCACCTGAACTAATCAGTGATTATGCCTGTTTGCACGTGTGTGTACTGTACGTTTCAAACTACAGCCACTACAAAAACTACCGTTAAATTAAACAACATTAACAAATATTAAGGCTGTGAATGAAGTGTCTGGCCATGTGTGTGTATATATGACATTATTCTATTGTCATACTGAAAGTAAACATCACTTCACCAAGATTTAGATATTTGATTTTTCTGTAAATTACATTAAATTTTCCTGGATCCAAACATTTCAAAAAAAGGCAAACTGGCATCAAGCATGCCCTTTATTAGATCAGAGTCCAACTATGATATGGAACATTATTTTTTTTCCAATTTGACTATTACACTTGCTTTAAGCTTTAGATTTGAAGATTTTCACCACTGATAAAGATATTTCACGTGTCATCGGACTCTTTTGATGAAGACTATTGTTAACATCTATACAGTATCAGATCTGATGTGTCATATGATATTTAACTACAAAAAAAAGCTACTTTATGGGGGTGTGAATTGGGACTGCACAACATTTTTCCAGACTTTATCATTTCCAGTGAGGACGTGAAGACATCAAGCGTTAAGAGTCTTTTTGAAGCAGCTGCCTTTTACATTCAGCAAGCAGCCTGGTTTGTTTCAAGTCAGCTGCATGTTATATTTGAGAACTTTACAAAGTTTGCTTAAAAAGATAGTTGCAATGAGACAGTTGGGAGCTGAACTGCAGACAGGGTTCCGACACCTTCATAAACATCAAGGACTCAAGGACTTTCAAGGTCCAATTCCCTCTAATTCAAGGACCCAACATGGCACGGCTTGAGACACGGATCAAGGTTAATTACTATTACAACACTGAGAAATGATATAGTGAGAACTAACATATGACGGTCGCACCTTCTCGAGGCAGACACATGAAGAAAGTGGAAGGTAGCCTATTTACTAACATTAAGTAAAAGAAATATCAAGAGAACTTACATTTTTATTCTTGTCAAAAAATTTATAAATTCAAGCACTTTCAATGACCAATGTCTATTGATGTCTATTCCATAAACCATTATGGCCTTGATTTATTTCCCCCTCAAATTCACAAACTTTCGAGGATTTCAAAGGACCCGTGGGAACCCTGTGCAGAGATAGACCAACTGGATTGTGGCCAATTATGACCTGGCATGGCTGAGGAGAAGGACTCAGGAAGAGCACGTTACAAACAATAAAGCAGTGGGTTGGCCGAATGAAAGTGAAGATCAGAAGTTCCACCTGCACTGAGGGGTGGCGTCTTTTCAACTCTAAGTGGAGATGACTGACAGCCAGGAGAAGAAAATTAAAAGTTTCTTTGCTGACATGACTGACCTATGGGTGAAGGGGAAAACTCACTCCACAGAAAGATTTTGAAAGATTAAAATTGTGAAATAGTCTGTGCTGAGATTGTGAAGTTGACCACATTTTTGAAAGATATCCAACTAAAATAATGGCCATTGTCTGCAGTGCAAGACAAAAATAATTTATAAACTCCACAAATTGTGACATCCATTACTCAATTATGACCTATTAAATCTCCCAACAAAGAACAGTATGCAAACGGTAATAAAAGTGTATGTTGAAGTAAAGTTAGATCATGCATTCTTCCAAAATAAAGAAGGGAATGAAAGAAAGCTGCCTTTCAGGGGGATAAATGAGACAATACAATTTAAAATAAATCTCCTTTCCCATAACTTCTCTCCATACGCCAGCTTGCTAAAAACCCTAATTAGAGACGGGACAGTAGGAATCACAACCACCATGTGCCTAAGAGCACCAACAGCAGAGAAACAAGGAGAACTGGTGAGGACTGCACAGACGCTATAATACATTAGCAGTCAGGCGACCGTAGCTTCAGCAGTTATGTTGTAGCTTTTGCTACCAAAATTAGCTGCTCTGTTTCAGCAAGGTTAGGTTAAAAAACGTAAAATTCAACGGTGGTGTTCTGTCCAACAAAGAGTAAAAAAGCTGCGAGTAAGGTAAGGTCTTCTAGACGCTAGTCTAATACGAGCAATGTAAAATGCCATAGGCATAAGCTATAATATATAAGCTCTAAATTAGCTGTGTCCATCGCTGCGGCAAGTTAGGACACAGTGTCAAGGACATAATGCAAAAAAAATGTGAATAGTTTGAGCCCATGTTTTTTCATTTTTAGAAGGAATATTCAAAACTTAATTTCTTGCCAATTTTGACAGGCCTTAAGCCAATAGCTGCCTGCAGCAGTTTGTATATCCTGAATTCCAACTGCACCAACTACATTTTTTAAGAACAGGGTTTCCAAAATGTAACACCACTACACTTGGGGCTGGTGGCGTTTGCTTTGCCATACTGACACGTATACAGTACGTATTTATCAGCCTGCAGATGCGGCAGCACCGCTCTGCATGCTGATAAATGATGAGCAGTCTCAACGGCCATGTGTTTCTCTGCCTGACAGCAGTAGAGACAGAAACACCAGCATAGTTTTCATCACATTTAACACCCCATTGACTGCTTCACAACCCTGAAATGTTTTGTGTCTCTTGGTGTGTGTGTGGGGGCGGGGTGTAAATGCCCATTTGTGTCCATAATTGCAGCACAGAACAACTACACTTGGGCGGATTCCACTGCAAAGCAGTTGAAGTGATATTACCGGAAAGAGAGAAAGAAGTGAGGGGAAGCAGAGATCAAGTAAGAAAAGAAGAAAGGGAGAGGAGATAAGGGTGGTACAGAGAAAGACAGAAGAAAATGGAAAACGAACATTAATGATAGTGTGAAAGCTGCCCCAGATGACAGCCGTGGGCTGGGCTTGGTGCACGGAAAACAATTACAGAATCACAAGGGGAGAAGATGAGGAGCTGCAAGCTGTACTGAGAGGACAAAACAATCTGCAGTTAAATCGGCAACAGCAAATGCTATAATTAATGAAGTGACAAGCAAGCACACAAATTAGAACAACTCAAGTATCAACTATTGCCCCAGACAAATTAATATTCTGAAGCCTAAAAATCTGATTACATTTTTTCCAAAACCTCATAGTTAATGATCCTCCAGGAGTGTGTGGATTTACTCAGAATTTCTGCACAACAGAAAACGACCGAACCGTACTATAACCTGGCAGTGAAACCATCTCCTGGTGCCAAACTTATACTTAGGAGTGTGTCAAAGCCTCCGAATTTGAATAGAATGGATAGCCATGTCAGATTGAGTTGGCAGGAAGATGTTTCTCTGGCAGAGACATGATGGACACTTGCCATAATGCACACATGTTCAACAGAAGACAACATGTCACAGCCTGACACACGCGGGTCACTTCCACTGAAATAGTGAGTCGTTACTCAACTTACAGCCTGAAGCTTGGACTGTGTTGTCCAGGATTGACATTCATTTACACACTTCTGCATTTGTCAACACTTTTATTCAGTAACATTGAGTGAGCAAGTAGAGATTCAGTGTTTTCATCAAGGACACATTGATGGGATCATGTTGGTTAATGTACACATAATAACTCTAGATTTATAATAATTGTACATCTAATAAATCCTCTCCTTTCTGGTAGATATTTGGAGACTAGCAAAACCATTTCCTGTTAAAGAGGGAAATTACTATCACGTGAATGAAAGAATTACTTTTTTTTTTGTTGGGGGAGGGGGTGACTATCAATTGTTACAGAGCGTCTATGACAATGCACAGATTAAATGCTGAAAAATAAATAAATTCCAACACTGCAGGTATCCATAGCGGGCCCATTGAACTCCTCAAAGAAGAATCTTTGAATCTGCTCGAGTCTTGTCAGCATGAGTGTGTCTAAATCCCTATTACATGACTGATGTGTGTGTTTGTGCGCCTTCAGGGATTCTGCACAGTCCTTGATTGATATGAAGACATCTACCATCCCTGTCTTGTCATGAGACAGTGAGGGAAGCAGTCTTGATTAGCCACGCTCGCATGTAGCCAGATAGAATTACCATGTAATCAAGAGCGTCTCTGTGTCGTTTCCAGCATATAAACGCTCATATCCTCGCCACGCGTCAACACGACCGTCATAAGCACTTGACACTTGTCATGATGTTTTCAAACTATATTTTACCAGACACGTTTTTATAAAATAAAAAAAAGCACCAGGAATAAGAGTGACTGAGGTTTACATTTAAGCTTAATTTCATACAGAGTTGCCTTTCACTGTTGGGGTTGCACTCACAAGTGTGCCTCACTTACTGCATTCTTCCAAGTATTGCCATGTATCTGAGGGTTTGAACAAACAACTCGCTGGTTACAAGCCAACATTGCTAGACATTACGATACAGCCCAGTCTAAAACAGAGCAAACATAATATAGCAATGCACAGCACAACAACAACAAAAAACAGAAAGCAGCAGAGAAAAAAAAAGGTTTCGCACATAACATAATCCTTTCTGGTGACAACTAGTTGCACATCTAACAGTCTGCAGGGTTTGAAACCAGCACTCACCCACTCAGCAGTGACAAGTAAACTTTGCTGCTGCAGCTTGAACTTTGCTCTTCACTTAACCAACAACACAAGTCACTTTCCGGCCAGGTGTTGACACTTTCATTTGCCACAAGAAGAAGACTGTACATGCATCCGTCCCAATAAATCTGAAAAAAAGTGCGAATTTGTGCAGCTCTTGCTAAAGTGCAAACACGCACACACAACCCACAGACTTTTTTTCACACATCAATGCAGAAGACGACTCATCAAATCAAGTAATGATGCTAAAAGACTGATATGGTCGTTGGACAAAGTTATAAGAGATGAAAGAGAGAAGTATGGGAACAAAGTGTCCAATCTGTAGCCTACTGTTTAACAGCAACAGCAGGAGTGAGATATTAAACAATTAAAGCAGGTGGACCTTGCACTGCTCCATCACACTGGTATACATGTATAATATTTGTTTATGCCTTAAAGAAAAAATGATATGAGTCTCTCTGAGCCTGGACAGGAGTTACGTGTGGAAAGAATAATGCTCACGGATATTAGTGTTTTTTCAGACTAGTGCACTCACATATGTTGCAGAAAAAAACTGACATATACATACATATATACATATATATATATATATATATATATATATATATAAGCATAAGCATCTAAATGAGGTACAAACGAGAAGATCATATAATACATTTAGTTAATTATGCATAAACAGTCAAAACACAAAGTTTAAAAAAAAATTCTACTTATCAAGTCTTGTGCCAACAAAGTTTGATTTCTTTGATCCTGACGTGAATGATCATAATTACCTGCTACAGATGAAATGCAACAGAAAATACTGTTACATTTTCATCAAATATGTTGTATATCATGTTTCAAAAGGGGCAGAGCTGCAACACTGTGAATGGTGCTTCATTTCACTGGCAAACGCAAACACTGAGCTCATTAATGTTTCAATGGTTGGTCTGAAATGATTCTGGAGTCTGAAATGGGTGAGCGAGTAGAATGCTAACTCCCTCTGCTCCACAGAGGAGTCGGCTACAGCAACGGATACAAAACTAAAATGACTTTACAACCTAAAGATATCTAGGATAAATAGCAACTCCGCCAAGCCTAGGCTCCTGGTCTGTCACCACTTTCCTTCCATCTTAAGGATGGAAATAAATAAAGCTTGTAGAAAAAGAAGGTGGAAAATAAGATGAAATCTCTCTAAAGTGGTGAAATCATTGATTTGCTTGTAGTCAGAAAACTCTCTCTCACAGACTCTGTCACCAATTCAACAAGCCACTTAGCCACAGATAAAGGCTGACTACTGCAAATGCTACCAGTAGCATTGCAAAAACTGTGAGTAACAGTCAGCAACAGGCGCTTAACGACAGACCAGGGCCCTTACATTGCCATCATCTTCCATCTGCAGGTGACATTCTCTCTTAAAAAGCCACGGCCTTAAGGCTTGGGAATCCCACTTGAAAAGCCACACACACAGCAGAACAGACCCTTGAACTTCTCACCTACTGATTGCTCGAAGTGCCCTAAATGATCTAGAGTTTAGAGATTATTCTACTGAGCCTTTGAGTGTCAGCCAAGTATAGAAAATGCTTTCACATTTGGCTCAATGTACATTCAAAGCACCCACATCTCTATGTATGGGCAGACGTGTTCAGCCTTTCTTCCTGTTTTTGATGCCAGAAATGAAAGGGCTGTAGGTTTTCAAAAATCACTTCTGAAAGCTTCAGGATTTGAAATCCATTTGAGCTCTGGGGACTGTTTTTAGGCTGCGCAGAAGGAAAGTTTCCACTGCAACAATAACATACCGTACTGATTAAGTCCAAGGAAGTGTCTGCCAACGCTTTCTCACACACTTTGAGCCAGGCATGCACAAATACACACAATCAAAGACAAGCAGAGACCCTGAGTTGAAGTCAATGGTCTCAGTCACACATTGGATGTAAAAGCAGAAGTTTCTTGCATCAAAAGTTATCTGAATACTATTTTATGCAGTAAAGTTGACATTTAAGATGAGTGGTAGCATCACACACTGGCTAGTTGGGACTGAAATGGACATGATCGAACTCTGACATGAGCACTTATTAATCCATCTCCAAGGGTTGCTAAATTCAGATTTTTCTTTTTTCTTATTATTTTTGGCTTTAAAAATCGATAGTACAATGGAAATTTAGACAGGAAAAGGGAGATTGAGGGGACGACCTCGGACCCCAACCCAGCCGCCGCAGCAAGGACTCAGCACCAGTACATGGGGGCCCGGCTACATCAGGTGAGCCACCGCGGAGCCCCCTAAATTTAGACAGTCTTTTACACTGTTATCACAAACTACTACAGATAAAAGCTATATTATGTAACAACTAACGGCTATATATATGCATATTTCTTCCATTGAATAACATAAAAAAAAAAAAAAAAAAAAAAGAGTCCTGTGCTCAGATTGCACAACAAAGCGTATTACTAAGAGTGTGCTGAGCCCACCCACCCTTTGCGTTGGGAAGAGATGTACATTTTTCTCATTCCATTCTCCAACACGTTAACATCTGTCCCAGGTCTAAGCTCTGTGGGGCTGTGTTAGTCACGCCTAATGCAAGCCGCTTGAGAATCCATGTCTGCAGGCTACATCTTTAGCTTTACAATTCCCCGCATTTCACTCATTACAGGACACATACCTGCAGGCTCACGTGTAGCATACATCTCCCCACAACTTTGAAAACACACCAGATAGCTCCTCCACCTTCTTGAAGTGTATATCAGTCATTCACTCTTTATAAACAGAAATATCTTTGGGTAGTACTTTTATACATAGAAGTTGAAGCCATGGGAAAAGATGCTGCATTACTTGTTGTAGATTATGTCAGCTTGCGGACATTTGCTGTCATTGTTTTTAACACTGTTTACAACTTTAAAACTTATAAATCAGGGCCATTGTCTTAGTGTCAATAAAATAAATACTGTTTATTTTTATTATATTAGATTTATGATTCTTGACTTTTACGGTACTTTATTTTCATTATGCACCAAAAGAGGAATGCATATTCCCCGTAAGTGAAAACCTACTTGGCAATAAACCTTTTTTTTCCTTATTGTTATTATTATTTTTGCAAATGGTATGGATACAAAATTTGTGCCAAGTTGTCGATGCAGAGGAAATTGTGCTACATGAAAGCTGACGAGAGATTTT
This sequence comes from Bovichtus variegatus, assembly GCA_943593645.1. Lineage (NCBI taxonomy): Eukaryota > Metazoa > Chordata > Actinopteri > Perciformes > Bovichtidae > Bovichtus > Bovichtus variegatus. The sequence goes on along the minus strand of CALSCE010009347.1, from coordinate 3,250,605 downwards.
TCCCCACTCAGCAGCTCATACTACTCAGTAGACTATGAATGAATGTGCAACTAAGCTCCTGCAACCTTTTAGCTTTTTACACATTATTCGTTTGCTCATACGGTAGCGCATAAGAGCCTTATTTAAAAGAATAACGGTTCCCAAAATCTCTCATGGTTTCCCTACTCTCTACAGCATCCCTAGAGCTGGTAGGTGTTTAGTGGTTTGCTCAAGGACATTTCAGGAGAGCGGGGGCAGCTTGAACCCAACCCTACAGGTTGAAGGAAGGGAAATATTTCTGCCTGCCACGCTCATTTCATGACTCAAACCAAACAAATTCAACATTGGTGCACACAAATAAAAAAAAAACATAGCAATTTTACAAGGCAGCCGGCCCCTCCCAGCATGCAGACATGCCTGCACACCAAGGAGACTGAATATGTGTGTGTGTGTGTCTGCTGTGTGAGTTATGGCCACCAGGAACCAGCTCAGCATTCCGGCATACACAGAGACACAGTTTTCATGGGGCTTAAATGACACCACTGTGGTCGACTGATATTCCCAAAAAACTCACCATTTCTTAGTGCATTCCACCATCAGTTCTTGATAGGAAGCCACGAACTGGAATTTGGATGCATGCTTCCCCACACGTTGCAGTCTCTTCCAAACCGAGGCCATGTTTCTTTGGGAGCGGGTAGTTTCTGTGCACCTATCCCGTCCTGGACTTCCTTCTTTGGGCTTCCTTCGCACGAATTCACGCTAATGTTTATAGGAATCTGGGCATATCCAACCCGTGTAGACACATAATTAATGTTTTACCGGAAGCACAGTGGGGGAAAAAAAGATAAGACTGAACATCCAGTCTCCGCTGCTGATCATTAAAAACTGCCTGATAAATGTGAATGTAGGGACACCGAATCTCTGCAGCGGTGGTCGAGATTTGATTTAACGGCGCGCATGATGTTATGAAGAAACGTACTCCATAATTTTGAAAGGCATGATGAGTAATCCACTTGGTATTAATATATTTCCATCTGGTGATCTTCCTGCGAAAGAAAGAAAAAGGGCACAGTCAGTAGGGCAGCAGCAGGACCGTAAAGCCTCGGCATTCCGGAGTATCCTCGCCGATTTCTAACCCCAAGTAACTCCACTAAACGTCCCCGATACAGTGATGCGTTGTCCGTGTAACAGCTTTCCCGTCACTGTCGGTTGAAGCACCATAGATGTTAAAACAGCCCGGTTTATCTACATAACACTTGTTCATGTGTAAGAATGTGTTGAGGACTCCAGCACCACCACTTCTGCTGCCAGCACGGCGTGCCGAGGGGATATGTACTGGTGTGGCAAGCTAACTTGGGATGTTTGATAATACAAAATATGATTGTGTGGTAGAGAAACATTGACAGAGACGCAATGACATTACGTTAAAACAAATCGTGTTAACCACTCAGTCTGCAAAAAAAATGCACTTAGGGACACAACCCAAAACTGAGACTCAAATAAACAATTTGTAAACATGTAATATTTGGTGGAATGTGTCTGAATCCAGGGAATAGTCTGAGCCGTTGCGCTCCGCTAACATGAATGATTCAGCTGCTAGGCTAACGAGTTAACGTGTGAAACTAGGTTAACTATGGCTGGATGACACTCACCTTAATGTGATATCCAACGCATTATCCGTTAAGTGGCCTTATCAGCAGTGTTAAGAGATGGCGAACTGTCTACAACAAACTAGCAGCCGAGCGAGCGTAGCCCGCTTGCAAGCTAATTATCGCCTTCTTTGCAGCAGTGCCATACAGCTAGCTAGCCTGCTAGCGACGACGGCTAGCCATCACAACACGGCACGAGCGGAAACCGTTGCTTGTCAGTTGACACATTTGCTCCACAGGTAAAAGCGCAAGCTCTGGGAGTCAGGACTGGGTCAGAACCGACATTTATTTGAGCTTGTCCCCACAAACAAAGTCAAACAAAAGTATTCCGACCTCAGGCAGGAATTCCCACAGCAAAGTAGTCCAACTGTTACTGATAGTTGACCGCTCTGGTCCTCTGGACTACATAAAGTTAGCGAACATTTAAGAGGATTTCCGGTCAGGGTATTTCAAAATAAAGTTGTTACTGAATAGCGGTAGTAGCTAATAAAAGTCTGGACGCATATGTGTTATTTTATAACGACTCTATTGTACATCTCATTATTGTGTTTAATTATTTAATGTGGCTGGTTTGAAACACAAGTCCTTTTCATTCTAACAGCGACACATTTATTTTATTTTGAAGGCTAATCTATTTACTTCCGGTCTTGTTGCATGTTTATCTGTCCGGCTTGACGCAGCTTCGCCTCTCCATCAGTTCGCCTGCCGCCTGAGGGTTGAAGAAACGCCCCCGGGCAACAGCCATTGGTGGGATTCCTGTGCCATTTACAGATTGTTTACTGATTTATGAGGCATTTCTGGGTTGTTTTTTATCACACTGGTCAAATCCAACATCCTTCAAAGACATTTAATCCTTTATTGTGAGTGTAGATAAAAATGATTTCTGGCTCTTGTTTTTTCCTTGGGATTATTGCTGCTGCCCTAAAGACTGCAAAGGTAGATTCAAATATACATTGGGTGAGTATGAAGTCCCGATAACACAACATTTTAAGATAAATGACAAAAAAAAAAATGTTTTATAGAGTAAGAGCCGTATATCATAAAATATACTTAATCGGTTTTGTTAATTGTTAAAGATGCCGGTCATATTATCAGCCCAGATCATTCTGCATTGTTTTTGTTTGTTTACATTACTCCTGTTGCAAATACAAAAAATGCACTTCAGGAATGCACTACTACTACTAACTTTACTGTTTTTGTTCTGTTCTTCTCTGTCATGTTTCCGTGTGCATAATAGACTAAGCTTCAATTGCTTTTCGTTTTGCAGCCCTGTGTTGCATAATGACAATATATGATCCTTGAATCCTTTACTGATGGATGGATTGAGGAAAATACTTATTTTTTAAAATGGTCCCAAGATCTTAGAAGACAAAGAAGCGCATGACATTTATCATAAAAACTAAACAAAAACAATCCTGAAATCCAAAAACACATTACCACAAAATAAACTAAAAACTCCTACCTAAAAAAAAAAAAACCCTGATTTGTAGCAAGAGGGTTTTCTGACATGGCACCAGTGTAAAAAAGTAAATTCTGGCTTCATTATTCACCCGAGACACTTGAATGCACACTGGCCCTGGTATCATAGTTGTGCTGAGTTTGGACTATTGTCATCTGAGAACAAAAGTATTGAGGAGCATGGCCGTTAATAATAAGATGTAAGATAGCCTTAAATCAAACCACAGCCTAAAGTGGCAAATCCATTTCAAAGCTTTGAGATGAAAACAATACATTTAGTTCACCTGGGACACTATAGTATCAGAGCTCAGCCCCTCAGGTCGCTGCTAATGAGGACGAGACTTCCCCTTCAGGATGCCGTCACATTAATAAGTGAGTGTTAACCTTGTACTCCTGAATGCCGGGGGCGGGGGGGGCTTTCACATGTCGAGAGGAAATAAAACACCTACCATTCATCAGAAATCAATACCCCCTTCTCTACACACACACACACACGCACACACACACACACACATCCCCCTCCCTGGTTGTAACCACAGGCTTGTGAATGCGTAGCAGGGGAAGCAGCACTGCAGAGGGGAAGACGATATGAGGCAGAATAATTAACCCCAAAAAAAGATACGGACGTAATAACAGGAAATTGATATTGAATCCTTGTATATGTTGTTCAGGGTTATAAGCTGCCAGAGAGATTTTGGTTTTATTGATTTTTTTTTTTTTCTCCTTTTTGTTAGTTTGAAGGGGGCTGGATGCAGAGAGGTGCAGCAGAATATAGAATAACACAGTGACAGTGTTTCTATTGAGCACTTTCAATACTTTTATATTTGCTCGTTTACTGAACCCACAATGTTCACCTTAATATAACTGCCCCTGAAAATAATCTGGAACACTAAACAAAGAAAAATCTGCTTTGTGGTTTGGATTTGTTTTGAATTTAGCTCAGCCTAAGAATCTAAAAATGGTATTGATTTTTTTCTCCCAGCTCTGATGTCGAATAACATCTAATTTGACAACAGCAGATTTCAACAGAAGTTACTGGTCACCTTTAGACATGTGTTCGCAAAACACTTATATCTCTAATTTAATACCCACAATTTTTACAAAATTGGAGCGACTCTAAGTCAGAAAATATCTTGCTCAAATGTTTCACAGATAAATCCAAGATTACGCCTTTTGGGATCAAACTCTTCATGCCTATTTTACAGTCACAACAGAAAGCAGTATTTCAGATCAGCTTTCATTCAGATGCGTATTTGTTAACTGAGAACATTTTGGGGTTTAGGGGTCAGAGCTGATTTGACAGCAGGGGTCCTGCTGATCCTGCTGCTCTGTGTCGCCTGTTTACATTTTACTCTGACAGATTACAGGGAGCCTCCCTCCATGCGTCAAGGAATGCTTTGATGCGACAAATGACCCGGTGCTAAATGACGCTTTGTCTGCCTGCCCACATGTCAGCAGAGGCCTCATTTCATACATAAAGGCCCAGACACACCAAACAGACATCAAAGAACCAGAGGCGACGGAGCCGACTGTTGCGTCCCATCACGTCGCCTGCGTGTTGCCCAAAAAGTCGCATTTGGACACACCGCAAAGAGTACGCAAACCAGCACGTACGTTCTGCGCCTCCATCGCTGATCCAGATCGCCAGGTCCTTGTGAAAATATCCAAGTATTGGAATGATCATATGAGACGAAGATGAAAAGTGCAAAGAGCCTCTGTGTGTGCAAGCTTGACTTTAAACATTTGTTTGTTTTTCCTCACGTCCGTTTCTCTTATCGTGCACCGATTCAAATGAAGCCGAACAGCCAATCAGAGTGATCTCTTTGCCCGTTCGGCATGTTGAACTCACGACTGTCAGCAGGGCCGAAAAGTTCTGACGGTGCAGGACGCACCGCAAAAACTACGCCGACAGACGCTCATCGACAGCCCCGACATTTAGCGACTGCCGATAATCTGCTTGGTGTGTCAGGGCCTGAACACAGTAGGAGGACAGGCCTGCCCGTGTGTGTGTGTGTGAAAGAAAGAGTGTATTATAGAAGGACAGTGAGAGACAGTGGCAAAGGTCAAGTCTGGTTTGCCTCCCGACTCCAGACACCCCCTGTCCTTTCTGTTTCCTGAAAACAAAGAAGTGATCATTTGCATCCCCTTGTGCCAAATGATGATTTTTTTTTTTTTTACTTTGCATTTTTATGCTGTTTAATGGCTTAATTATTGGGGGAAAAAAAACAGGGAAGATAGTTATAATCTCACAGATAAAGCCGTTTCATCCCTTAATCACTATAACACATTTAATTCTACACCAGGGAATCATTTCATGTGCAAATAGATTCTTCTCAGCCTAAAACAAAAAGTGGGGCTGTGCTGGAGAAGAGCACCATACCCCCGACTGAGATTTGCCCTATTTGGCCTTAATATATTCTGCTTCCAGATACTGTCACCTCTCCAGCTAGAGAGAAATGAATCCAGACTAAATTGAGTCATACAGACTGTCAGCGGTGAGTCCAGAGAAACACGAGTGCCTGATTATTGAAGTTAAAAACACGTCTACTCTGCTGCTCATGCAGTCACTGGGTAAAATGCTGACTCTTCATTTGTGTGTTTGTTTTGTCTGGTTTCACAATTATTTCATTACTCTCCAGAGATCCCAAAAGCACATGATGACAGCGGCTACTCCCGCTCCCACACTTCTCAATACTGTGAAGCACATTGCAGCTTTGACTTTGCACAGATGGGATTTATCAGTACAGTGGTCTTATTGTGGGCTTTATATTGGGAGCGTGAAAGTTTCACACCTAACTTCTCTCTCTGCGGAGAGCCAACAAAACACACGTCCTAATGTAAGCCAGCTCTCCAGGCGCAGAGACTCCGGCGCTCGGTGTTAGACCACTTGAAACGACCTGTTAACAAAGCGGAGTCCTTTAGATATAAGCCGAGTGAGTCTGAACCACTTCAGTGGAGCACAGATAGCCAAAAGTATCACTGCTGACACTATTGTGGGCTGAACAGAAAAACAAGAGCTGAAGCCTTTTAACTTTACTACTTTCAGTTGTTATATAAGAGCAGCTTTGTAGCTCTTTTAGCTCACACGCAGTGCAGGTATTGTTCTCAAGAAATACACCTTGGCTTATGTGCAGTATTTAGTGTGTTGTACTGTCGGAGAGGTCATACAAAGCCAGTTCTGACGCCTGAAACAGAGTCAGTGTAACAAACACAATTATAATTCTATGTAGTTACGTTACTGTTGCTTTATGGCACATTTTTTTGTCCCACAAAAAGACCAAACAGGCAAAGAATTGATCCTTCTTTTTTATTTTCTGCGTATCCAAAGCCTGATATATATTATTCCTCTGCGCGATAAATATTCATTGTTGCCCAAAAACTATTTGAAACATCTGTTGTGCCACAGTGTTGCACCGGGTGACATGTTCCCTCTTTAGGATGAACATGGGCACTGTGCTTTACGAGAGCTCATTCAAAGCTGGAAATAATTTACTCCTGTTTAAACAATGCTCAAAATACAATGCACAGCTGTATTCGAAAATGATTCTGCCTCTTTAAAAATGGATGTATTATAATGGTTTGGTATTTTGGAATTAAGACGAGTAGGAAATACTCCAGAAAGCTATATCCCCTATATATCAGCAGGACAAACCCAAAAAACAAACAGGAATAGCACTGATTGTATCTTCACAGAGGCAGCTTGGGTCATCACATTTTCCTCCTTCCACAGATTCCTATTTGTGCTTGTTTCCCTGAGGAAATGTGAGTGCCATGCTCGCGGTGCCAGATAAGCATCTTCTGCTTTGATCTGTGCCATCTTAACTTGTGGCAGTCTGGTGGTATCTGCGTCTCGCTGCTCAGTTACAGGAAGCCTCTCTGATGACTTGATCTACAGATGGATGAAGGGCGTGGCAATTTCCTCTCGGACTGCTGCCATTGAAGCCACAACTGGTAAATATGGGTCTGATTTATACGGGATTTGGCTCTGAATTTCACAATGCAAATTTAGCCACAACAGCTATTTCCTTCCTCCTCCAACACCTGTGTGCCAGGTTTTTATAATCTGTAGCCCATGTTTCCCCCTTTTATAGTTTATAAAGCGTGTTGTTCTGTTGGACAGTTAGAGCTGCAATGATTAGTCAATTAATCTATTTAAAAAACTCAGTAAGTAATGTTTCAAGCACAAATGCCAAATATTTGATGCTTCCAGGTTCTCAAATGTAAGAATTATTTTCTTAAGAATGCTTTTCTTTGATTATTTGGTGTTTTTTGGACTGACTTTAACACTTTTCACTGTTTTCTGTTAAATATCGAGAAAATAATCGGAAGATTAATCGCTATTGAGAGTAATCGTTAGTTGCAGCCCTACCTTAGTTGTGTTTTTTCTAGATCTATAAGGGAGCTGCTAATGTTGTAAAATACTTAGAAACAGTACAGGACATCAACAGAAGTTTAATGTCTACAATCTTTCTGGAATGCATAATAGCTGAATTTGGTATGAAATATAGTTAGTTTTTCTAATTCATGTAAAAGAAAATAGAAAATCAATTAACAGCTATTTAATAATTGATAATTGTTTAAGTAACGTTTCAAGTGAAAAGGCCAAATATTTGATGGTTCCAGGTTCTCAAATGTAAGAATTGTTTTTTAACTTTGCTTTTCTTCGTCTTACATTATAACAAGTTGAATATTTGGGGGTTTTGGACTGTTGGTTGGAAAAAACAAGACATTTGAAAGTGTTGTATTGGGCTTCAGGATATTGTTCTGGGCATTTTCCACTGTTTTCTTTTTATAAACTATTCATTGATTAATCAAGAAAATGATGGACAGGTTAAACGATGATGAGAAGAATCTGTTGCAGCCCTGAGGCCTCCTAAGCTAAAATATAATCACAAATGTACGCTGTTGGAACAGAAAATAAATACTTTGCATTCAATTTATCTCCCAAATGATAAACATTCAGTGTCTCAGAATCAAATAGCAAAGAGTTCTTTCAAGAGGAGCCAGTTCACATTTCACACTCAAATGCAAAGACGAGGCAGAGAGTTCTCCACCAACGACAGCCCAGAATGCAATGCAGTCACATTTGAGTTAGGGACGCAGGTGCAATCATAAACATATGCCAACATGCTCATCGTGTAGTGAAAGCAACAAGCTCACACCTGCTCTCCGAGGGCTGCCAAACACACAACGGGGAAACAAAGGTAATTTCTCAACTGCATTTAGACAAGACAGCTGCAGGGAAATAGAGTACAACAAAATGTACATTATTACAAACCACTTCATCGCTAAGTAACTCCTGCGATGAATAGAACATCTCAAATGGATACTTAGCAGTTTAGTGAATCAGGGTGTGGATTTTTACATTTATGGACACTTTATACTCTCTTGTCACGGTACTCAGTCAGAGCACCTCGACCTGCTACATCGCTCTGAAATCATGATAATGTTTTGACTGAAATGGCTTTTCAGGGAAAGCAAATGACCAATTTACACTGATCTGGGCGGTTATCAGATCCATGCCTGAGTGAAATGAAACCCCACGTTCATCCAGGGAGAGCCTGGACTGTGCACAAATTGCGCGATGATCCATAGTTTGAAGAATCACTTTTCGTCTGGAGAAACATGGCGCTGATTACACGCGGCCTGCTAGCTGCTGATAGTAAAAGCCAATACATCACATTCTCATTTTTTTTTTTGCTGACTGTGAGAGCGGGACAGAAATGTAGTGGCCAGTATTGCTTCACAATGAGTACAAAATAAATGTTTGCTCAAGCTGTCATGGTTTGAAATCCCTTCATCTGCTGAGTGCAGCGGATCTGAATTATTTGAATGACCTGCAGTGACGAGTTCAAGGTGCTTGTTTTTCCTCAAAACCAAAACTGGCAAAACATCCTTTAAGGGTCAACAATGTGTTCACCCTTAAAGGAGGTTTTGCCAGTTTTGGTAGATTCATGGCACAAAATGTTTGTGCCATGAATCTTCCAAAAAAAAAAAAAAAAAAAAGCATATGATAGTCATGCATGTGTTTTAATTTAAATGAATCAGAATTACAAAAAATTCGTAGGTACAAAAAAAATCAATGCAGTTTTATTTATTTATTTCTAAAGAGAGGTGAATAATTTTTTTAAATAAAAAGTTCCTGCTCCTTTTTTCCTCCTAATTGCTATTGTTCAAATGGGAGATGTAAAACAAATTTTATTTTATTTTAATTTTTATTTATTTTCAGAAAAAATACTTTTTATACATACTTCCATTTTTTAAAAGCTTTCAAGTTGGAATTATAACAAAGGGCTTGTTCAACCAAAAAAAAAAAAAAAAAATGTAAAACAAAATAATAATAACAAAACTGTGATATTTTCTGAGACAGTTATGTAAAGTTGAATTAATCTTGAAGATGTAGATTAATGAACCCTTGAAAAAAAAGTTATTCTCAATTTGGATTTCTGCCATTGCACAAATTGGAAACCATCCACCCTTTCCTCTGGGATTCATGGAAGTGGAGGAGAAGGGTCAGAGAAATACCTAAAATACAGATATAAATGTGTGAATGCACAGCAGTGTGACGGTGGAAAATGTAACATGCATGCCTGGTTAACCTGCCTGACAGAAAGGGACCAACCCAGAGAGACGTCACCAGATCAGCACGCTGCTGCGGGATCATTAGCCAACAAGCGTCAGCCAGTATCAGCTCACTGAATGAACGGCGACAGTCCAGCAGACAAGTCACTCTTCACTTACTCTCCCCAAGAGAGAGCTCTCCACTTCCCTTCACACAACCTGAACAAAGGCTAAATTAGTCCCTAGATGGCTGTCTTGGGGCTTTTTGGGAAGAGTGCAGAACGACTTCCTCGAGAGCTCCACCACCACCAGCCCAGATTAGACTTCCGCCTGCCTTTTTAAATTGCTTGTTAATTAGCAGCCGGGTGGCTGCATGAAGTCATTAAGGGGTTCAATGCAGGAAGTAATCCATCAACACCACAGGGCTCGTGGTAATTTGCTGAAATCAATAAAGCATTTGCCTCTCTCTGGTGTTCCTTATTGGCTTTGCTTCTTGTGGAACAGGAGCTGATCCGTTTAATGTATTTTGTCTTCGCCAGGCAACGTCAGTCGGTCCACAACTTAAAATATCTCAACAACTTTTAGACGGATTGCCATGAACTTCTGTGCAGACATTCATGGTCCCCAGAGGATGAATCCTAATGACTTTGGTGATCCCCTGATTTTGTTTTGAGCCTGAAATTTGTGGTTTTGAGTGAAATGTCTTGACAACTATTAGACGGATTGTCATTAAATTTGGTACTTTGGTTTATGATCAAATATCTGCAAAACAGCTGTAGGCCTACTTTGTGTTTAACGCTAATTAGCTAATTGTAGAACGCTAACAGGCTAAACTAAAAAGGAGAACACGGTAAAGACTAAACCTGCTTAACTTCAGCATGTGAGCATTGTCACCATGAGCTTGTTAGCATGTTAGCATGCTGATGTTAGCATTGAGCTCAAAGCACCACTGTGGCGAAGTTACATTATTACATTAAGGTTCATTTAGCAGACGCTTTTGTCCAAAGCGACCTTGTGCTGTAGGCTACAGCTTGTTGCTGTATGAATAACTGTCTATTTCGCAACTCTCTATTGATATGAAGCTTTAGGGATTCAGCCTATTTTTCCTGCAGCAAGAAGGAGCAGCTTGTGTAGAATATTGTTAGCATGTGAGCGTCCTTGTCTTTGTGGTTTTTCATTCTTCCTTAATCAAAGTCACATTTCCACAGCGAGGACACTTTGTCCCTGTGTTCGTTCAACCTCCTTTAAAACAGACAATAAAATTCCATTTTAGGGCGGAAAAAAAACGTGACACTTGACATTAACATCAGCTAATAGGGCCTAATCTGAAAATGCATCCAGATGTGAAGACTTCTACAAGGGTTAAGACTCTACAAGGCTTTCAGTGCTGGTTAATGGCTTAAACCTTTGACTGTGAAAGATGAGTGAGGACACATTCTTCTGCAGGAGGAGGACGCAGAGCCAAATGCGTTCATATATCATATATCATGTATACCTGGGGGCCTTTAATGGTAATTGTTTTTGCTATTCATGTTGTTTTCTCAGGAAAGAGGAAGTGTTACGCAGATTTCTGCAGATATTCTGCAAATGGGAAGTGGCCTGAGCCCAGTCGCAGGCCACTTCACATGCTTTCCTCGTGCTTTCCTCCTCAATGTTACTCAAACTATTAAAGGCTCAACACTTCCAGTCAGCAGTATTCCCGTAATTATCCTCCCGTGTCCATTTATCATTTAGCTCTGACACTGCGGAGAAAGAGTTTGCAGCAGCAACTGAAGTAAAAAGCTGCTGGAGGTGAAGCAGGTTTCGTTAAACTCCCCACGAGAGTCTCTGCAAAACACAGCGACGGCAGAGGCGACAAACAGGAGAATCAGATGCGTTTATGTGTTGCTTGGATGTCAGGCTCGGCGCAGGTGGAGGTGGAGGTGAATTCCCTTTTCTCAAGTTGAGCAGATCTGAATATTCTTTAATGTGTCTTCTCCCGCCGGCTGGTTTGTCAGAGAAGATAACTTAAAATGTCCTCCCCGCTGTCAACAGATAAATAAGAGCAGCTCCTGTCTGTATAGCATTAGCTGCGAAGCATTCATTCCAGGAGACAGAAGGCAGTGATTTATAATGTTTACCTGAGGGAAAACAAGTTGTGTTTGAGCTGCAAATACAAGTCAAAGCAAAGAGATATGAAGCAACAGATATGAGCAAATCCTCAGTTCCCTCATTTCACAACACTTGTGAAATGCTGTATGTCAGCTTGTGTTTTGAGGAAAAGTTGCTTTGTTAGGTCACAAGTTCACTGAGAAAAATGTGTCTGACAGTTTCATGTGAATAATAATTGTTATACAGCTCAGTACGGATATTAAACTTTGTATTCACATTTTTCCTCATGACCTCTCACACGGTCTGAATATGATTATATACAAATAACAATTTATGACATTGAGGATGAGCAGTAGTGCTTTCAGAAGTTACATACAGCTTTGTTTAATAATGTTATAAAAGTAGAACCTGGGTACTTTTAAGTGTCAAATTTAATTAATTTGAGTCTTTTTAAACAATTGTTATGTTTTAGTTAGGGCTGCAATTTAGATGTATTCTCATTATTGAACAAGATGACAATTATTTTCTTGATTAATCGATTAACCGTCTGATTTAAGTTGTCAGAAAATACAGAAAAATGCATTATGAATTCCTAAAGCTCCTAATGAAGTGTTTATATGCAATAAGTATTCAAGTATCTCATAAGACAAATAAAAGCAGCAACTCCTCACAACGAGAAACTGGGGAATGTTTCGCATTTTTGCTCGGAAAAAAAGTTTTACGCGTGAAGCGATTGTTGTTGTATAAGAGATAATTACTGATAGAGACAAACAAAGCTTGAACATTGTGTTTAAAGTAGTGATGACTCAGCAGGCATTCATGCTGAGGATTGCTAATAACACACTTTCAGAAGATATTTCACAACACCTGGCTGACTCGCTAATGCAGCCCATGAAACGCAGCTTCTGCAAAGTCTGAAAAGTTTCTGATCTGCTGTGAAAAGCTCGCTCCGTCTCCCCTCGCACACATTTTGCCGCAGCGATAATTGATTTGTTCTGGAGTTTATTATCAGGAGTTTTTTCTCTCTGGCTGTCCAGGCATATTGAAGGCAGGAGCGAAGGCTGGACGACTTAATAGCCTTCGCAGTGTTTCCACAGGGACTCAAAGCAAAGCATTTAGTGATTGGGAAGAAAAGGAGATTAAGAGGGAAAAAGGCAGAAGAAAGGATGCAACAAATATCAAGCTGATTATATAAAGGGTTTTTTTTTTATTAAGGAAATGAAGATCCAAATGAAAAGCATAGAAATGTATTGGGGAGCACTGAGTGTGGAGTCCTCCTTACTGTCAAACTGCCCTCAAGCGAGACACTCAACCCAGAAACAGAGAATCCATGCGCGTCAAACTTCCATTTAATGAAGTTTATATAAAAAGCAAAAGAATGAAACCAGCAGGAAGGAAAGTAGCTGCATCAGAGAGAGAGAAAAAAGGAGGATAAAGAGAGAAAAGTGCAGCAGTTGGAAGCCTAATATTCTCTTTGGTTGATCTCCAGTGTGCTGCGGATCCTGCCGGCCCACTCATTGCTTGCAGGTGTAATAACATGCACTGATCCAGTGCCGGGGTCGGGGGTTCAGAGGCTCACGGAGAAGATATTTCTACACCCCTCTCCTCCCTCTGCCCTGGAAAACAGCCTCTCAGCTCGTAAAATGTCTCGTATCTCTGTCTCTATCTGTAAAGACACAGACATCAGCCATTAGGAGATGAGCCCAGATACAGCCTCCATCCCAGCCCTGTTTTATTATCGCTTTTATGGCTTTTCTGATGCATTAAATCATGTTGAGTGTTCTGGATGTTAAGTTACATTATCTTTTGAGGGCCATGTTTAAAAAAAAAAAATCCAATTTGGAATCTAATATCAGTAAAATGGAGGTTTAAACTCCAGTTGTTCTGGTTCAAGCTGGATCTGAGGAGATTATTGATAATATTTTGACATGTTATTGATCTCTGGAGGGGGGGGGGGGGGGTCGTCTCCTCCACTGCAGGTCAAAGGCCAGATTTTTATCTTGTTTTGAAAAGTTTCAGCTGCATAAATGCTTCCCCAGTTTGCAGAGTAATAAGTCTTTCACCGCTTGTGAGGCTCTTAAATTGACAATATTTTTCACAGTTAGCAAAAAGGTAAAAAAAACAAACAAACATAGATCATAATTTCTGCAAATCTTAAATTCAAACGCCGTAAAGTGAAAGTTACTCAGGCATGAGGGATCAGAAAGTGATTTAAATCAGATAAGAGGATCAGTGGTAAAATATTAAGCAGATGGCGGTTGACTTTGACTCATTTCACATCTGGCAGAAAAAAAAGATGTTATGAGTTAATATAGTTGCTACTATAGTGAAGTTCTCGGCAAATAAGCTCCACGAGCAACCTACTTATATGTGCATGAACTTTCATCTTGAGATGATGTAAAGTTACTAGACTTATTGAAGACTTCTTCTGTTGGTATTGGTATAATTCACACTCTCTGTTGATACGTGATGGAAGCTGTGAACAAGTTCCCCAGAGTTCACACACTTAACACAGACTTTGAGGCAAAAATACCACAAAAATGAAGTTTCTATTTGGGAAAAGATGATCGCTCCGAGGTCCTAAGCGAGGCCAAAAGAGCGACGACACAGTGCCTGACTGTGTGTGTGACTCTTTTATACGTTTGCAGGTATTGTTAACACAGCTGTCTTGCTTCAGACATATGCTAACATCCTTTAAACCAGCACTTAGTGACTCCACCAGCTCACCCTGTGCTCCTTGGAGAATCAAAGCATTTGAAGTGCTGCAAACACACCAACACAATTATGTTCAGCAAACACAGAGGCCTCCTGGGTAACTCAATCAGAATAATTCAATTCATTACTTCTGCAAACAGACTGCTCCGCTGTAAGTGAATTTAAAAGAGTTCAAGCAACGTAACTAACAACTGACAACATTTAGACTAAGCTGCCTCGCAGTCACTCAGAAGCAGGTCATTTTACACGAGTACTGAATGTAAAAACGTGCTAAAGCTCATTGGTTTGATTGATTTTGTTGTGCAATTAAGCCCCTTCAAGCCATAACTTGACCATATCAATATGTTTCCGCACTGCGTTTCTTAGAGATCACCTTTTCCTGTTTTTTCTTGTTGTTTTC
>CALSCE010009347.1:3195617-3235742 GCA_943593645.1 Bovichtus variegatus | reverse complement strand
GCTACAGTGACATTTAAAATGAGTGAGAACGATTGTTTCCCACAAGCTCAAAAAAAACAAAACGCGGCAAAACACTTTCAGATTTATCCAAATTTTATAGCGAGGGAGTCAGAGTTGAAGTGCACTCATGAGAGACAGATGGCATCACTTGGGCACAGCATCGTTTTCTGGACTCTTCAATACTCATTTGAATGAGAGCAGCTGCAGCCCAGATCATAGACAGATCCCGCCAGATTTATACCTGATACAAATCTGAGCAAACAGGCCAAACTCTCCTCACTGTGAGACTCAAAAAAGCATTTCTTCTGTTCGAGGAGTGTGTATCGCTGAATTGAAACAGCGCAGATCGGCTGAATGTGATCCCCGGAGATCCAGGAACAAAGATGAGCAGGGAGAGGAAGGAGGAGAAGCTCAGCAGTGAAGGCTCAGGTTGACATTGAGAGTTTTTTTTCCATTTGGTATTCAGTGCCACCCCTTTCCTCCATGAAAGGGTAAAAACCACATGTGCTTTTACTGAGGCAGATAAAGTTCGCTTTACTGTGTTTGTTTGGTTTGTTGCAGCGAGAAGGCCGTCTGACGCAGGTGGAGCCGAGAGCCACGGCAGGACAAACAGTCCTCGCACCCTGCAGGTCAGATCATCTGAGGGATAGAGAGGAAAGGGGAGAAGGGAGAAAGCACAGGGTGAAAATAAACAGAGGATTGAAGAATTTCACTGGATTCAACGGGAGAGGAGAGAACGAGATAAAAGGTGAGAAGAGGGGAGAAGAAGAAGGAGGAGCAGAGGGCTCACGTTGGCCGAAAACAAGAGAAGGACAGAATCGTTTTCATACATCTAAGAAAAAGAGTCGATGTTTGGGGGATTTTCTCTCACTGAGGTGTGTCTTAGCATCAACAAATATGCCAGCGTAGAAAATAAATTAAAGATACTGTGATGAGCAAACTCTTCAGATCCAAGATTACAAGTTCATGAAAAGTTTCTCAACTCCAGGCCGAAAGTTAGCTGAAGGAGAAAAAGACAAAAGGAGCGAACACAATACGATAGTGCCCATAAGAAAAATACAGTTTCCATGTTACATTTACATTCCAGTGTCTGATAATATGCCCAACATTACTGTGGGTCCCACGACTTCACTGACAGCGAAATGTATTTCTCTTTCCAACTATATATCGACTCCTGCAGCACAACTCCAGCTTTGTTTAACCTGCTGTGGTGATGCTGACGCAGCTCTTCGCTGACGTGAGGGAAAGATTGTGGCTTTGGTTTGATACAGAAAAAAAGTCGGCAGTGACTTGATGTGGTCGATTCCTTCGCTCAATAAAATGTTGCCTGTGAACATAATCCAGACATGTTTGTCAAATTAAACAAATTAGTACTCAAGTGAGAATCAATAAAATAATAATAATGAAGCAGAATTTGTTGCAGAAGTCTAAGAAAACCTTATTTTCAAGCAAAAAAGCAAACGTCACACAGATATTCCTGTTGGATATTTGCACGCTTACGCCTTCCTATTTAAAAATTCTCTGTTTCAAGCCACCACAACGCAAGAGGAGGGAGAGGAGGAAGAGGAGGGAGAGGAGGGGGCGCTGCACGAGGCACTTCATCACACTGTGGACGGCACGGGCGCTTTAACATTTCACCTGGGTTTCTCTAGAGAACATCCTGCATCACGTTCATGTTCACAGGGTTAAACAAGTCCTTGTGCTATTTACTTCCTGTATTAATAAAGAAATGTTTCTGTCGTGTGTAAGATCTTCCTCTCCTGCTCTGCAGCAGGGTGGAGTCCTGTCAGAAGCACATTGTTAGTCTGCACGCTGCTGCCGCGACACTGAGAATTGCAATCTTTGCATTTTGATGTTCTTTTCAACCCCCGGTCGGGGTGATTTTATCCTCTGCTACGGCTCTCCAGAGGCGCTCTGCTCGCACAAAGATGTCCCTACTCCTACCTTCTCTCTTACTTTCCCTCCCTCTATTTCTTCCCACCCCCTCCACCTTTATTTCCTTCTTTCTCAGGCCACATTTCCAATTCTCCATCATTCCTTCTTCTTCTTCTTCACTGCGGCTTCTGTTGCCTCCCTTTTCAATCCCTTCCCTCGTCATTTCTCTTCTCCCCAAAGGATGCGGAGAATTAGAGCACAACTTCCTCCCTGTGAAACACAGACTGGAAGGGCTGGAAGCTGTATGATCATTAAAACCAGGGAGGTGGATCATCCATCATAACCCCCTCCACCTGTTTCAACACCGTGGTGCAGTAAATTGCCCTTCTTTCCCTCCTGTGAGCAGAAAGTGCCTCGTGTTTATGTTCAGAGCAGGGAGGCATTCGGTCGACAGCGTCGGGTAAAGTCTTTGTGTTTAAGCACCATCATTACTTTGGTCGCCATCAGTGCTTCTTCTAATTGTTTCTTTTGTTTTTAATAGAATGTCACCGGTGTACATCTCAGACTTGCTTATTTGGAAGCTGTTATTTTAATGTAAAGCGGTAACATTATGTTGCTCTCAGGGGCCACTCCGTCAGAAATGCAGCAGCAGCAGAAGAAGAGCAAATGGTGTTTCTCTTTGCGACAGTATCGCCTTTACAAAACTGACAACCGGGCAATAACACATACTTTATGCAGCAATTAGCCAGGTGTCGTCCCTCTCTTCTCGTACATACAGCCGAGTGCCACAGATGGTGAGACTTTCCAATCGCAATCATCTTTTTCATTTTCTCTAACCAGTTATCGTGACTAAATTATCATTTTAAACATTTTTCGAAATAA
The DNA here is from genome assembly GCA_943593645.1 of Bovichtus variegatus. Taxonomy (NCBI): domain Eukaryota; kingdom Metazoa; phylum Chordata; class Actinopteri; order Perciformes; family Bovichtidae; genus Bovichtus; species Bovichtus variegatus. The sequence goes on along the minus strand of CALSCE010009347.1, from coordinate 3,232,985 downwards.
TCTAAATTCTGCTACGGCATGAAGTCATATTTAATGAAATATATTTGAACTTTTCTGCCCACTCGACACATGGACAGTCCAACAGTGATAGAATACACACCTGCGTAGATACACATGCATGCAACCATGCCTCCACAGCAGCTAGCTTAAACACCCACAGGTCCAGCCAGAAACCTTCAAACAATAAAGTACTAAAGTACTAAAGTGCACCTTTCTCTCATCATGAACATCAGTGAAGTTTAACACATTTCTGACGTGTGTTTAGCTTTATAGTGTTTTGTATACCTGAGGCATTAGCAACAGATCAACGCACAATCCACCCACGCTTCTTCTTCTTTGGTTTATTGGCAACCGCCACCGACATTAACCGATTATAAAGAAAGAGAAAATGAATAAATGACTATTTCTTAATCCTGACTGTTATGTAACCTACCACCGCCTTCTGATTTCCCTGAAGTCCTGTCCCGTGCTCACTAGTGATTTTAAACTCGTGTACTATATTTCTTGATGTCTTCCTCGTTGAATTATATTTGTGTTCTACATCCTCCACACTCTTACGCCACTGACACAGATTTGATGACTTTTCCCCATTAAGTATAGCGTGGACTGAATACCTGCAACAAGCTGTGAGCAATACTAATACACATTTACAGCCAAAGATTAATTGTTTTCACCTGAAAAATGTATTACTCTTTCCTGCCACTTTAAAATAACAGCATTTAATTTTGTGTCCATGTCATTTTTGTTTACAAGGCTTGGTTTTGCCACTAACCAGACAGTTTGTATGTATAAACAGACAAAATATAGGAATATACGAAAGCAAACTTGAACATAATGTATATTTCTTTGGTAGAGAGTGGACAATCCAGAAGGAACTGGGACTCTGATTATGGAAACACAAGCTGCTGGTTTGTAATTTACATGTGTATTGGAGGTTGATGGCAAAACATTTTTAAATAAATAGAAACAATCTCAAACAGTGTTGCTTGGCTGAAAGACCACTACCTGTATTGTGGCATTTAAACTTGAACAGACATTTCCTGCATTTAGGTGATTTAGCTGGAAAGTGGAGATTTGGACCAGAGTGGTGACTCACTCCCTCCATGTCACATCCTTCACCGGGCAAACCTCCACCACGCTCACTGTGACCGACTGTTTCCTGCACTTTGCTTCTTCCAGTTTGGAAAAAGTGAAAAAAAACAAACTTTCCAACCTCTTTGGTTTTAGGCATGAGACTCAGTTTGTCTCTTAAAAGAAGTTTCTCAAGCGTATTCCCAAAATGTCAAACGTTTTCTTTAAAGCTTTTCTACTAAATGGGACGTACAGAGCAGGATGTATAAAATAAAATAATCCTGGATTGGTGCCACAGCTGGGAAATGTTCAGTGTTACAGCAGCAGAGGCGACAACAAGAGGAAGTAAAGAAAAGCAAGATCAAATAAATATGTGTGCAAGTTTACGAAGATGCAAGACAAAAACTATTTATCTTATCTTATTTTCACAAAGGCATGAAAATGTTTTTTTATCGTGCTGCAGGCCGGATTCAAGAGTCTGAAGAGTGTTTAGTGCTGCAGGATACAGATTCAGCCTGAAGGACTCGATCCTTCTCCTTCTTCTTCTCCTTCTCCTCCTCCTCCTCCTCCTCCTCCTCCTCCTCCTCCTCCTCCTCCTCCGCAGTTGATGCCAGAGGCTTTCAATCGCCTCTAAAAGCTTTAAAATAAAAAAATAGAAATGCACGCTGTGTTTGCATGCGTCAGATAGTAGGTGATAGTAGAGGGAGATGTGTGTGTGAGTGTGTGTTGGTGGTCGACAGTAAGATGCTGCTTCTTTAGTCCCAGAGAGAAACCTCCTGGGACCCTGAAGACCTCATCAGTGTGTGTGTGTGTGTGTGTGTGTGTGTATATATATCGCTGCTCCCATCAATTTCCGAGAACTTAAGCTCCGGTTTATCATCCCGGCTTCCTGGTAGCGTGCTGATGTCATCCGTGAGTCAGGATGTGGTCAGTGTTGATGATCACCTGCAGCACTCAGATTTTTAGATTGTTACCCAAATTAAATCCAGAGTGAACAGAAAACTGGTGCAATAGTAATCTTTCTAGTCTACTCTTTACACTTAACTCACTAAAATGAAGATTGCATTTGTGTTTTTTGTCAAATGTCGTCCCTAATCAGAAACTGTCTTTGCTCAGCTGGTTTTAAAATCCAAAATCTGTCCCTGAATCTGTCACATACACACACCTGGTTTGTGATCTTGCTGCGTGGATGGAAATAAAGTTTATATTATGTTGTCTGCAGTAAAGTGACAATAAGTATGTTTTCTTTCCTTTAACTCATCATGAAGTAATCGTGATCGCGACGGCAGACAGAGGAAGAGAGAACTAAATGAGAGAGAAGACTTTCACGTCCTTCACAAAGTGCAACTGGCCCGAGCTCAACATACAAGTCCAAGCTTTAAACAAAATGCGTTGAAAATCATTCCGCTGGAAAAGAAAGTGGAATAAGAGCTCAGTGGTGAGAATGACTCAGCTGATTCGGTCTCATTCAGACCTGCATCAGAAAGCAGTTACAGTTACTCCCCGTGTTTGTTTTCTCCAGGAGGGTGGAGGAGCTGCAGGTGCCTTCAGTGACTGAAGTGAGCAATAAATCAACTTCCTGCTGCTTTCATGCGACAATCAGAGCTTTCTGGTGGAGGTTGTGTGTTGTGTACGCGTCCAGCTATGGTCTGTTTCCAACAAGGGCATGAAGAAGAAGAATGGACCTTTCTGTTCCTGATCATAAAACATGATCATCATCAGCAGCAGAAGTGAAAGTAAACTCCACTGACTGAAAGTTTTATATCTTTCAAGGTCGTCTAAATCCTCATTGCTTCACTGTTGGACCCAATTGAAATATACAAACTGAAGCTTCATACAAGGAGTCTGATTGAGCAGAGATGCATTTGAACCATGATAATAATTCTCACAAAGCACTGCAGACCCAAGTCTGAGCTGGAAACTTATGACACGGACTCAAAGAAGTCACAGAAATAAACTCATTTGAAGCAAAAGCATTAAATCCTTATTTTCTTTTGACTGCAGGGATGGCAGGGAGCTTTCAAAAAGGATATTCAAAATATATATATTTATATATTATATACTTTGTAGTCATCTTGTGCTGCTGTGGTGCTAAGGATGCAACAGTGGAGTCTGAAATGAGACCTAGAAAAGTACACTGAGCCACTCCAGATAGCTGCGAAGATTCAGGTTTTAATTTGTATCCAGGACATGATGCTTTATTGTGCACGCTGCCCTGTGACCTGACGCACACCGTATCAAGTGTTAATACAGCGAAGCACATCCCTGCACAGATGTTGCTTTGGGATTTTTTTTACGAGTCTTGCTTCTCTGAAAGTACAGAAGCTTGGCTTTCACAAAGGGGATTCTGTATCTCCCCTGGCAGAGGACGAGATCTATTAAAACAGAGCTGGAGCCTAAAGTAATATTGGTGTTTTTACATTTCCTTAAAAGGTCATTGGATCGTTATCAGTGAGATAATAGTACGCAGATAACACACACACACACACACACACAGTCCCTCTTGTGAACCTCTTTACTCTCCCATACCTGCACCACATGAGCAGGAATATATTATACATTTCTTTAAAGCCACCAGATGTAGATTAAAACCAGAGTGGTAGTAGCAAAAAAGTTGTTTTTACGCAAAATATCTCAACAACTATTGCCATTAAATTTTCAGTTTCATGTCATGTCATAACTTTTGGTTTATGACGATACACCTGTACAACGAATGACAGCCTCACCTGTACTGCGTGTTCTGGTTCAAGCTCCTGCATGTGCTCCGCTGAAGTGACGCTGCTCTGTAGCGCCAAACTCCCTGTGAAAATAAGAGTCCACGTGGTGGTTGAAGAGGATTACTGCATGTGCGATTGGCAGCCCGAGTAGAACTAAAGGCTTTAATTATGTCAAACATGAAGGATGCACACAAAATAAAACATACACGCACTGAATGATACTTTCAAATAGAGGGGACCAGATACACACTGCTGCAGTCGGGTTCATCGTCTTATATAAAAGAGCTGCACAGTTAGAAATTATGTTTACTATTACGCTACACATTTTTACTTCTGTTATGGAAAACAGAAAATTGCTCCTGTAAGGATGATATTTTCAAAATAAAACTTGACCCAGGTATTTAACACCCAGTCTTTATTTTTAAATGTGGAAAACCTGGCTTCAAACAAGTATCGTATACTATAGGTTTTACCCATATTCTTATTTTATACATACTAAATGTAATAGTATACCGTTTACGCAGTTAGTACACACAAATAAACATACATACCATTTTATACAAACAGGAAATGACATGTGGGCTGTTGGATGTCAATCAATCTGCAACTTTGGAACGCCACCACCAATTAAACTTCAGATTTCACAAGGTTAAATGTTATTTTTTTTCCCCAGCTGTGAGCAGCTCCTCCATTTAAAAAATAAAAAATAAAATAAAAACAACTGTAGGCCATTTGTTTTGCTTATTGTCTTTAGTTAGTTTCTTTTCTAGTATGAACACACTACAGACGAAACACTCGTTTATAATCCGGATGTGTGGATTTGGGACAGTGTTGCTCAGGCAGTGAAGACACTGCTGCCCTCTGCTGTTGAGGGGCTTTCACTGCATGAGCCAATATGAACGAGATGTTGAATCTCAGTTTGATCCAATTATTGCTCTAAAATAAAATTATTTCTTCAGGCTGCTGCAACAATCCAATTCCTCTCCAGCAATCCATCTTTAGTTTTATACATTTACGGGAAGGTTTAGTACGATGGTTTCAGTAAAGCTAAAAATAAATAAATAAATAAAATAAAAATCTGATTTAGCTTTTGTTCTGGTAAAATGCTGCTAATCCTCTTCCAACATCCTTCAAATGCAACAATCAGAGAAGTTAAATCTACTTCAGGGTTCACATGGAGGCTTTTATCTTAAAGGAGCGACGTGCCAAAAAAGGTTGGAAATCACTAGTTTAGTAGCTGCTCTGCGACTTAATAAGGGTCCAGTTTTTGCAACGTTTATAAACGTTATATTTAGCTGACACTAGCTGAACTGTAAGTATTCAATTTTAGTTGGTTAAAAAAAAAAATAATCCTAATCTTTTCCTTTTAAAATACATGTAACAGCAAAATAGTACCAAAAGAAATGACAAATTAGATGATTTATATATAAAAAAAAAATATATATATATATAGCAGCAATTTTACAAAAAAAAAAATGGCTGAACAAATTGTCTTAACGCTTACTTCACATAATTTATTTGTTTCACAATACAAATGCATAGAACAGTATATACAAAAACAGCAAATATAACTTTATTGAAATAATCAAGTCATTCTAGGTATTAAAAAAAAAAAAAAAAAGCGATCACGCTTAACGGGGTTGCAGCACAATCTTGCACAAACACTACATACAAACGTCAGGCACAGATTTGGTAATCACCTCCGACAGGTGCAGGTGAAACGGTAATAATGGTTTCTGAAATGACAAGTACTCTGAAATACCTGTAAATATGAGCTAATGGCTTGTGAAAGGAAGGATTCGTCCAAAGTTCTCTCTCTGGATAACAAGACAGATATTTGATCCAAATCCTGATTGATTAAAACACTTGTGCATTTATCCAAGATAAATCTTTCTTGCTTTGTTAGATTTTATTGGATATTTTCCCCCTTGGTTTGCAATCGTGTGGATTACTTATTCCTCGTCATGTTGACTAATACATTGCCCTGCTGTGTATCACAATCCTGGAGCTCGGGCTACAGTTACATTTCACTGCATATTGATGGTAATATGACGATTTCATACATGCACTAGCTTACTGGTTTGCCTTGAGAACAACATCTACCGAAGCTCAGAAAATAACACATCCTGCCTACTGAGACCACAGAAAGACAGCAAAGTTGTGCGTGTAAAAGAAACAGGAAAAGTCCTTCAAAAAAGGGAAATCTGTGAAGCAAAATTACAAAAAATAAAGCGCAGTGACGGATCAAGGTTGAATTCCAAAAAAAACCAGAAGCAACAAACAGTAAAACGAAGAAATTATCAGTTTAAATACCTCTACAGCCAATCATCAGACAGAAGTAATATTTATAAAAATAAGTGATGACAACTTTTTAAACCATGTAAACATTTCAAGTAGCCACAAACTGTGTGCAGCCGGGACAGAATGTAACTTATTATTGGTATACGAGCGGATGGAAACAGTAAAGACGTTGAGGATACAAGGAGAGTGAAAAAGCCTTCGCTCGTTTCCTATTGACGCTCTTTTCTTTTTAGTGTCCGTTTTATCCTACATGGAGTTAGACGGATTCTAGCACAAGAGTACCTGTGATTAAAATAGTGTCCAGTAAATTGTAATCCCAAAAAAAAAAGACATAAATTTACCTTTAAGAACCTCACTGTGATTGTCTTAACTTTCTTTGTTTTTCTTGTGTGGCAAACACCAATTATCTGACACCAATGTAGGCTAAAAGTAACCACAAAAAGTAACAAACAGCTGTAAGTAACTATTTGAAGCATCTGAAGAGTCAAAGACTGAGATAATGAACAGGTGTTTAAAGCGTGAAATACATACATTAGGTCTATTAATCCGTGTGTATAAAAGCCCGGCGTCTTAAGCTAAAGATCACCATCCTGACCAGCAGGGGGAGCTCCAACAGAGGCGGAGGAAGTGTAACAACCAGGTTCAGGGTCACACTGAAACTTAGTGTGGACTTTATGGACCGGGTCCAGTGTCAGCCAGAGTATAAATACTGAAGAAAAGCCACTTAAACTAAACTAAATCAAAAGAGGATTGACCCTAAACCTGGGTAAAGATATACATTCATGGAACACATTTCTCTGACTTTTTTCTAACAGGGGTTTGAGAGCATCTCCTTCACTGAGACATGTAATATCACAAAAAGGTGCATCTGAAAACTCTCACAATGTGTCTGACTGCGTCTCACATACAGCTGAAATTTTGAAACATACATGCCAGTAAATATGTGCAGCACTTCTCATAAAGCGAGTAAAAGATTAAAGCTGTACAGTAGTGAGCTGAGCAGCAACATTCAAATAATATGAAGACTTTCCAAAAAAAAAAAAAATCCACCATTTTAAATCTTCACCAACAAACAAAAAGACCTGGAAAGAAGGCAACACAAAGACAATAGGAACACATTTCCTCCATAAACAGATATGCAACATTTTGAAATGAAGCCTTCAAAATGACAAGTGAACATTGCAGAGACAATTTGTCAAGTAACATAAGCTTAGACAGCTCGTTTTAAAAAGCATTATTGACTCTGATTCACTGACATCACATTAAAAGCAACATTTAACAGCTTTCAGCACAACAGCTGCAGACACTCATGAGGCAAGTTAAAGCGAGTATTTCAGACACACTCGGCAGCTTGAAGAAAATGCACTTACGGTTCATACGAGCGGTTTGTCTTTTTGTGTAAAGTGAGAACCTGAAGCATATTTAAACAGCATTTGGATTTCAAAACAAAGCCCAGACCTGCTGAGCTGCACAGAGCCGGACTCACATTCCTGTTTCCTGAAAGCAAAGTGTGTATCCACTCCACCAAACACCCCATTTTGAAACTCTACGGACAATTCAAAGATTTGTAGCAACATTATTTATCAACCAGTTAAAAACAATTGTCAAAACAGCACAAATTATGGGAAACAGGGAAACTATCATTTATAGAATAAAGACTGAAACTGAATTTAAAGGTGAAACAACTTTTCAAGATTGTGTAACTAGTTTGTAATGAACAAAATGTATTTTTTTTTGTTTAAAAAAAAAAAAAAAGAAGGAAAAACTCGTTTAGTTTGAGCAAGTCACAATTAAATACTTTAGGGAGTGTGGATGGGAATAGCAGCACAAATGTAGCCTCCAGCAACAATTACTAGGACGTGTTCACCAGGACACTCTTTAAAGCTCGCAGCAATAAAATGCTGCATGTGGGAACTACTGGTTGTTACCAAGAAGTGAAACACAGAGTCTCAGGTGGACACATTCTAGTTCTTAGTCTCCTTACTTATATAATACAGCATTGAGATGCTCCCTCACGGAGCTGACACACAGTGTTAAAGCATTATAAAGGCCATTTAAATAGTTGATATAAATATGTGCACGCAGAGAAAGACGCGGTCACTTTGGGTAAAGCTCGTTCGACAGTGAAGCAGGGTTAGCTCGTCTACGGAAGTCTGACATCAAGTCAAAAATACTTTGGTGGTCGTTTTGAAAACAATGCGTCCTTCCTCATTTTCAGAGGCACAATACATCAACATCTCCAAGCTGAGGCTCCAAGTGACCATTATAATAACATCTGAACTTAAAGCTGCCAACTCTTAAGTCATGACCCTGTTCAAAATAAAATATTTGTCACTCAAACAACCTCAAAATGTCTTCTTCTCACGGGCCGTTTCAGTACCAAACTGCCTGCTGCAGAGCCGTTACTGGCAGTTCAGGTCAGGACTACTGAGCCAGGCCCAGATCTGGATCATCTCCTGCGGGGTCCTCGGGTGAACCAGCATTAAACTCTTGTAGGCGCAGGGGTTCGACCTGTACTTCTCCTCAATGTTAAAGGTCCTGAAGCCTTTGTGCTTCTCGGGGGCCAGCCCTAGCTTCCTAATACACATCCCCGTGTAGACGTCATCTATCGGGTAGAGCGCTACATGCTGCGACACATTGTGCAGACGAGCAGCGATGTTACCAGAGTAAAGGTACCCGCCTCCTCCTGCATACGGAGGGTACGTCCCGGTGTACATGCTCTCTGGGATGAAGTATTTGACCTTCTTGTCTCGGTGTGGCCCCGCGTTGGTGATCACGTCACCCACAAACAGGTCCCTGGCTTTGGGCTCCGAGAGGCCCTTGAGGAAGTCCAGGATGCGGTAGGTGTTGACAAAGACGTCGTCGTCGCCTTTGAAGATGAAGCGAGCGCCGGGGCAACGGGTCTGGATCCACTCCAGAAACAGAACTTCTTTGACAGTCAAATTGAAGAACGAATCCCTGTAATCCCACTGGATGATGTCTTTATGGTGGACATTCTCATAGTGCAGCATCTCGGACAGATCCGGGTGGTGGTCCCCGGCTGTGGCGTTGCCGAGAAGGAAGATGGTAACCACCGTCTGATTGGCTATAACACCAGCCCGTCCCCACGACTGACGGATGGCCTGGCGGCGGTCAAAGTGCGGTGCCAGGGACTTGACAGCCAGGAGCAGGAACGGCGGCGCCTTACAGATGTCATGGTGGTCCACCATGATTGGGTAGGAGCGGCAGTGCATGTAAATCAGGAAGTCCTTGAAGCGGCCCGGTAGGGAGTTGTAGTCCTTCACCTGAGTGGTAACCCTGAAGTTAGGCTGGCAGGGGTCAGAGGTCAAACTGGTGTCGTTAAGCCACTCAGGCACATCTGCCGCGCTGTAGTTGGCCCCCAGGATGGGATTATTCTGAACGTCCATAATCTGCTGCTGCCGGTTCCAGTAGGCGGTGTTGGGAAGCAGTTTGGCCCAGAAGGGTTTGGAGGGGATGCGGACTTTGTGGTGGCCGTTTTTGTCTTGGCTGCTCTGTCGGGAGATGATGATGAAGATGAAGAGGTTGACCATCATCACCGTCACCACAAGCTTCAGCCTCCCCCACAGCAGCGCCATGACAGTGTCCTGCACCCGTCGCCACCTGAGCAGACACACAGGAGGAAAGAAATACGTTAATGAGAGGAAAATACTTTTGTTCACTAGCTGCATTTGATGACATTAATGCAGACTGATAACCTGGAAGGGCGTCCATCTAGTTTCTCGTGGACAATATGGATTCTTCTGGACAGCAATTGCATTCAAAGTCTGTGTAGTTAGATGGGGATAAATCCTGATGTCCCCAAACTGTACGTATTGACCAAAGTTTCCATCCTCTAAGGGGAGCTGCTGTCAGTCTGTCTTGGACATTGTTATGATATATTTTGGTAATGTTACCAGTTTTCTTGTTGTGTTTTGCAACAAAACTGTAATATGCACCAGATTTGTGTGGTGCTTATGTTAGCCAAAAATATCAACAGCAAAAAAGACTAATGCTACAAAATGCACAACAACATTGTAACAGACGGTCCACAAACATAAAAACAAACAAGACATTAACAGTGCAAATGTGGGGGGGGGGGCTGCCTATTGTAATGATTGAAATGTGCAGTGTCATGCCAAGTACAGGCATACAAGTTTCTGTAGAGCCACCGAACAATTAAAAAAAGTGAGTACTAAAAAATTATTACAGTGTAGCTTCTGTGTAAAGTGCATGTGCACCTGATTTCAGCATTAACAAAAAGTCACTTTGATCCTTCTGTAACTTAACCAAAAGATGTCTATAAAGAACTAAAACCCCAAAAAACAAGTGTTTGTTTCAACATCACTTCCAGGCGCAGTGATGCGTTACAGTTAAAAGCATGCGCGTAATAGATCTTTCATGCATCTAAGCCTTTTAGGAGCTCGGTCAGTCTCGACAGGAACCCCTGATGGAAAACTGAATTGATTTTTCAGGGTAATGATCATGTGCTTTCCATTTCAGGAAAAACAAGATAGTCATCACTGTTTTTTTTTTTTTTTTTTTTTACAGTCAGTCAGGAATGGCACAATAGTGAAGGATGTAGTTTTACCACTTATCGCTTTGTTAGGAATTAAGGAAAGTTTATTTCCACCACAAGACCACTGACACAAAATCACATGAAGATGCAAACTGCTGGGGAAAACTTCAGAAGAGAGGAAATATCTGGAAATCCACATCATATAGTTCTCCTCCTAACAAGAGCTTTCAAATACACTTCAGACATTGAGTCCCAAAATGTTTTCTATTAACTAATGCTGCACTACAATCCCACTAAAATCGTAAAATTAATTGGTAAAATTATTTCCACCCACTGTGTGACATTAACCCATTTTAGTTCATTTCCCTCTGGGCTCACCTAAGCACAAAATCTAAAAAAAATAAATAAAAAAAAAAAGCGGTCAAACAATTTGGCTAAAAAGTGAGTTTTTCTTATGTTATATTTAGTCTTTGGTCACATTATATTTTAGGAAAAACAGGATTCCCATGCTCCCAAAGACTAAATATAGCATGATAAGAAAATGGCTGCATCTTAGAAACTATAATGAGCACAATCAAGTATTTGGTATAGATATGCACACATATGGAAGACAATGTTAGCATTTCTTTTGAATTTTTCAACAGTTACAACTTTGACATTTTTTAGATCATATGAAAAATGACATTCATCAATAGTCAGTTCAGATGTGGCATTTTTCTTTATTATACTAAATATAGTATTTGGGCAGAAATGGTTTAAAACGGAAAGTCATTGTTCAAACTGCAAATCAAAAACCAACAGATGTCAGGTTCACCAGTAGGATGTGTGCAATAACGAGGCCGTTATTCACCACAATCATTAAGCAACAATTAAATGGTTACACTGCAACAAATGGTCGCTTGCGATACAACGGCAGCATAACGCTCCGTCTATGGTTTAGAGATGACAACATATTTACTTATTTAAGCAACGGCAGAGGACAGTCTGTGAGAAGAGGCTTTGAACAGACAATACAGCCTTTGAGGAGGTTTGACTCGGCCTCAGGTTTATGCTTTGGCAGGCGTACACATCCTCGCTGATAACATTCTTTGCCATGTTTCACTTTCTCTTCTGACTGAAAATGTCAGCATCGCCTGCCTTCTCCCCCTCACTTGCTGGGCCTCCCATTCCCCGTTTCTTCCTCCTTTTTGTGCTTGCCAGCGATGCAGCCGAAAAATCAGCTTGAGCCACTGTAGGGTTTCCACCAAGTTATTGATGCACAAAGGCTTTAAAAATTCTTCTGGTGCCAACCTTTCTAGGCCAGATTATCAGGAAAACACTGGATGACCAAAATGACCTCAGATCATTAAAATGACTAGATAGGTGGCAGAAGAGCGGTGACAGGAAACGAAGGAGGAAGAGGAGGGATGACATGCGACAAAGATTCAAACCAGCCTAACAGCCGACTACATGATCAACGTCTTAAACCCCTCAGCGACCAGGACGCCCCACTTGAACTTTCCAACGTTAAATCTGGGGCTGTGAACATCAAACTACACGTATCCCGTATAAAACAACTTTGAAACCAATAAATCAACCTGATGACTGGATGATGATTAAAAAAATAGTGGTAAGTGTGCAGCTTTCTCTCCGAAATTGAGCCAACAGGCCAGAGGGCGAGTTATGAAAACCAAAAGTCTCAGCATCTGGGAAATATTATGGTCATTTTTGGGGCTGTACAGTTTTTTTTTATTAATTTTTTAATTTTTTTACTTGACCCTTTCCCCCTCACATCCTTGCCAACAACAAAGAAAATATTACAGCAATGGTACCAGCTCTGTGAGGCAGAATGATTCTTTGAGCTAAACGCTAAAATGCTGATGTTAAGCAGCTATAAAGCACCATGTTCATTGAGCGTATTCGCTTGCTCATAAATAAATAAGCAAATCAGAACAACGCACGGCTGATGCTGATGGGAATTTCTATAGCTTTTGCAGGCAAGGGTGGCGCTAGAGGAAAAGTGAAACAATCCGATACGCGTTCTAAATATGAATAACACCAAATTAAAAAGACTAAAAAAAAAGAAATAAAAAAAAAAAAAAAAAAAAGGTGAGCGAGCGCTACCTGAAGAGTTAAAATGGATAACAGACTGGTGCTTCAGAGGCAGATCTTCCTCTGCACCACTGCACACATCCTTCCTGCCTCTGTATCGTGTTGTTCTCTCGGCCTCCTAGCAACAACTCTGCACTGCTGCGCCCCTGTTTGCTCTCTTTCTTACTCCCATCCCGTGTTTACCCCGTCTCCACCCCCTCACCTCCTCTACCTGCCTTCGCTTGTCCTCCTCCTTTATCTCTTTCCTCCTTTCTCTTGAATTTTGCTCACATTTGAGAGGATACAGAGAGATCTCCACGGGATGACGATACTTAATCTTAAAACTATATCAGTGTTACATTACTAACAAGGACAAGCACAGACAGCCTGTTCTCGTCGGACCCCCACCTTTCTCTCCCATTTTTGTCATGGATGATTACTCTTTCCCGTCTTCTGCATCCCCATACAAACAAGGGGACTTCTGGGAAATGAGTGGGTGGGGTAATGAGGGGATACTAAAGAAGGAACAACATGTTGACAAGACCACAGCTTCCGGACGTCTAATTAAGCATCAGTCGCGCAGGGCTGAACATACACCTACCTGCATCAGCCTGATGGAACATCTGTGGCTGCTTAGGAGGCATTTGTTTCAGCCTTAATGTTGGAACAAGAGTGTTTCAAGTATGGCCGTTATTTACGTCGACTGTAATAATTTGTTTTTCAATGAAACTGTTCACATGGAAGCGGTTCCAGTTTTAAGGCCTCAGAACAGAGCAGATTTATGCCCCCATCACATTAAAAAGGCAGTGTTTTCCCTCCAATATTCAAATGCAAACTCGTTTCCATTTTATGGACGTGGTGGTGGTTTACGCATGTGGTCGTCTTGGCAAAAAAACCTAAATGTCCATAATGATGTTCTCCAAAATGGATATACTGTGCATAAGAACATAGATGATGACTACAGTTCCCCCGATAAAGACAGAGGAGTCAAACGGACGCCTAACTTGAAGCACAGCATGTTTGTACTTAAGGTGCAGAGATTTTGTAAATGTCATATCTTGGACGAAGGCGAGTCTGCTCAGGGAAACAACTTTGGCTGGATTACAGACATATTCTGGAGACCTGTTCATTGTTTGACATGCATGTAGTAATGCTGTAAACATTCATGACACAAAGCAAGATTTAAGAGAATTGTCTCCTTCTTTAGCCAACTAAAAAGGTGGACAGTAACTAAGTACTTTTACTGACTTGTGTACAATTTTGAGGTACTTTTACTTTACTGGAGTATTCCCATTATAATTCTACTACAATTCAGAGGAAAATACTGTACTCTTTACTCCACGACATTTATTTGATAACTCTATTACTTTGAAGATTCAGATTAATAAAACAAAAAAATATAATTTATCATGTATTGAAATAGGTTCAGATAAACTTGAATGATTGATGAATTTCACGAGTGATATAGCTATATCGATATAGATGGAGTAAAAAAAAAAAGCTCCTTCTTTAGTGTGTGGAACCATTAGTACTGCTATGGCTATTTGGAGTCTAAAATTGGATAGGCTACATAAAATACATAAAAAGAGAGTACATGTTTTTAAATGACCTTTACTTTACTCTAACTTTCCTAAATTGCAGTGGGACTGGAAGATTCCACAAATCTTAATTTGGCTCCGCTTACTATGACTATGATGTCATTAGGGTTATGGTAAATGAGAAAATGCAACATGTGCTAGTCAATACAAATAGTTGGAGTTACCTTCATGTGATGCACAATGGGTTTTTGCAGATCAAACCTTCTCTAGCCAACTATAGATTTATATTCATACTATATCCACGAAGTGCAGAATCTCCTTTTTACAGCCTAAAGCTTCATTCACTTTAAATCCACACAACTAACAGACAGTTCAGTGATCAAATAACAAGCTTGTACTATACACCCGATCACAAGCATCAGGATTCGAAGAGGCAAATATACAAATATCCTGTAAATAATGCAATCAAGAATGAACATCCTGTATCAAATTGTTTAATTCAAATTTAATCCAGATCACAACTGAAGCAGCCTTCTCAAGCAGGCCTTGTGTGATGCTTATAGGATATTCCTGCCTAAACCAATGTTCAATCTGGAGAGAACTTAACTTGCTAGCTTTATAGTGTAAATTGTTTGGAATGAGCATGTTTTAAGTATTTTTTTTTTTTTTTTTTTTAAAAACAAGTTAATGTCACTAAATGCTAATCTACTCGACAAAGTCCATGTTGTCAATCAATGTTTTAGCATGTGGTTATCCTGATTATCCCAGGACAGTTGACCACGCAGATTGACGCTGAACTCTGCATGTTTCTGTGTAAAGTAAGTTTCTGTAGCAATTTAAAGTGAATCTTCTCCCTGTTCTCTTTGAAAAATCAGCACAAACATTTAACGCTTTTTTATTTTTTTACAACCGATAAACTTATCTTAAAGATAAAATCATGGATATTTAGATAGGATAGATAGATTTGGATAGGAATTTTAGATAAATCATTATCTAAAATTCGAACACTTTATAGGCAGTGCAGGTCCGATCCTGGCAACAACAATGAGCCAGATGGACTTTGATGCCATGTTTTAGTATAAATTTGTCACAGGTCTGTGGCACATTGATTATATCTGCCAGACTGTTTGACTATCATGGTTTCCCCCTGATAAAAGGTTCATTGTGGCAAGGCGTCTCACTATGTGGGGGATGGGTGCGAGACAGCAGAAAACAATGGCTGTGGCAGGTTAAAAGGGATGTGTGCGTGTGTGTGTGTGTGTGTCCGAGTTTCAGCAGAAGATCTAAATGAGTCTCAAGGTTCCGTTTAGACACATTTCATTTCCTCGTTATGGAGTTACTTGGTAGAAGATGAAATAAGTGAAAACGGGACATTTTCTTGAACACAATGTTCCATATTTAACAATCTTCACACAAATTGAATTTCAAGACTTACTGATAAGTCGAAGCACTTTTAAGCACACACGGTCTTTAAATGTAATAGGACTTCTATGCATGCGTCCCTCACTCTTTGAAAAATATATGCGTCACCGACATGCTGCATGCGTTTCTGAGGGTGCGAGTGCACATCTTACCTGTGCAGGGTAGAGGGCCTCCTCAGCTTGTGTTGTCTTGCCTCCTCCTCTCAGCTCTCTTACCCCATACTTTGTTCCACCCTCTGGGGAACAGCAGCCAGTGGAGAAAAAGGGATCAGGGAGGGAGGAAGGTGAGAGGGAGGGAAGTGTTGGAGGTTGAAACCTGAAAAAAGACGAAAAACCTGTGTGACAACAGCTGGGAACTTGGCTTGAGAAAAATGACAAGATAAATATCTACAACATGATGAGCTCCAAAAGACAGTCTCTGCTATTGAACACAGTTGAAAAGGAAGAGAAGAGAAAGGAGCACTGAAGAAAAGAGAGGATGTGCAAGTGAAGTAATCGCAATCTAGTTTCAATCTCCAATGAAAGTAAACTAAACCAACAAGTAAAGCATCTCACGCTGAACTACTGTTTTTCAGCCTGGTTAGCCAGCAACCTCCCAAAACATGACACGACTTCACAAGTTTGTTATTCTGAGCGGAGACAGTTTCATATTATATTATCTGGCTGGGAAAATCAGGTTCCTCGAATCCCAACTGCAGAATTCTAAGTTTATCATTTACATGATGATAAAGAAAATCAGATTACTGCAAAAACTAGACTTGAGTAGGGCTGCCACTAACAACTAATTATTTTCGTTATTTCACAAAGCTTGTGTGTTTGGTGTTGGTTTCAAATATTGAGGTCGACCAATTTCCAGTGGGCACAGCTGGAATAAAGACAACAAGAATCCTGTTTTGCACAGGGGTAATATTCAAGAAATGAAAAAGATACTGAACCTACACACAGTATACAATGCAGACCAGTCTCAATGGTGGAAATACATCAAGAATTGCTGCATTTACTTGAAGACCCAGACAAAGTCACAGATGTTCTTCCCACCACAGATACAAGAGGCCGCTCTAATAGTTGTTTTCAGGGATTTTCATTAAGTTTACAGACATTTGTGTTCGCCCATGTCATTTTCCCTTCCCAGGCTTCGAGCTCTTTATGTTTGAGTCTCTTACGTATGTAGGCATGCTGCTGCATGCACGCCTGTTGTGCTCCACATCTATAAGGGAGCTTAGGGGTTTCAACGTCAGTCCTGGCATCACAGTTCTGTGCCGTTTTATGTGAAGCAAGCCCAGAACAACGGCCCTAATACTTGAAAGTGTGCCAATAGCTGATAACTCTTAGCATTCCCATAGGACCTTCCCAGACTGTGTCTAGTGTGCGTCTATATGCAGGTAAGAATTGTTTGTACATCAAAAATGTGTCTTAATAAAATAAATATTTGTGATTTAAGATTCGAAATGTTTTCACATTTAAATATACGTGTAGAAAAATGTAAACCATTTCCACTCAGGCACACTGCTGGCCAGGAGTACGACAGAGGCTTTTTGGTACCTTTACTCGACTTGGAAACCTTGCTCGAGTTGTTTGGAAAGCCAACTATTTTTCTAAGCTGCCACGATCAAATAAAAACAGGTGTGTAAATAGGGGCGAAGCCAAATACAAAAAGGCAAAAAAACATTAGAAAGGTACACACACCAAGCGGGTAAACTCTTATCGAAAGCATGCATTTTAAGCCTGACTGCAAACGAAGTATAAAAAAAAAAAAAAAATAAATTAAAAAAAAAAAGATATTTGTCACGCTACAGACTGCTGTCAGTGGACTGTAGGACAGTGATGATTAATTAAAAACACCAACAGGAGCTTTGTGAAGAGTCAAGCACCAAATAACCACCAGATAAATGAGTGAGTGGTCAAACCCTGGCAACACATTGGTAGACTAAATGATAAACAGCTATGACCTTTAGCTTTTGCCACTGATGTGGAAACCCTTTAAAAAACACACAACTGGCTCTCTGTCAATCATTCAACCCCTGGTTCTACTGGTTAGGTATGAGCGGTCAGCAGATAATGAGGACAGAGCACCTTTCACTGTGTGGCTTTATTGACAAACCGCCTGAAATATTCACTAAAAGATTATTCAAAAATGTTCAAGTATAAATGAGCAGAGGAGTTCATCAACAATGGAATGTCTCTGAATGCACTCACTGACACTAATGGAAATACTGTGTGCTCTAGAGTTCACTCTACGTTTGTGCTTTTTCCTTTACAAAAGGAAAAGCACATCTCAGACTTAACAGTCTGTTTGACTTGTTCAGAAACTTTCCACCTTTAATTCCTGGCATCTACTTTTTTAAAAAAATAAAAAAATAAAAAAAAAAAATCAGAAGTTTGCATTTGCATTAGTTGGGCTATAATTTACTCACTTATAACGTCTAATCACCCTGCAATTGTTCCCCACCACCTCCACCACTACATGCTGCCACAAATAATTAAAAAGAAATGTCAAGGCGTGTGAGGTTTCCTGACATGTCAAATGATGTCTGGGTTGTCTCACAGCCACAGGGCCTTTAGAACAGTGTGGATCAAAGCATTAGGTATTCACAGCAACTCTTAACAGGTAATAATATTCAGGTTCAAGGTCATGTTAACTGCCATTTCTGTTCGCAGCTGAAAACACAACAAATGAAGCAGCACTGAATAGCACAACCTGCTTATTTATTAACCAAACTCCAATGGCAGGACTCTGAATTAGACAAGTGTCAGTCCATACGCTGTATGCATAATGGCTTAAAGTATAAAAGGCGTGCGCTCTGCACTGATCAGTTAATATCTCTATAATAATATTTCTTTGTGGGTCGCTCATGAGTTCACACGCCCACAGTAAGTAGAGTGAAAGAGGTCACCAGGGCAGTGCATGTGAAGCAGGCTCATATTGCTAAGTGCTCTGTGTGTGTGTGTGTGTGTGTTTGTGTGTGATAGCAGATAAAGAGGCCGCACAACAGACAAGTGTCCACCACAGGCCACATCAGTTATCTGGACAAAGCTCAACCCTAAACTGGCAGAATGGAAAAATCAATCAGTCATAAAGGAAAAACATTTGTGGCATTTTGGTCTTAACTAGCCTTGGGTATCAAGACTTGGCTCTGAATTGTAACAGCATACAATTTTCCTCCCAGCTATTGGGCAGTATAAAGAAATCGAGAGTATCTTTCAGCCACGTTTCTACTCCTCTCATGTTGTACTTCTTAAATTCCACAGCAGAGTTTGATGCGATGTCCTCAGCGAGAGATAGAAATAAAAAAAAGGAACACAACCAGCCACCCATGCCATGCTAAAAATGTAACTGCTTGAAAGACTGCCAGCCTAAATGTGTCCTACAAATGGCTTATGAATATATAGAGGGGAATCTTTGGTTACACAAACAAAAGCCAAATATGTATTCATGTTTTGTCAAAGTGGATTATTGCACATCACCCCAATCAGGAAGACATTTTAGTATTCTGGTTTAACAAATTGGTTTTGAAGAGCATGTTACATATACTGTAGAAGTCATTGCCTTTTCTTGCCGTTATAACTGCTGCATGTCTTATTTCACATATTTTATGCATCACGTAAAAGCACTTTGAATTGCCTTTCTACATGAATTGGGCCATGTAAATAAATTCCTTGTCACACACAGTCCATTCTGCACCTGCGTATTGACAAAAGAGACCAAAGAGATATTTTTGAACACTACTTGACCCAGGTCTGAAGAATATAAGAGTTTGTTACATCATGAGGGAAATAGGGCCTAATAGCAACATGGTGCGAATAGAGAGCGCCATAAATAGCCTGAGGGCTGAAAACCGAGAGAGGTGCCGTCTGAGCTGGAGTCTGCCTACCAAATATCGACAGTCTACACCAGTATTCACAAAGGGATAAAAGGTCCCACTTCAGCTATTACACTTAGTCACAGACACATGGGCGTGACTGATGATTTTGTTGGCTTTTAAAAAACTGGTTCTGGTCATTTTTTTGTTTTTAGTCGGACACAACAGGGTCTGGTTGAACATTAGGGCTGCAACTAACAAATATTGTCCTTATCGATTTAATCTGCCGATTATTTTCCACGATGAATCGTTTGGTCTATAAAAAGGTCAGAAATTAGTCTGAGTAATCTCAGTTCCAAGGTTTGCCAGTCCAAAACACAAAGATATTCAGTTTAATACAATATAAAATAGAGAAAAGCAGGAAATCTATATTAGAGGCTGAAAACAGCATTTTCTGCCATTTCTAAATGAGAAATTACTTTAACAATTAACCAATTATCAAAATAGTTGTTGACGATTTTTCCGTCGACAACTATTCGCCTGATTGATTAGTTGAATAATCATTGCAGCTCTTTTGAACATTTAACATATCATGATCCTGTTTGCAAAATAGCTACAGTACCTATTTTTTTCCTGAATGATCCCCTGGCTGGTGGATGGCCAACAGGTCTGCTGAAGTCTCCTGTCTCTTAAAATCTTGTTAAAGTGAAAATCTTCTAAATATTCAAGTAGTCTTTAAAGTGAAAACAATGTTTTACAAAGATGTGGTGGAATAAATAAACATAAATCATTTGACAATAATCCTAAACACACACACTTAAAATAGAATGGAATTTCTAATTATCAACAAATACTTGTCACTCTGACTACGCGTGCTAAAGGTCACCTCTCCCTTTGCTGTGACTCGTTTACTCACACTCAACGTAATCTAAATGAATAGACGTGCGTGTCTGTGTGACTGGTGTGACAAACACAGTTGATGTCCATGTCAATGAATTATATAAAACATGCCACATTTAATCCTGACACATGACTCAGTGTAACAGCAAAGACATTGTGTACATATCTCAGGCTGCAGTCATGGAGGGCTGCCACAATCACTAATACTTCAGTACCAAGTCCATGGCAAATTCCTGAAAACGTGATGGTACCAGTTTTTCTACAGTAAAACAGTACTGTTCTTTCAAAAATAATAACTGTAGGAGTCGTGATATACAAACAAAGTCAGGATTACAATTAATGGTATTATATTATTATTATGCAATGTCATTAGATTTAAAACCTATACATATCCAGCTTTTGACAGTATTTAATTACCTACAGCACAATCTCATTCATCGTCTGTCATGTACAACCAACTTCTATGGGCCATGAGATGGGACATACCTGGATGTCCCAATGCAGCCGCTTAGAATAATCTGCAGCCCTCACGGTCATCAGGGATCAAATTATTAGGAACTTTTTTTATCAAACACTTTTACACTTACAGATTTAGCAAATATGGAGCAACATTATCATTAATTTGGAATAGTGTTTCTGGACACCTGGCAAATGGAAGTCCAATATTCACGCTTTTTTTATTTATTTATTTGTTTTTATTTATTTGGCTATTTAGCTGCTAAATGCTCCATAATGTTCACTAGCTAGTCTATGACTTTGTCAACGATCTTGTGCTGGGCTGGTAGTGTACAGTGGGTATATCAGAGCTTTTCTACCCTGAAAACAGAAACTTGATGCAGCTGGAGAAGTGGTTAATGAGAGCAGTGAGAATGATCCAAAACAGTTGCCATAAAAAAAGATACCACAATATTGAATAAGTTGAAGTACATGCAGCCTTACTGTGCGATTTGTCAACTATCAAGAAAAAAAGAAAGATTTCTGGGTTTACTCTTGTTCCACAGCACTGAATTTCTGCAATTTTATCCTTTTAAGTGGACTGACTAAAAGCCTCACTGCAGCTGTGTGTGATGTGGTTATCCAGCCTTCCAGAGGAAAACTGAAAATTGCAACTAATGACAGTTATTATAGGAGGGCAAATAAATCACCAGAGAAACTCAGTCCCAGGTGATTACTGAGTGCATCTTAAAAAAAAAAAAAGGGACCACAACAAATCAAACAGATTGATTGCAAGAGGCCAGCCAGTCTAGGAAGTGTGTGTCATAAAGGGAGCACTTACTACTAGCGAGCCAGAGAGAATTATAAAAACGTATACTGTAATTCCCAGTTGCATGAAATTTATTTTGAAAGTCAGAGTGAACGGAAATGAAACATCTAAAACGTTGTCAGGTATTGTTAAAAAGCCACCCTTCCACTGAGAAAAAAAGTTTAAAAAAAAAAAAAAAAAAAAAAAAAAAAAGTTATAGTTCTAAAGAAAAGTCTACTTTACTTCATAACATTGAGTGAGCGCTGACTCCGCCATACCCACCTAACTGACCCAGTACACTTCCCTTCTTCTTACATTACACAATGAGGTGCACGCATGACCACATTTCCAAAACAGGATGTGAAGTGTCTACATGGTGCAGCCAGAGCCCATCACATTGTCTTTCTGCAACTGCACTTAAATCTGAACTAAAGTCAAAAATCACATTAAGATAATCGGATTATAAATTTTCATGTCCATTAAATTTGAGTGTTTGTGATTAAATAAAAAAGAAGAGCGTGACCACTGATGATTAAGCTGGAGCCTTTGATAACCTTTACCTCAAACAACCTGCAAATACTATAAACGAAGAGCCATTTTGGAAAAAGTTAGGACGTCTGATAGACTCCTGTGCAACATCATATAGCATTACGTGTTATGAACTATAAAACGGCTAAATCAGTATGTTACACATCCTCAGGGACTGTGGGCAGGAAGAGAGCCTGGAGAAGAAAGGGCAAGTGCACACAATGGTGCACACAAGGTAACAGAAAATGTGTCCAACTTGCTGGGAAAGCAATAGCAAACTTATTTCTGTAGGCGTTTTCACAGTTCAACCTTGAGTTCTACCAAATTTCTTGTGAAATCTTTGTTGCGTGAGTAAGTTGTGTTTCAGTGAGGTACTAAGCTTGTGAAATGATTGGATCACAAACTAGTTCCTCCTATGATTTGGTTGTATCCTTGTGCGTTTAGGTCTGCTGCGTGCTCCAGTCATCCAGTTGAAAAAGCACTGAGGGCCATCTTATTAACCCATCTCAGTGTCACCTCCAGACAGTTAATAGAGAGGAGGGACAAAACCACAAGCCTTATTTACCACAAATCCTTTTTAATCATGGTACTGTGATTAGAAAGGTAATGGTAGTGTACTGGAGTGACTAAACACTGAGTCAGACGGATGAAAACACACTGGTTTCCTCTGGCGTTAAAGAAAGAACACTTACAAGAGGGACTTTTTGGCCAACTGCTTTTTAAACAGCCAAATTGTTGTTTGCTTTTCAGTCATTTGATCAATCTAACCGAGCACATGTTTCACTTGGCAAAAATCAGATCAATGACCAAAACATGCAAGAAGCAAAGATGGCTGCAGCACAGACCTGGCAGAGTCTGTTGAAGACGTCCACCCACAGACAAGGGTTACAGAGCAAACAACAAATATGTGTCACTGTCCTAAGTCTGTCTAAATGTACTTTGAATAGTTTGAAGCTTTGTGCTGAATACATGAAAGGCACCACTTACATAAAGGCTCTGTGCATTGGCCATCATAGGCAAGTGTATATGTTCCCCTTAATGCCTATAAAAAGAGTTTAAACCCACTGATGCATCTGCCATAGTCAGAAGCTACTGCCGGCAAAATGACTCTAACATTATGGATTAGTTGTGTCCATGCAGCAGTATATCCCTGTAATCTGGTTTTAATGGATCTCGGAAAACAACGCCGGCCAAGCACTTAATTGTAGCAGCTGCATCTGACTTTGGAAAAAAAAAAAAGAAAAAAAAGAAAAAGAAACACACTTTGGTTTGAACTACTTAGGCATTACTGGTGTCAAAGAAAAAGAAACAAAGTCGGCCATTTCAACCCTGGCCCTTTTTGAGGGTTTGGTGAAATCTGAATGGAGAAGTCATTAAAGCTTTCATTTGTTTTGTGTAGTCTGACTTTTACTTTGCTTGCACTACTGATACAGTAAGTCTGGCGATCACAGTGGAGTGGTCAATGCTGACTTCAGCACCCTGGTTGAGGAAAAACGTTCGCCATATGAGACGTTAATGGATTGAGTAAGAGAAAGGGTGTGGGTGAAATGATGAATAATATTTCCCATCATGGTGACAAGCACAGGAAGCTGGTGAATAGTCCTGTCGACTATCTGCTGCGATGGATAATAAATATTGTGTATTTTCTTACCCGCAGCAAACAAAAGTTTTTTTAATTTATAATTATCATGGTATATTAGTCATGCCAGTATATAAACTGTATACGTCAAAGCTTGGAAAGTGATAATTAGGGACAGATTTCACTGCAAACCTTTATTGTTGTGCATTTATTTGTGGTTGTAGACTTTTTTTTGGGACTCCTGTGGGAGGGGTGTTGTAAATTGGTGTTTCACTACAAACATTTAACACAATGCCTCTGGTCCTTGTGCATAAATGTATGTTAAAAAGCTTACGATACTGAAATGTCCATATCAAATTAAATAGAATATAACTTAACTTAATATAACTTGAATGCTGACATTTTGGGACTGTATGCTTGGTTATCGTCCAACACATTCAGAAGAGGAGAGAGCAAGATCGGTTTCATTTTTGTACATCCTGTGTGGCGATACGTCCAGAATGAGTTGAGCCTTTTTTCAGTCAAATGTGTGCCCAAAGCTCCTCAGTTGCTCGTATTAAACACGGATGGAAACAGAAAATGAGCCATTGTGGTTTACCTATCCATTTCCTCTAACTGCGCTTAGTGACTGCATGCGCTCTCAGTAATGCAGTTCTCATAGTCAAGCTAAATGTGACAGTCTTTTAGGTCACAGTTTTTTTCTTTTGGGGGGGGTTATTGAAAAAGGTATGCCGTTTTCCTCTATATTAAGTTTGGTTAACCACAACCAAAATACATGCAGGAGGTCAGAAGACTGCTAGTTTTGTTAAGATAAGATTGAACTCTATATTTATCCCGACGGAAATTGTTGCGACCTTCTGTTTAAAGGTTGGACATGAAAATACAGTCAATGATTAACCAACGAAAACCAGGAGCACTAGAGCTGGTTGACTACCGACGGTTTCTGTAAACCAACGCCGTGTCAGTATACATCTGACTTTCATTTCGGAAGGTGAGTTTGTCGGCCCCCGCGGACAACATGTTGAAGTGTCTTTGGGCAACATACTGAACCCCAAATTGCTCCCGATGGCATAGCAAACGGTGTGTGAATGTTTATCGCTCCTTATGAGCAGGTGGCGCCTTGTATGGCAGCCTCTGTATGAATGAATGGGTGAAGGCTGACTTGTGCTGTAAAAGCACTTTTGAGAGGTCACAAAGATTAGAAAGCGATATATAAATGCAGTCCATTTACATTAGCAGAGTCAATAAGACGATCATTATTTATTTATTGCAGCCTTCCCATCGGCTCAACTGTAGATGTTTTTCTGAATCATAAAACGTACAGACAATGCCTGCTTTGTTTGCAGATTTGTTAGGTGAGCCTACTTAAAAAAGGTGGATGTGATATGGGAAAAAAAGCCAGGTAAACACATTCAATCTGTGAACTGGTCTGACGTGTCACTGGAGAAAACAATGGATGCAAAGGTTAAGAGAAGAGATACCAAACTAATGGCGAGAGGTTAACAAAGTTACAATGACCAACTCTAGTATACAGGAGACATAAAGTTGACATGACTGTGGTTTACAGCCTGTTTACAGAATATTTGATACAACAGCTGAACCCTGAACATCTAATTATACTTTTGGAATAATTAGTACATTTATATAAAAAGGTATTTTAAAATATTCTCACTAAAGTGTTCCTCTAAAAAAGAGACAAATGTTATTTACACTTCAGTTAACTCCTTTAAAAATAGATTAGATCAATTCTGGTCAACAAATGTTTTCTATCATTATAAAAACTGAATTGTGATCATTTGTGAAGCTATTGTTAATTTAAACAAAGTATACTAGGGTATTTTTGTGTTGCATTGTTTGTTGTAGTGTCTAGTGTGGAGGATTTATATCCTGCACCAGACATGTTCAATACATTTCAACGCAAACTACTATTAGGGATGTGCGAGTTTCTCTAAACAGGATGGTACAGATTTCTGTGTCAACGACGATGTGCTTATAGTACAGACTTGATGGGATGTCCCCATAATTAGCAGAACCCCTGGGTAGCTCCAGATTTCCCATTTGGGATGTGCTGAATTTACTGACCTTGAAATGAGAGAAAGGCTGGTGAGATCTTTAAAAATCAGCTGCAGCCTTCAAGCCTCAATGCAGTACTTCATTAAACACTAAGATGCCAAAATTTCTTCAATTAGTCTCCAACTACAGCAGCCTTTTCTCTGCGATTAAACAAAGTCATGCACATCCATCAAATAATAAAATCAACCTGCCTTTAACATTTGTTGAGTTAAAACACACCCTGCTTCTCTCCACTTCACTAGTTAGTCAGCCACTGTCAGGAATGTGTGGAATAGTGATGAAAAGGGGGTTCAATAAGTAGCAGAGATAAGGTAAGATGAATACATGAGTGGCTCGAGAAAATGTCCTGTTTGCAGAAAGGTCACAGGTTTTGATTTAATCAACAGGTGAATGCAAATCATGAGACGGTCAAACTGGAGCTTGTGCTTAGTCACTGAGCTGAAGGAGGCCATCAGAAAATGTCTAAAATTAAGCAATCTACATATGGCATGGAGAAATGATTGGCTATTTATGTAGAGTGTTAGCTTTTTCTGAATGGCAAAATGGCTCTGAGATGACCAATGAGAGTCTGTTTGATCATTTGGCCAATGCAAACTAACCTTTTCTGTGTTTAAAAAAAGGGAAGAATACAATCAAGCACAGTTTGCGCTCTGGGATCATGAAATAAAAAGATACACAACACCTCTTTATCCACCATAGCAACTTGATACTGCAAATGTGCAACAGATTGGATCTCTAGACAATCAAAACCAAACTCATGAATATAACACAAACAAGTAATTTTACCTTCCTTTATCTGATGCAATAAAAGACATGCTCTGTACGAACATGCTGTTCTGTATAAGGCTACTTGTGTCACAAGCTACTTAGCATGCAGGGCGGAGACTAGATACAGAAATAAAAAAACAGATTAGCCACATCAGATAGTCAAAAGGAAAATAATGAGTCATTATCATAACTGACAGAAATAATATATATATATATATATATATATATATATATATATATATATATATATATATATATACAACAACATATGAATTCAAGATAATATATCTTGGATTCACGTGGTTTGTGATGGAAACGAAACTACTGAGCCAAACTACAAAAGAAAATCAAAAAAGGCTACTCATCAAAAGCATGGTTTTGACTTTTCTGTCTAAACATAGCGAGGCTACAGTGCTCACACACGGAAAATGTGGCTCATGTGATTAAAACACTTTTATCATCTTTGAGAGCACATATGGCATCAGAGACAGAGCGCGAGACAGAGACTACTGGTCTGGAATATATAAATGACCAGAATTAAAAAGACCACAAACATGCAGACAAAAGCACCATTCAGAAAATGTTCTCTTAGTTATCCAATATAAAGTATTGCATTGCATATGGCCTGCTTTTCTGCCTCAAACATATATTATTTGTTCGTGTTCTAAGGTTTCAGTGACACTGTGCGTGTGTGTGTGTGTGTGTTTGTTTGTGTGTGTGTGTTTACACAGACCAGGGCAATCTAGTTATTTTCATTACTGATTAATTTGTTCCATCTGTTTACCATAAATGTATCTATCGTTTAGTCTAAAAACAAAAACACATCTGATGCGTGCCACAACTTACACGAGCCTGATGTGACGCCTTTAAAACATGCAAGACATTCACTTTAAGTAGCTTTAAAAAAAAAAAACAAAAAAAACAATGTAATGGACACAAACATAGTTATGCAGATCAGTTTAAGGAAGCTCGAACCAGTGTTTGGCATTTTGGCTTGATAAATGGCTTTAAAAGAAAAATCAATCTCCAACATTGCTGATTCAATTTCTATCGACCACCTAAATCAATTTCCACTAACTGCTTATAGCATTACACCTCACCATAGGTTAGCATAACATTGTAATTTACTTCAAAGTTGCTGTAGCATATCGTGTTTCTCCGCACAGGAGTTTCTTTCTTTCTTTTTTAAAACGTAGGCTACAATCTACCTTATGAAAGTACACAAGCAGGCAGGTTTAAAACACGTAACCTGAGTTACACGTACTCTTAAAGCACTTCGGTGTAATAAGTCAGCTAACGTACACTCGGTTAGCTTACTTTGCTGCGCGGTTACACAGTCGCCGGTGCTGTGAACGTAGTTTTCTCCTTTAAAGTCCTGACAGAAAACTCCTCCGGGGCTCGGTGAACTCACTTGTTTTCAGCCGTCCTTCGTCGCCCCAACAATGGCGGAAAAGTTCAATAAATCCATGCGACTTTTTCTTATGTTTCGGCGGCTAAACCCCCCCCGTCGTAGTCTTTAATTTGTTTAGTTTAGTTTGCCGCGTGCCGCTCCTGTTTTCACTCCGCCGACGTCTGAAGACTCGCTGGTTGAAAACAACTGACTTCTTGTTTTAACGGTTTTAACGGCCATGACGCCGCGGAGCTGCTCGCTCTGGGCGGGGCGAGGCTGTCTCACACTCACGCGCTCACGCACGCACACACGAAACCGGTTGAGGTGTTCTCATTTCATAAAGGTGAGCTGTCTTTAAATACCTGGATCACTACAGATAAACAGGGTAAAACATATATATTTTTTAAAATAGATGTTGTCGTGAAACTTCCAGAGTTGATTACTTACATTAAGACAATCATTTTTTGGAAACCACAAGTTTTTTTTATTTTTTTTATTTTGTGTTATCATGTGCAAATGAGATCCTATCTTATGTGCTTTCCGGAAGAGAAATCTGAATACTAGATAAAATCCGGTTGAAAATTCAGTTTTTAGGAATAAAATGTTCTATAAATTAGACTATGAATGATACATAAACAAACCCCTCTGTAAAAACTTTAAGAATATATATAGGAGAATATATATAGGAATGAAACTGGAGAGTTTGGTGTATGTAAGTGCTGCTGAAGTGGAGATTTCCCACCTATATCAACATGACATTTCCCCAGCTGATTACTTACAGTAACAACATTATTTGTATATGTATTTGTATAACACGTTTTCTAAAATGTTATATTTAAATATGCAAAGGAGGCATTATCTAATGCTAAATTTAATAAAGTGTAGTAAAATAAGTTTTGAATAGTCTGAAAGAAGAGATGTTATGGAAGCAAAATAGCCCAAACTCTCAAAATTGACCAGTGCATCAAAAAATTATGTTTTCGCCTCTAGGGTCTCGTGTTAAACATTCCCTGATCTACTGAATATATAGAAATACAAGCCATTTTCTCAGAGCTAACAAAAATGTCAGTTATCGGTCTAGAGATAGACCAGTTATACCTGTTACTGTTCAGTGGGAGTGACACTCGTCTACATCTAAGACTACTATCGTATTAAGGCCTGTTTATTTACCTCATACACAAAAAAAAAAATCCGCTTTAAGAGAGATCGAGAATTATTGAGACAGAGCAGTCGTTTGTTCTTTAATATGATTCGCTTACTGGTTAGACCAGGAGGTCTGGGGTTTAGCTGGTTACATTCATAAACTGATTGTTTTGCTTCATATTGGTCATGCAGATCACACTTTATTAATTAAGAAATTATTACATTATTATATATTATCAAGCAGAACTGAAGGGTCCGAACAAGAGGCACCCAGATGGCATTTGGAAGTTGTGTGCGTGTGTGTGTGTGTGTGTGTGTGTGAGATGGGTGTGGGGTCTCCAAACAGCGGGGGTCAGTCCCCAGGCTGTCCTCTCTTAATGACTCAGGCCAAGACAAAAGGGGGTCTGCTGTGTGCAGGACTGGCGGCCCTACATCCCCCTGTGCTACAGAACCACAGCTGGTCAACCCCCGTGGAAACAATAAACACCCAGCCTGTGCTCATAAATAATAATCTTGAGGTTCACATATGATTAGGCTGTGCATGTACACACTCTGAAGTCTGACTGAAAGTTGTGTTTTCCCTGTTTTCTCTTTCTCCGCTCTCACCAAACTGCTCAACAAAGGAGATCAGACTCATGCGAAACAGTGACGGAGACTCCAGGTCTGTTCTCTTGATGGTACAGATATGACTGAAAAATATAAGGCTGGGGATAGTCTATATTTTTCTTATTGTCATCTAATCCCATGAAAAGACGCAAACCAACAATTAATTTACTCTAGTATTGTCTGTGTGTATATATGATATATATAGAAGCAATTTCCTCTGTCCCTTAGAGCTCATCTGTTCTCTTAAAAATCATTGTAGTTCAGTTTTTTATCATAAACACACACACTGTATTATATTTTAAATCAATCCCACATACACCCTCCTGCTTCTGTAAATACGCACTAGTGCATCAAATGGGTATTAATCAAAAAATAGTCCCGCACAAGTGCACTATTTCCTCCTGATTTTTAAAAGCTACAGTGCCCAGCTGTTTTAGGAAATGATTGAAACATAAAAAAAAAAATGTAAACTCCATATTTGTGATTGGGATGTTTGTCATCAGCAAGAAGCCACAGGCTTGTGGCTTCTTATAAAGTGCTGTGAGACAGGATGACTCATTGTTGTTTTTTTGCTAAAAAACAAACATAAAGAAAAATGCCTTTTCTGTGATGGATATGAAAGTGCTGAGAGAGAAAACCACATCAGCCTACAGAACCAGCCTAATGTATTTGTCCCACTTGGCTTGATGTGTAACATTTCCTCCTATGTGATTATCTGCAGAATGAATCAATATAAAAACAATTTTAATATGTTAAGGATTAATAATGACATGACAGATCACCATCACATCAAATTACATTCTCCTTTCAATAGGAAATTATCCCAGTTACCGTTATTAACTCACGATTGTCCTAAATGTAATTACATAAAGGGAGTAATTGCCTAATTTTTCTCACAGATTACTGTCATACACGTGAATACATGCATGCATATGGTCCACTCCCTGCTGTGGGTTGGGATTCATTTCGTCTTGTACATTAGAGCCACCACCGATCACTGTGTCATCAGAACAGAGGGCGGGGTGCTAATCTTGGCTAACAACGTTACCAAGACGGGATAGGATGACCAGCGTCAACCTCCCGGAGTCTCAGGTGGTCGGTGAGGCGTTGTTTGCTGTGTATGTGATCACCCAAGGGTGTCTGCAGAGCATGCTCTGGCACTGCCGCCACTGCTGCCACCCAATGTTTTAACAGACAGTTTGGTGTATCGAGTTTCCTCACTTTAGGTTCGCTCACATGGAGAGGAGTACTTTGCTGACACTGGATACAGCATGGAACAAATGATGTGCGCGGGGCTGATGATTAGCATAATAAAGACTGGACTCCAGGAGACACGGTGAGGATGTTGCAGCCACACACAGACTGTCCCAGCATCC
This sequence comes from Bovichtus variegatus, assembly GCA_943593645.1. Lineage (NCBI taxonomy): Eukaryota > Metazoa > Chordata > Actinopteri > Perciformes > Bovichtidae > Bovichtus > Bovichtus variegatus. Next base: position 3,201,945 of record CALSCE010009347.1, on the reverse strand, counting down.
CCCCGAATAAAACATTATCTACAGTCACAGGTGAAAATGCAGTTAGAAGAGAACCATTCAAAAAATAAGCAGTTTTGGTTAAATGCTGCAATTTAAATCAATTGTGTGCTTCACTTGCACAAACACAGCTTCCAGTGATACATTGAGTCAGAAACAGGAAGTAAGCAGATCATAATCATTTTTATGTTATTGTGGTTAGCAGTTAAAACAAAACTAAAAAGCAGCCTGTTCTAAACACACACGTGCACGCACGCACATACACACACACACATACACACACACACAAGAAATACATTTGAATAGAGAAAAAAACCTGCACACTATCTGCAGTTGGATAGAATCTTGCAGCTACATTAGCTTCAAATAGAGCAACAAATGCAGAACAATAGCTTCAAATACGCCAAACCAAAGTAAGTGCAACAAAAAGAAACAAAAGAATAAAAATTCAACCATTGGCTTCAAATAAGCCAACCAAATTCACGAGCAGACAATGTTTTTGGCCAACAAGACAAGACAACATGCTATATCAACCACTTTCTCAGAAGCGTACAGGTTTTATTTATTGAAAAAACATACACACATATTGTCACTATTCGTTGAAGACCTTTATGATGCATCTTTAAAGTGAGATAATGTTCACTGCTGACACATGAAGTGATATGTTAATGGGCTTAAGGTGTGTCTGACATCTAGAGATGTAGAAACCCCTTTGTTTACAAAACAAAATGCTTATTGTGACAACATGAGATAATGCAAAAAAAGTTAAACCTCAGTGCTGTGACATCTTCCAGTGGCAACACATAACAACAGGTACAATATGACAGATGACTAATTTCCTGGAGTGCATTTTCTAAAACAGTGTTGAGAATGACATCATGAAATAAAGTGCACCTCCTGAAGAGGAAACTAAGATGCAACTTCTTAGAAATGACATTTGTTGAATGGAGCTATTTATAGGCTGCACAGACACATACTGTATGATAATCTTTGGAAGCCGTGTCCTGACCTCAAATATCACACGAAGCTTTAAATGCATCACTTCTCACGTTAGAGTTGTACTGCATTCAATCCCCTCTGCCGATTAAAAAAAAAAAAAAAGTGACATATTTAGAAGATATGTATGTATGGAGCACACAGTGTTCACTATTAAATAAATTAAAAAGTGATTATGAAATAAATAGAACATTTTAAAATGAAAATGCTATGTCATCGGTCCTTTATTTCAATTTACTTTTATTTCACAATGTCACTTCCATTTCATTGGACAATAAACCTTCAGCTCATCACATGCTCCCCGTTAAAAAAGATGTTTTTAATGATGAAATAACATTTTATAAGTATATTTATAAAATGTTTTTATATATATTCATAAAATGTTTACAAGTTTTAATAATTTCACAAATTGTCGGCTCATTTTTAAATACTTCACACAATTCCTTCATAGGATTATTTGCGTCAAACTGTTTTTATTTATTTAACACTTTTGGGTTCCATCGATTTCCTACAGGAACCCTTAAGTGAATCGTAAACACAGGAAGCCGAAGCATCTCATAGAGAAATTGAGGTCATCTAAACCACAACAAACTGCTGTTTGGGACTTCCAAGTTTATGATAGGAAATTCCTGAGCCGTCTCTGAGCAGCAGAGACATTGTTATTCTGGGTCAGGCTGGAGAGAGTCCTCTTTATCAACTGTGACATCTGCACGGCCACAGAAGCACACATAGACCCAGGCACAGATATTTAAGATACATCCTGTAACCTTTACATTAAACACGCAAAGAACGGCGTGAAGGGAAAAGTAGTTAATTGTGCGTGCAGCAGGTCAGAGTCATGGGAAAACACATTGAACAATTTTCGATAAAAAACTTCACAGTCATTCGATGAGGCCAGACGAGATGTAATATTAGCTTGTGCTAATGCTAACAAGGATGGAGACGTAGCAGCGAGGTGTGTAGCTCTCATTGAGGACATGGAGGTCATCTCATCTGTATTTCTTTTTTTTTTGACTCTCTCTCTTTATATTTAAAGTATGTTTCCACTGTTTTAGACTCAATATATTTAAAAGGGACTACTGCTGGGAGCTTTATTCCTGGCAGTGTGGCTGGTCAAAGTAAAACAATGTAAACGATGTAGATCTTAGTTCTGGGAGACAACATTTCTACACGATATAATGAAACGTATATCTATAATGTGAAGAATGCAAAAATCTGAAAACATTTACAGACTATTTCTGGTTAAAATCTTCTGGGGATTTGAAAACGTGAGTATTTCTGAAATCCCGGCTACGGCTTTGATGAAATACAGGTTCAATGTCGACCAGATGAGCACACAATCACATTGTGATGTTGTGGCCCTGGTTTAGGAAGCTTTTCAACTTATATATTAACAGATATTTAGGCATCACACATATAGGATTGATTGCAGGGCTCTTGTTTTGGATTGTATTAAAAATAAGAATGAACTGGAAACGTTAATTTCACATTTTCCCTCTTCTGCGTCAACAACTTAAAAATACTTGCTGGGATCGCATGCGTGTGAAATAAAAAGAGCACGTGCAAACTAAATAAACCCTCCTCGGATAAAAGTTAGGGCTTGATGATAAACAATGCTGAACCCAAAAACATCGTTGCTTGCTTTTTTCTTCTGCAGAAACTCCAGTTGGTGATAAGGGGATTTGTGCTCGAAATTCTTTGTCATTTGTCTGCTCGAGGTTCCTCTTTGAGCAACAATAAAAGCTTTGTAGCTCTTTGCCCAGACCCTGGCAGCGATGTCCTTGGGTCCTGTGACTTTGGGTCCCGCGTGTCCGTCTGTTCGTTCCTCTCACACAATCCAAGCCCTCTTTTGCTGCGATTGGTGCGGGCAGATCAGAAGTCTGACTACAGACGGCTGATAAATACATATCACTGATCACACTGTTTGTTTGGGAGAGTTAATGTAAACATGAACTGCATCTACTGGCTGATAATGCACCAGTCACTGTCTTCCATTCAGTGTGAGCTGATACCTGTGAAAGCTCTGCAGGCACAGACAGGTGTTCTTCAGTTATTCTGATCAGGTTGGGAGGAGCTATAAGCCTTTTCATGGAGGAGATTTTCTACGTCACAGTGGGAAAAGCACAGGTGTGGCCTCTCAATAGGAGCAGAGATCAGTTAGCTATTAATAACAATATAAAATTTGACTAACACACACTGTAACATCTTCAAAACCTTCATGCTTGAATATCAGAAAACAGGCTTGACAATGATGGAGGTGATGGAGGAAGTGGAGGGTTGTGCAGAACTTGGTTTGAAATGACAGACATTTAAAGGTCAGTTTCCAATAACTCATTGTTTATTAGGATAAGAGAAGCGAGCTGATTTTTCTTTTATGGTGTTGTATAAAATCTGTCAAACACAAGACTTTTGGCAGCCTGGGAAAGTGAAAATGACGGCTGTAAACTCCTGAACGTGGATCAGAGCATGAAGGGCAAATACACGAGAAAATATCTTTCTAATTCAAATTTTGCTTGAAGAAAAAGTTATTTCTTTCAATAAGCTTCATACATATTGTCAAAAAAAAAGAAATCTAAAGTGTAGTGAGACGTTTTATACACTTTTCCAAACGTAAAACTGTGTGTTAACTACAACTTAAATACCAAATAATGAATCATCTCACGTCCACATCTGCAACTTCATCAAAGTGTGACCAGCAAACACACTGATAATGTTCTGCATTTTATAACTGTAAAGAGCTTAAATTGCTTCAATACTTTAGTATGTAGAGACACAAACTTTGTCAAAAACTTCAGTGTTATTGACACCGTAAAACTAATAGATCGGGAGTGACTTTTCATTTGAACTATTCCTTTAACTAATGATGAAAAAATGGCTATTTTGCATCATTTCTTAACTCAATAACATGAATCGTGTTAGGCTCATTGTGTCATCGTACATGCATCATAATATTAATGTAACAACGGCTTTTTCAGGTAGGAGTTTGGTATCTATCAATGGACATGCTCAGCTGCACTGTGTGTGTGTGTGTGTGTGTGGCAGTGAGGAGATTATTACCCAAGGCAAAAGTGTGTTTCCTGAGCTGCTTAAATTGCTAATCATTAGCTATGACAGTCGCTATCGTAGATGTAGTGCTGTAGGTCTGCACAGGATGTTCGGGCATGCAGGATAAATAATGTAGCAGCTATCACATCTGTATCTTATTTGATAGGAGAACTCATCTCACACATCTCTCGCTGACGTTTGTTCCCCTCCACTCTTAGCATCATGTGTTTTCACCGCAGACCATCAGAGAATGAAGCTGTGTTTGCAGATAGTTTGTCATGTTAGTTTCAGATCTCTTTAATGCTGAAAATAAATCTAAAACTCAGAGGGAAAAATGCTGATTGTATCTTTAACGTTTGTCCCACAGGGTCATGGGACATGAACAGACGCTCCGGTGTGTGGAACTTCTCATGACTTCAGTTTTGAAGGGTTGCGCGTGTAAGTGTCTGTGTCTGTCTTACCTCACTTTGTTGCACACATCCTCTTTGAGGATTTGGTCAGCACACAGGAAGCAGAAATTAAAGAGGAAATGGGCAAGCAGCGTGATGCTTTTATTTTCCATTCAGACACCTCACTACAGACATCAATCCAAACAAATGCTTAATATTTGGCTTAATGCAGCACACATGCTCTCTGACTCACCGTGTTTCTGTTTCTGTTTCTCTCTCTCTCTCCCTGTCAATACTGTGGTGTCCTTTCATAAAGCTTTCTGTAGAGCTACATGAGAGAGAGAGAAACCAACAAACAAGCAGAAACAGGACAAAACCTCATGTAACTTGCAGCCATGAGTGACTCATCCTCTCAGATCCTGTGGGAAAAGCATTGAAATGAGATCGTTCCGTGAATCTGACGCCGTAAACGATGCCTGTTCTCATATTACAGAGACGGACAAAGGCTGAGATTAGAAGAGACAACACTATGTGTCACGCCTGATTGAACAGCAGTGACTCATATACTTTTATAGTTTATTTGAACCTGCTTCAATCAAATTTGCAACAACCGTGTACGAGTGTTTATTTATTTAAAAGTGAGTTTGATATCCTTAAATGTGGCTGACAACGGTTCTGATACTACCTACAAATCAAAAAGTCTTTCACACAACACCAATCTAGGACGTCAAGGAAATTAAATAAACAGCAATAACTTATTTGCAAAAACGGTTTTAACCAGGTTAATTTTGTGGAAGACATTATTTTAATGTAAATTAGATGCAAACAAGCTTGAGCTTTTTTGTTTTCACCAAGTCAAGTGTGCCCCTGTAGAGCTCCTTCATTTGGATAGGGAAATATGTGTGTGTATTTCAGGTCCAGCTACGAGCAGGTGAAATGTTTGAGTGTTTGCACTGCTTTCTGTTTCGTATACTGGCAGGGAAGAGGAAACGGTTTCCATAGAGTGGTTCAGTGATTCCACGAGGGTTAACAGAGGCTACATGGACAATGGCCAACAACTGCCCAGGAGCCCCAGATCCCCAATGGGCCCTAAACGTCCAGGGTCCGTCTATGTCAAGTGGTTTGTGGTGAATTGATTAATTATAATTTATTTGGGAATATGCACTACTAAAGCACAATGTCCACAATGTCCAAAGAAATACTATTTAAATCTCTATTTCTATCGTAATCTTTTCTGCCATTCAACGTATTGACATTGAGTAATTGCAATGTTTTTATTATACATTTGGTATGGTACTTTACCCAGTGAAGTATATCACCATCATCATCGTTCTGTCTGAGTCGTGCTGTTGAGTCCCTCTCTCCGTGTGTACTGGTCGTACCGTTACACGTCGTTAATGCATGTATAAGGTTCAGCAACTAAGACCACTGTTTGATGGCTGCAGAAAGGTTTTTCTTACATTAAAGCGAATCTGACATAGTCCGTAATTTGTCAATAAAAATTCCACCACAAATGACCTACAATCGACAAACACGGAGTTTGATATTGTGATATGTGATATTTGGCAACGTTGGCAATTATAAATGAAAGTTTCGACAGCATTTTGGGTGCAAAATTCAGGAGGCTCATCTCGCCGCACCACATTGAGACCTATTCGCACGGCCACCGGAGCTTTCTGAATATTATATAAATAACTTACTAAATCAGTCTCCTTCAACCTTTCTTGGGATTCAACCAGTCAACTTTCCAGGTGCCGTCCACCTGTCGGCCCTGCAGGCAGCAGCCGCCTCAGCCTCGCTGACCTCCATTTCAGCATAGCAGAAAAGATTGATTACAGGGAAGGACAGCGAGCAGGATACATTAGCAGGGAGCATTAGCACGTTTTACTACACATCATTAT
>CALSCE010009347.1:3185617-3193117 GCA_943593645.1 Bovichtus variegatus | reverse complement strand
TCCATTTTCCTCCCTCTTCGTCTCCAAATGACATTCCAAAAAAACATATGTGATAACTATGGTGGAAGGCCCATCATGGATAATTGCATAGCTTTGAGGAGAGTGGGAAGACCGCAGACGCAAACAGTGACGTTCAGCGCGGTGATTACAGTAGGTGGTGTCTTTGGCATTTCCTCCATGCGGAGGAATTCTAATGGCAGCAAAGGCTTAAATGTACATGCTTATTTGCTTGTTTCCTTAAAGACACAGTCCACTCTCGTGATAATACTTTAAAAACTAGATCTTGCGACAGTATCATCACATCAGACGCAACGCCAAATCCTTCCTACCCTTCCTCTTTCTGCGCCCCCTTGCTTAGACCCTTAGACCAGGGGTGCCCAACCACAGGGCCGCGGACCAGTACTGGGCCATGGATCATTGGGTACTGGGCCACACATAAAAAAAAATTATAAAACGTTTTCTTTTTGTGTTGGTAATATTTATTGTAAACATTTTATTTACATTAGTCTGCAGGGTATTTTATTTTGAAAAATTACCACTTCCATCCGCACCTCTTTAAAATGGAATAATTACATTTACATTAAATCTGTAATAATTCAATTATATGTTTTGGACTTTATTGTGTGTTTTATTATTCGTTACAAAGGTTGTGTTGCATGAAACCGGTCCGGCCTTAGACCACATATCCATATTTAGACTTAAAGTTTGTCTGTCTCTATATTTGCAGCTCATTGGTTCCTCTTTGTTTCGGTCCAGAAACCTTTTCTTGATAAAATGTCTTGAAAGGAACAAGACACTATTTTGCATTTTCATTTTCTTAATTAACCCCCACTTTATGCTAAACCAAAAAAAAAATTCAACATTTCCCCTTGAAAACTGGGTTCAAATGCTGTTTTCCAGCTAACACATACAGGTGTCTTAACATCTATGTGAGCGCTGACACATTATCAGTAAGTGTGTTGAAATCATTTTCCTGTGCGTTCCAATGAATTTCTTCTCTGTTTTTCTCAGGAAAGGAAAGCACTACATTAGTGGAGAAAATGGTTCTCTGACTTCCTGCCAGCGGTTTAAAAAGTGAGTCTGTACAGGAAGAGACGCAGTGAAGTGAAACTCCTTCAGTCATTTCGTTTTTCACTAAACCTTTGTTTTACTTAGAAACGAAATTTAAGTTATGGTAAATGACAGTGTGTTGCCTTCAGGCTGCGTGTCACTCACTTCCTTTCTTGTCTTTAATGTTCCTGCAAACTGTAGTAACACTTGTGAAATGCAGAAGATAAAGCCGTGAAGCCTTTTCCTGCCATTACTGACTCATTTTTGACTTGTATAGAAGCAGTTTCACATGACGTGATGACATTTTAGCTCTACTAGTGCTAAAAATTCATTCTTTATATGTTGTATTGCACTTACTCCTGTGTAACCCCTGTCAGTGGGCAAGAATACCAAAAGGGTTAGAGTTAGGGGCGCTACAGTTTACCTAACCCTAATCAAACCTTAACCCTAGTGTTAACCTTGAACGGCTAAATACACCAACTGTGAGTGAGATTTCAATTAATTGGGTGAACTGACCCTTTAATGCAGATGTGTCAAACTCAATCACAGGGAGGGCCACGATTAAAAACTGGGACTACGTCGAGGGGCCAAACAGCCAAAAAGACATATTGGATAATATTCATATCAAGTTCGACATGTCTGCTTTAATGGGACTTACATTTAAAAATACATTGGAAAGCAGATAGGAAAAAGTTTGAGCAACGACAACACATCTTGTCTAATACATCTAACAATTGAATAATTCCTGGTGGCAAGATAACACAAGATGACACAAGGCAGAAGCAGAGGCAGATTAAAAAAGCGACCAGTTGGGTCGTTTGTCGGCCCAGACTTTGTGGCTCTGCCAGCGACACACAGCGAGGAGCCAGGCCGTCTAATCAGAGCAGGAACAGAACAGTCAGATTGTGTTTTAGAGATTAGAGGTAGAGATGAGAGGAGCAGCTCGACTGGACCACAGCTTGAAACACCGCTGGAACAACATCAAGGTCCTTTTGTCAAGAGCCACAAACACAACAGAGCTGCAGACAAATACTGTGTACACACTGAGCGCACGTGCACGTGCACGTTCTCAAAACAGACACACAAAACCGTGCTGAGGCACACACACATTCCCAAACTGTTTCATATCAAACCACCAACTCTAATGGGCCACTTCCTCTGCAGTAAAACCAAAGACTCTCTCTCCCGCTCGCTCTTTATCAACATGTTTGTGGGTTTGCCTGAACAGGGTGTGTATCTATGGAGCGACATCACAAGAGGAGCCACACATCATCAGTCGTCACAGAACCTCACAGCACAGAAGACGAAGGACCTCGTTCAACCAACGCTCTTGAGAGGAAATGTCTTCCCGAGTGCTGACGTGTCCGTGCAGAATAATTGCTTATTGTGTTTTTATTTTATTTTATTCTACAGTTCTACAAGCATTTAGAATATATTTTTTTTAACAATCTAAAACAAAGCATTATTACATACATATAACATATTTTAAATTAATAAATAAACACTACACTAAAACTTCAAAAAAGTAATAGGTGAAAAAGTAAGAGCATTTTTTAAAATTATTATTATTATTATTATTATTATTATTAATATTATTATTATTATTATATTATTTATTTTATATCCACCACTGGTGCAACCAGATATGAGCTATTGATGTTATTTTATTAACTTTATTTTTTATTTTTATTAACTATTAATTATTTATTTTTATTATCCTCTTTGGACTGTCGTTTGGGCATTTTTTACTTCATTCCCTGAACTTTCTTTTGAATTTCTGTCACACGCTTTCAATTTACGAAGACATGGGGTTCATCGTCATAAGAAGAACAGTTCTGCCGTTGAAGACCTTTCTCAGGACCTCAAGAACAAATTTAAGAACATACTTAGGAAGGTATTGGTAAATGAGGCCCAATGTTTTAGTCATGGCAGATGATAAAAGATGATTCCTTTCATTGTTACTCTATTATAATACCATTAGTTTAGTGGTCATTATTTTTCTTTATTTTTCCTGCAGTGATACAAGACAAAAGTTAGTACATTGGGTGCATTGGGTACAAAGTAAAAAAAAAGTTTGAGGGTTGTGAAGGATTCTTGTGTGTGTAAGTGTAGGAGGGAGTAGTTTTAAAAAAAAAAAGAATAAGTAGATGAGTTTTTGAGCGTTTGCATAGAGGGATGTGTGTTTCCCAGCACATGTGTCTTTGAATAAATACTGAACACTTTCTCTCGTTGCATTGTGAAGGCCATTCTGGGATGGAGGCGAATCTGAAATATCCAAACAAAAGCTGCACATAGCGAACATTCCTTGTGAAATATGGAGAGGAGAAAGTATGAGCACAAAGCGAGCGGATAGATACGTCTGTATATGTGACCCCCACTTGTTGGGACGAGCTGCTGCGATGCCTATAAAAGGGAACAGGAGTCAAACTCTTCCTGCTCTCCACAGTCTGTCTCTTTCATTAGCTGGAGACGGCTGATAAACAGAGATTTAAAACTGAGTTTGGTGGAAGTAAACACGCTCATTGCTCGGATCCCAAAGAAAAAACCCCATAAAGGCGTGGTCACTTCACATGTATCATGCTCCATTAGCTTTCATTCGTACGGGGGAGGACAGCTGAAGTTCAGGTTTGGATCCAAAAGCCAGGTCACAGTGATCCCTCAGCTGATTACGCAGCAACGAGGAGAGGCCGTCTTTCTCTGGCAGCAGATTAACATTTAGGACTCATTTTTCAGGTTTTACTAAAAAAAAAGAAAAAATTGAGCTGTATAAATAAAATAGACTTGACTTTTGTGTATTTAAAATACCATTTGTATAACACAAGAACTGTGTACTTTAACTCTTTACTGTTTTATCCCTTTTTTCTTCTCATTTTCTCTAACTGGAAGCACAAGAAGATTTCATTAACTGCAATTACTGATGTCTTTTAAGTTTTATTTAGTTTAAGTAAAGTTTAAAGCGCTTTTATTGTACTTCTTCTTACAAGGATGTGGAGAAAAGAAGAAACACAGTGCCTCCAGGGCCACAGTGCAATAGACACACCTCATACATTTAGAAGAATATGTCAAAATAAAAAGCATGTATTGAAAGAAATAGCAGCAATATTATACCTTTAAAAGCCCTAATAAACAGACAGTATTACTATCGTTTTTGATGTATGGGGACATAAATAACAACTTTTGAAAAGCTTTAAACAGATTGTGCGTAGTTTATTTGGGGAAACATAGGTTTAACTAACAGTATAATCCATTTGTTGATGAGGTGAGCACATGTTTGTGCTGAAAAATGGTTATTTCGGTGATGAAATACTTAAAGTTTACTTCCGTGCTCATTTTACATTTTCTTAGTTTTCATATTGTTCACTCACTTCACTTTTTTATCACTTTGTTTCCCCTCTGTCACTCTGTGAATGCATTTCAACGTCATCTCCTTCTCTATCTGTCGGGGCTAAAAGGTCATTTAATACTAGTCCCACCAGACAGGGAGAGAGAGCTCTGTCAGTCTGACTTAAATACTCCGGTAGTTTCAGTGTAAAAGCCTGATATAAGACTGAGTCGAGCAAAAGCACACACGCTTAAAGCTGGAAAAAAACCCACACAAGGTGCGTGCTATGTTTAAACCTGCTGAAGAAACTGCTTAATGCTGAATATAATCATTTCACACAATGACAAACCGCATGGATTTGTCCTCTGTGTTCTACACCGAAAAGGGAAAAAAGTGCAGAGTGCAGCTACATTGAAAACTGCTTCCTGCAGCATGCTGTTTTAGTCACCCCTGAATTGTTTTTGTGAAGCAATTGAGAAGTCTTTGCACTTGTCCTGGTCTTTTTCTCCGTGATGAGCACTGTCACCTGGTCTCCGGGGGAAAGAGAGAAAGTGAGAGGAGCTACGTGACAGCTGTTGAGAAATAAACTGCTTAAAAGTTTGCTAACGTTGTCTTACAAAGCCGGAAGTTTTGTCTTGTTTTGTAACCCTGTAAAACTGACTTGTCATTCATCTGCACACATGCATACTTTACCGTTACGATGCTGCTATTTCCACACTAAGAGGGGGAGTGGGGAGTTGTCAAAAGACATTAAGTCGTTGCTCAAGGGGCCCTGTTTCCTGGCCTGCAGCACAAGTGTCCCTGAGGGAAAACAAAAGATATAAAGAAGTAGAAAATCAAGACTACAATTGGGATAAAGAAGGCCTAAAGACAGCAAAATGTCTCCTGTTAAAGTTAGGAATCGTACAGTATGTGTGAGAAGACATTTTAGGGGAAAATCCTAAGAAGAAGAGTAACCTCAATAGACCAGAATGCACTGCAGCTACAAGCTCTCTCTCTCATTTGCTTTTGTTGTCATCACTCTGTCATGTGTAAACACAAACCAAAATGGGGGTTAATATGTGTGAGAGCTGTCGAAAGGAAAATGTGGGAAAGAGCCACCGAAGCAGAGATAAATGGGAAAAGGCAAACACTTCCTGCCAGCAACGAATTCCTGGAATGCGTTTATCCATCACAGATAAGAACACCAGAGAATGGATGCACTGTGTAATCAGTTACCCCTTAAACACCTTAAAACATGTTCCCAGGCTGCATTTACGTCCCTGAGCCGACTACAGTTATGAGAACGTCTGTGACAGTCACAGTGTGTTGGTCGCGTGGGACACGTGAACTCCCTGCAGCTGCCGAGGCAGTTTGTGCACGAGGATGTGGATTCATCTCTGAGAAGTTGCAGACCGTGTCTTCATCAGACCGTGGGGCAGAGTCGCCGAAAACACGAGCATGAGAACACTCTTCCTCGCGTCCTGCAGTAAACACAAACACACTCCCAGGTGCGTGAATTCATGAGTAAAGTACATATGCTTCTCTAAACAACGTATTCCTTGTACGCCCAAGTGGACAAATACATTACCTATCATTGCATCCCATTACAGCTGTGTTTAGGGCGGCAGCCATGTTTGTTCGGGTCTTATATTTAGGCTGCAATCAGCCTCTCATTCACAGCCCAGGCTGTGTAGCAGAAGTGGTTTGAGGAAACGTAAAGAGCAGGGCTTGTTGACGAGAGGGTGGAGTATCCCTCTCAAAAACAAACAGGTTGTGAAGTGGTGCTGCGAAGTGGGAGGTTAGCAGGCGAGAGGGCCTCTCCACGTCCACGTCAGTCGTCCCTGTCGAGGGCTAAATGTGTCGCTCGGGGCCCAAATGGGTATTTTTTGAGCGCAGGTACTTCATGAATGAGTGTGTGCGCCTACTTTTGTTTCTGTTGAATCATATGCACGTTGTGTGTGTGAGGTGAGGGGGATTTCCTCTCACACACAGGCCTCTTCCGGATCAGTGGTGGTTTACTGTCACGTCAATGTGGCTTTAAGGCTCCTGACAGAAAAAAAACCGACCTCCAGCGCTCTTTCAGTAACATTAGAGTTAGAGTTTGAACACAGACAGAACGACGAGAGCATTGTGTGTGTGATCAGAGCGAGCTCCTTCTCATCTCTGCATTTAATTTAATTTAATTCCATCCACAACTGCAACCAAGGGGACAGTTGGGAAATTGTATTGCTTTTTCCTGATATTTGTCTTTGTATTCTTATATTACTTTGAAAAAAAAGAAACAATCGAAACTATTTTCAACTAGTGTAGAAAGACACTAAGAGAGCGCAGAGCGATGATGCGTGCATCCGCCCTGTCATTCGGATCCACTCCAAAATGTGATATGTATTATTTAATGTTTTCATTGGCCCATGTTACACACTTCCACCAAGTTTCAGGAAAATCGGGCCGTCAATTCTTCCGTAGTCCTGCTGATTACGAACCAAACACATAAGTGTTGTAAAAAAGCAATAATCTAAGAAAACAGATGTCAGATAATGAGATTCCAGAAGTTTTATAAATGGGATATCTGGAATATTTTAAGCTCATGCCACTTATGCTGAATGTACAGTATATCATCCATTTCTTTGAGCGTGAACTCATCTTGCTACAGCACTTTTGAGACTTTTGCTTTTTCTCTTTTTAAAGCTACAAAGAGAACACATAAATAAGCACATAATGTAATATGTTAGAAGATTAGGGGTGATTTCAAAACAAAAACTTTGCTTCAGGATAAACATTCAGCACCAATCTGTGGAAGACATTATGCACGAGTTAGTCTCAAGAGTTGCAAGTTTAAAGATGATTTATTTCAGTGCTACAAAAGTGTAGTGTATTTAAAAGAGTGAGTAATAAGCAAGTCAACTTTATTTCATTCATCATGTTCAAAACAGAAGTTTTACACAAGTTAGAAAAGAAAGAAAGTCAGTGGAAGTGGAAAAACTGCTAAATATGACGTTAATGATACGACCTTACCAAAATGTAATGTTTCATAAGCTTAACTATGTTGTTAAAGCAAAGTTTGAGATATATTATGAATATGTTTCATAAGCTTAACTAAGATATATTATGAATAATGTAATGTTTCATAAGCTTAACTATGTTGT
>CALSCE010009347.1:3168960-3185607 GCA_943593645.1 Bovichtus variegatus | reverse complement strand
AGATATATTATGAATAATGTAATGTTTCATAAGCTTAACTATGTTGTTAAAGCAAAGTTTGAGATATATTATGAATAATGTAATGTTTCATAAGCTTAACTATATAGTTAAAGCAAAGTTTGAGATATATTATGAGTAGGAGTGTCTATATTTAGGATGTCCGACCACAGACAGTCAGAATCCTTTGCTTTGAAGGTCCAATGAGAAAATAACTCTATGCATCATATCAAGAGTGATTCAGAAGGACAAGCGCTTCAGATATTTGGTGGCTTAGTAAACCATCGTTCATCCCACAAAAAGGCAGAGCGGAGCAGAACTGTGGCTTTGTGCAGCCGCACTGCTCTGTGTGGCGGAGGACGGCCAGGCTTGTGATGACTGTTTACTCAGCCCCACTCTGACCGAACACTGCCGCTATTCATCCCACGCCAACACACTGTGGAGCCCAGTGGAAAACTGGACACGCACATCACATACAGCAGACATACGAGTTCACTGTACACGGTCTACGGGATATTTATTTATCGAGCCACTGAACAACCAGACTGATTGAGTGGTAATATATTTAGTTTTGCAGAATTATGATTTGAGTTGCTTCTGTTTTATTTGTCTGTATTGAGTGATTAAGTGAAGACAAGTAGATACAAACGGATGAAAGACAATTTACAAAGTAAAACAAATGAATTAGTCATGTAGTGAGAATCTAAAATCTAGATGTGACTTCTTTCCTACCGGTGACCTTCAACAGGTAGAACACACACACACACACACACACACACACACACACACACACACACACACGCACACACAAAGGGGAGTCTGTAACTGAGTGGAGGAGCAAGGTGTTCCAAGAACTGCAGAAAGTAGTCCCCATTATACCACAATTCCAGAAAACACAACGTGAGAGAAAAACAAAAAAAAAAAAACCCTGTAAAACCTCTAAACCATAATTTTTTTAAATATCTTAACTAAAACAGCTGAATTGCTCATAACGATCATCACATATCACATGCATACACGTGCATATACAGTCATACTATTACACTGGAAAGTGAAGGAGGTGTACTGGACTGTAAATAGATCAACTGGAAGCTTGTGTCACAGGTGTGACAGAAGGAAACGGTGCAACAGCGCCACCGTGTGGACGGAGGTCGTCTTGCATGAACTGCGACGCTGTCGACTTCTCTCTCTGTGGAGATCAACACCACATAAGAATCTTCTGCTGTAGGAGGAATTGATCAGTGGACACTTCCTACGTTATGATTCATGTGGGGACTGAGAATAATCCAGATATATTATTTGAATATTTGAAAACGCGTACGATTTTATCATTCTGTGTGTAGCTTTAAGATTCAGATTTTTGTTTTTTTCGAGGTAAAAATGGTGAATTTGCCCTTTTATGTTCATGAGGTATTGGCCCTTAATGAGGCATCAAAGACTTACTTTTTCCTCAGCTTTCCCCTCCTTCTACTGTGGTACCTTTAAGCTTATAACATTCCTACATAATTATATAGTGACTCTATAGTGATCCCAAATGATATATATCATACATACATCAGGGAAATGTAGGATTTGTATTCAGAATCAGAAATCCTTTATTAGTCCCACAGCGGGGGAATTTACATGGTCACAGCAGAAAGTTAAAAAGAAAGCAATAAAAACACGTAAATTAAGTGAATAATTAAGTAAGTAAGTAAAGTGAAAATGCAGTGGTACCGGGCTAAAAATAACAATAGTAACAATAGATGAGTAAGTATATTGTATATTGTATAATATACTGTATGTATACTGTATAATGTATATTATACATTTCCCTAAAGCAGTGGTTCCTAACCTGGGGGTCAGGTCCTAACATGCTGCCCCAAGATAAATATTTATTTATTTTTTATTCTCCTTGCTGTCTCAGGCTGTTAGTGAGACGGAGATGAGATAGAGGGAGACAGGTGACAGGTGGGGAGTGGTGTTGTAGCAGAAGGTGAAGATTTGAAGACTTGTACTCACAGTGACGAGACACCTACAGTAAGTAAACCAATTAACACCGACGGCTGTGGTACGTGTCCTCCCTCTGCAGCTTCATCTGTCAGATCCACAGACTGACGTGAGGCCAGGCTTCAGCAGCGTTTAGGAGCAAACGTTTGGGGAGATTTCAAACCAGACAGGTTAGCAGAACAAGCGGACACTGATCGATAATCACGATTAATATTCTTAAAGGACAGTGGTGAACGGAGACGCTTGCACTTAGAGGCTCTCTGTCCATCCTCCACCGCTGCCAGGAAACACATATGACCACAAAAACAGCCCATTCAGAAGTGTTTACTTGGGTTTTCAGTCGCATTTACAGGCTTTCTAGAAACAATACGGATAAAAATAGTCCATAATCCTTCTAATTTTTTAGCCACCAGCTGCCATAGAATATGAAAGAAGAAAGTTATCATCTTGTGAGCATGAAAATAAACATTTCCTTTTTTTTTAAAGTTTATTTTTGTACCTCCGCACAAGACTCTTTGACATCTTTTCATATTAGTGGAAGGATAATACAGGAGTCATACATTGAATTTAATATTTAATTTATTTTGTAGTGTTTATTATGGAAACTCTTCCCGTCCCCTGAGATGAGTGTTTTTGTATCTTTTGTAAAGAAAATAAAATTCAAATGGGGGAAAACATATAAAGGTACATTAATAATCTAACCCCAACTATGGAAATACCACATTTTTTAATAATAGTTAATATTGTCAAATACCAATAAAGATGTGTAGGTATTCATGTAATATTATAAGCAGTGTTGGGGAGTATGTAATGTAATTAAACTAGTAGTTCAACTACATTCATATTTGCATAAATATTCAAGTAGTTAAATGACTAATTTCGGGTCATTTTACTACTAAAGCTACAAACAATTTTGGGCCATAAAAGTAAAGGATTGATTTTTTTTATATTTTAATTTCACCATTGCTTATCTATACTGTAATTGAACCCCCTTTGACCAGCCCCCTTTTCTTTAAATATAGATTGAATATTTCTTTAGTGGGATGGGGAAGAACTATTTAATTGTTTTGGTTTATGTTTGACCTGTGAACAAGGGAAAAAATCAATTGAGTGGCACTTTTTGTGCTATATCTTGTTGTAACTTCATATTACATGAACACGTGTAGTTTAAACTACTTTCTCTAAGTAGCTATTAGCTAACTAGATTTCTAGCTTTGCTGTAGCTCCACTTCTTCCAGTGTGAAGTATTTCCCCAACACGGACACTATGGTGTCTTTGCACTTCTTCACTTCTTCATCCTCACTCCTGCAGACCTTTTTTGCAAAGAACAGCAACAGGTGCAGGATGCCGTATATGAGCACTCGTGCTGTCTTTAAGAAAGTTAATCTGTAAATCAGATTGGGAGCATCCCCACAGACTATCTGACTTTAAATCAAGTCTTCAAGTGAAAATCCACTGGACCATATGGACCATATGGCCAACATCACCCCCCCGCCCCCCCGACGACAGTAAAATCATGTCTCCTCCTGATGATAAGAGGATAAAGCTTTCAGTCTGTGTGTGTTACTGAGGTTTTTGCTAATCTATGTTTGCGTCCTGCTCCGACTGATCCATGCTATCTGCCTAACAGGTCAGTGTGCAGACCGAGGCGACAGAGGACAACGCAGAAGCTTTGCTCTGCACGTGAAGTTTCTGGGTTTTTGTTTTTGTTGCAGAAAAATGAGGAAGATGGCAGCGATGTACCGATCAACCTCTCTGGAAAACAATGAATTAATGGCTCTGTATGGAGGCGAAAGAGACCAGGTCTTTGTCACAGATGGGGACAGCGTCGGCGAGGTGAGGCTTTAAAGATGCACAGTACCTCAGCAATACCTATGTCATAGATAATTTAAAAAAAAGAGATGAAAGAAGATTTGTAGGCCACATTGTATTCTATTTATGTGTATATATACATACTGCAATTCTTTAGCTTTGAAATGCAAACACAGTTGCTGCATGAAATAGATGCAAATAAACAGTTTTTAAAGGTAGAAGTGTGTGAGCCGTTTACAATGATTAAACACCTTTCCCCTTCTAACAGTGAGACTTTTTATTTGATTGTCCCAATGAATAGTTTACCACAGTAGAAAGAAACATTACGAGTCACTTTTACAAGGTGATTACAGTTCAAACAGCAAAGTGTGATAACAGTACCGTTTGTTATGTTGACGACACAGTTACAATGTTAACAACTTCCAACCTTTCAGGATTGTGATCTGGATTCAGAGTGCAGCGAGGAGGGAAGAGGGGGCAGGAGCATTCGCAGGTCTCTGTCCCTGGAAATCTACGGTCTACGGAGGGAGCCGCACATTCACTTCTCCAACCAGGAGTACTACAAGAGGCTGGAGGAGCTGAAGAGCGCTCACATGAAGAACATGGCCGAGCTGGAGAGGATGTACATCGGCCAGGGCAGAGAGAGTCCCGGAGAGGAAGAGGACGGAGGTCTGGGAGGAAGACAGAACAGAGAGGACAGACTGTCAATCAGGTTGGACATGTTAGACTTTTACACCAAGCTGCGTCACATCTGTGAGGTTTTTAGTGTTAGTGAATTTCCAGAAAAACATCAAGCAAAAAAAGAAAAATAATTGGTAATATATAAAAACATATTGTCTATACGTGTCTATCTACAGCGCATGTTTTTGCAGTTTCATCAGAATTTGTTTTATACAGCAGTTTAAAAACAAAACAAGTACGTACACATTGTACAACTGATAAGGTGACGCTGCTGTATAAACCATATTTAATGACGTACAGTCGACTTGTGTGCCAATACTTTTACAATACCAATACAGACGCATGTATAATAAATGTCTGATAAATGATCTGAGAAGGTTAATAAGTGTCTTTGTTAGCAGGAGAGTTAATGATACATTATGTCTGCACCTGCAGGAAACTCCAGAGGATCAATTCCCAGGAGGAGCTGGACTTCCATGACGCATCAAGCTATTCGGACCGATCGGAGCTCTGTGGATCGGACAGCATAGGGGAACTGGAGCTGGACAGCCCGAGAAATCCTGGCCAGGACCGAAGCTTCGGCAGGTTGGTGACGTAGATGAGGAGGCAGAGAAGAAGTCAAACATTGTTTTCAAAACTCTTATCTTTTGCAGGCAGAAATGACTCAGTATGAATGTGTGTGAATGGGTGAATGCTGACACGTGTCGTAAAGCGCTTTGAGTGATTGCAAAAAGATTGGAAAAGCGCGATATAAAAACAGTCCATTTAGCCTTCAGCACTATATCAATTGTTGTCCTTTGACTCTTCAGACAGGGCTGTTGGGCGTATCCCGACCACAGCACAGAGGGAGACGGGGCTTATATCAGGCCAAGTAGATTAAAGATGGATCGTTCTCTTTTACTTCTGTGCTGGCATGGCTGTGGAGAGGTAGGGACGCTGTTGTGGCGTTGCCCTCCAGTGAGGAGCTTTTGGAATAATGTTATTTAAAGATTATCTTTTATTTTGGATGTGGAAATACCCCAATGTCCATTAGTCTTTCTCCTTGGCTCAGTGCTAGAAAATGTACTGTCAGCACTCACACACTACATCAATGCATTGGCTTCTATGTCTGTTCAACGTATTGTTATGATGCATTGGAAATTGCATAAACCAAATTGATTTAGTATTGACAATTGGCTAACAGACTTCATGGTTGTATTGTCAATGGAACGGGCCGCCTCAGCTCTCTGAATATGACAAAGGAGCCCTGAAGGACCCTGGATAGTAATACAATTTGGAAAGTAGGCTATACAATTGAATTGTATTGTAATTAGGTTCTGTAAGATGCCTCTCTTCAGCTACCCACCGCTGAAAACACAGTCAAAGCAGAAGATAGAGCACTGAAGCGTGATTGCGAAATGCGCGATGACAATCTAGATAAATTCTTCAGCCACGGCGGCACCACCATCTTTGTCTCAGGGAGGGAACATGTGACTTGGTACAAAAGCAGACCTCTTGCACTGCGTACTGACGGATGACTCTGACTCACCACGTGCTCACGTGGTCGACGCTGGGTTCCTTTATAGTGCAGTTTTGGTAAAGAGGCGACACCATGTAGCTGAATGTAGCTAGAAAACAGCTCTTCACTCAAAAATCCAGAGCTCTAGAGAATATAATTGATGTATACCGTCTTTATGCCTGATGATATTTTCAGCCTGAAACTTGTTCGCCCTCTGCCTAGCTGCAGAGGTCAAATCTGAAATGCCTCTACGTCTGAAAATAAACGTCATCGTTTTTAGAAACACTGGAGAAAGTTTCATGCTTTAGTCATAAAGTGCACAATACCTTCCCTATATGAGTTTATCTGCTCCACTACGTCCTTTTTCCAGGCCGATTCTATCAGTCCCGACTTCATCCTCTAAGGCTGTGCAGAAAGCTTCAAAAGGGATGAAGTATCTAGTATATAGTTGATACTTTGTTATCCGTTCGGATGCATTGTCACATTTCACTCCCGTCTGTTTTTTCCCAGACACTTCCTGCTGAGCCCTGAAGAAATGACGACCCAGAAGCAGTTGCGATTCAAGCCCAAGGCCTCCTGTCCGGAACCGCAGGGAAGACTTTCCCATCAAACTGGGGTCAGGGTCAGGTCAAACTTCAAGGTCACCGTGCCCAAACCCTTCCAGATGATGCTGAGAGAGGAGGAGAGGAAGAGGCACAAGGTGCGGACTCGCTCGGAGATTGAGCTGGAGAACACGTTGATGAGACGGGAGCTGGAGGAGCTTCAAGAATGCTCGAAAAAGTTCCGGGCATCGCCAGCACCGGCACACATACATCTACCTCTCTACGAAATGATCAGCCGTCGCCCCAGTCAGCGATCCAACCGGAGCAGAAGTAGCAGTAATAACAGGAACCGTGACAGCAGAAGTAACCACGGCTCCGCTGCTGCTTCTCCACAGCCTTTCCATTTCCTGGAGAGAGAGAGGAGGAAGAGGGAGGCGAAGATTGTGGCAAAGCTGGGTAATCTGGGACTGAAAGAGGAACGACAGGGCTTCAAGGCTAGACCCATGCCCAGGTCGGTGTATGGAACCAAACACAGGGCAAACCCCAAGACCACAGGCCGCCAGTTTCTAACCATCTGCACATTGGAGAGCACGGCCACGGAGGGCCCACGTGGTGCATACTCTGACCTGGAGCTGGACATGCTTCACTCCAAGTCTGACACTCCTCCTGACTCCCACACGCCTCTCTCTTGTCCGTCGTCCAAGCCAGTGAAGAAGCAGATAGAGCTGTCCTTTGAGATGGTAAAGGAGAGGGAGTGGCCCCAGATTGACTCGCTCTACGCAACGTCTACTGACCTCTGCAGCCAGGCGGCCCCCGAGCCTCCGCTCTCTAACGAGAGTGACTGCATCAGTGTGAGAGACTGTGTTTGAAAATCAAAGACAGACAGCAAAAGGGAGGAAACCAGCAAATATTTCTAAACTGCTTTTTTTGTAGCTTGGTTTAATTCCACATCTGAGTCATTCATTGTGGAGTCAAACAGCTGTACATGGTTGTAGGTATTTTATGTGCTGTAGCAAGGTATGTGTTGTTTTCACAATACATACCTTGTGCTGTTTAAGCTCTTAAATGTATACACACACACACACACACACACACACACACACACACACATGAAATGACTAACTGTTCCTCACCAAAAGCATAATGTGTCAACTGTTTCATGCTTTTGCTTCCTCATAACACATTAACAAAGAAGTTTCCTGTGGAATTGTGAGATCTACATTGCTTACGTCCATGTTTGGTTGCTGTGCATGGTGCACCGCAACAATTCTTTGCACAAATACAGGCCTTGAACCAGAATCAGAAAAACCTTTATTCGTCCCACAGCGGGGAAATTTACAGCGCTAAAACAGCAAAGGGACAGTGCAGATAAAAGGGCAATATAAAATCAGTACAAATGGGAATAAAAAACAACAACCGTGGTAAAATAAGTCGCAGGTTAACATGATACAGTAAGTGAACATGCGAGAGTAATACACTAGCAGCCAGTGATAACAATAATACCTAGTAAAAAAGGATGTATTGCACATACGTATTGCACAATAATAAATAGTAACGGGGTGTATTGCACTTGAACCCCAGAAACCAAATCATGTATCCCTATAAATATATCATTTTTATATATCTCAGTGTGAATGGAATTTGAAACACACAGCTATTAAAAAAACTGTGATAGGGAGAGTGAACATTGGACGAAGATAAATCACGAGGACACAACCAATAAATTAATGATTATGCTGCTCCATAACTGCTGAAAAGGCCAGAGGCACTTTGACTATTCCACCCCTCTCAGAGTGGTACGGACACCACAGGAGAGCCTTGTCTTGGATCCAGTAATTAAGCCAATAAAGCCCAAAACAGATGTTACTTTATAGTGTGCGTTTATTGAACTGTAAGTACATTATATTACATTTTACTATGGCTTATGTACAGCATATTCATCCATTTTAGGTAAGTTCTGCTACTGCTGTTATTGTCATTACTCATCAATTCAAAGATTCAAAGGTTTTATTGTCATATGCATATTAAGCCCCAGGCTCCTCCATCAATGCAACATACAGTGTACCTAAGACATCAAATAAATAAATAAAATATAATCTGTAAACTGGTTGTATTTCTGTATTCATATTTACTAAGTTTAGTCAGGTAATGTGTCCATAGATTAGTAGTATGTGTTGTGTTCACAGTCTGTAGACATGGTATTCTGTGTTTGGGTTGTAAATCTGTAGATATTGATTGTTAATGCAGAATAGCTGACAGCTGTTCCTTTTAGTGAGAACGTTAACTTACTGTTGAGAAAGCATGTTGGACGGGTTTAGGTAAAGACTTCAGATTTGTGAAAGCTTTATTCTATTTTGTGAAAATGCAAAAAAGGAAGATGTTACTTAGAAAGGAAGTTACTTAAAATACTTCAAGGAATTGTATTCTTCCTCTTTTCAGAAACTAAAAAACTGAATCACCAAAACAATAAACTCTGTAGTTTTGCATATAATGCATTTAATGTGTCATTGTTATTCTTTTTTTTTGGGGGGTGGGATAAGAATATAGTAAGCTATATGCAGGCACATAATAGGTTGACAATGCACTTCAAATGCTAATACCTCAGAATAATAATAATAATAATACATTTGATTTATATAGCGCCTTTCTGAAAACCCAAGGATGCTTTACAAAGTGCCTGTAGGTGGTGGCCTAAGACAGTAGCACACACACACACACACACACACTTCCAGACACGCCCCGTCTCTTACTTACACTCCGACAGCCGGTGTTTAGCCACAGTGCGCTGCTCCTCCGCGGACAAGATGCTGCGTGTAGTTCACTTCTGGGTTTGTTGCTGTACACGTGAGTCATCTTTTATTGAGTAGTGTCGTGTTCAAAATCTTCGAGGAAAGCAGTAAGGACTTCTGGTGGAATGAGGTTATATTAAAGTTGTTTTATTTTAGTATAAAGTTGTGATGAGAGTATATCTCGGCCGAGGTTTCTGAAAGCAGAGCGATGTAGTTTTCTGTCTCTCGCTTGTTTCAGAACCCCGATTCAAGTTTGTGCAAAGTGATATACATTCTCTGTTCGAGGCGCTTGTAGCTTTGTCTTGTATCCTCCCTATTAACACAAGACTATGCACCTTTAATACAACAGTTTCCACTAGTACTTTTCTTATCATTTGGTTACGTGAGTTCACACATAAAAGATATATATAAAAAGAATATAAAATATAAAAGATATATGAGACTAAAAACATTTCCTACAGTGTATTAACTTATAATGCGCATTTCTGTAAACCTTTCAATGTCTGCATGTTTCAGATCTTTTTAGTAACAGCAGCATTTCATTCACAATTTTAGGTATGAGCAAACTTTAATTTAATTAATAACAATTAATTTTTAATAATATTTTGAATAATTAATAATTTAATTTCATTTAATTAATAATGGTTCTTCAGTGAGCATATGTAAAACTAGCTAGATGTAATAATCACACTTCTACAGTAACTTTAATGCTGGGTGCTGTGTTCATCAAGTCCTCTCCTTGTTACACGAGGATCATTCCACGAAGGTATTTACAAATATTAAAGCAGCGACTGTGAGAATAATCAATATATAAGCGGTTACAATGAACCTTATTGTGTCCCTATTTAGAAGTATTAAATGTGATATGAAAAATGTTATTGAATTAAAGCAATATTTGTAAACTGTGAAACGGAAGAGTACACCACCTAAAAGGGTGACAGAAGATCTGATTGGAGCAGAGAAGCGCTGAGAGGCGTGGCCTAAGTGCCAACAAGGGGCCAATAGGAGCTGGCCCCAGCCAACCAATAAGAGAAGACTATACCTGAAAGGCAGCAGGTATAAAATATATAGTAAACTAGAGATCTGTGAGACAGAGGAACTACTGAAATGTGGTCTGTGGACAGTGAAATGGGTCCTCAGCTGAGGACTTTTGTAATGCTACCATATCATCATGGAATAAATACAGTTAATATGAAGAGAAGTTTTCTGAAATTGATTTCTATGCGTCTCTATTTCAAAATATAAGAACACAACATGACGCAGTGGAGAATACCTTGCCAACATGACGCAGTTGCAGCGTTTCAGGAAATGAAACCTGTGTCAGGAGAGGATTTGCATCAACTGATATGTAACATTGTGGCCCTGTAATAAAATCTGGTTTGAACAATTGTATCATTAGGTTAGAGGGAGAAACGTTATTGTCCACAATGTGGAACATTATCTTTGGCTTCACCGCAATCAACATGAATTATCAATAAGACAAGAGTGTAAAAAAAATAAAAAAAGAAAAAAAGAAACGGTAAAACACAGTGGGAGAGCTTGGAGTTCAATCATGTGCAAACAAATACAAACACCCCAATCATGCTGCTGCTAATGTGTTTGTCTTTTTGTATTTTCTTCCAACAGTCGCCTTTCTAAAGGTTTATAATGCCGAGGACATTCCCTGCACTGTCACCCAGCGTCGTGAACACACACGTTACAGTGTCCCAGAGTTCAATGGGAACAATTGCCAGTACTCGTGGTCCAACAGCGATGTAAGTAGGACAATCCAGGATTCCTCATTTAAATTCAGTGTTCTTAGTTAGTTTTGATCTGACATGACTTCTGCTTACACTACACCTTTCTCATGGCTTGTCGTTCGATGCACAGGCACACTTGAATGGACTGTAGCCAATATTTATGTTACACCTTGTGTCTGACATTTAGAAAAAGTCTGATGAGTAGGTCTATTAACTGTAAAAGCATTACACAATATCACACAATTCAGCTGCAAACTTAAACTTTATTTATTTATATAGCGCCTTTCGTGCAAAAATTGCAATACAATGAAAATACAACAATACAAAAGATTTTAAATATATTTTAGTGGATTAAGATGAAGAAAATGCTTTAAAACTCAGATCCAGATGTAGAAGCACGCCACGATACATGAGCTCGTTTTGATGACTTTGATGGAAAAGACATGTGCCCAAAGGTCACTTTTCATATGAATATTGAATATTCATATGTCAATCTGAAGTAGTTTGTAAAGCTGTTGTGGTTTCATTTTCTTCCATATGTCGACCACAGCACGGTGTGGTGGCAAATCACGAGAAGAAAAATGATAAGCTGGTGGAGAAGAAGAACAGCAGTACTCTTCTTATCTTTGAGTGCTCAAAGACGATCTACTACAGTCGTGACTGCCTCTCTGAGGTATTACACTGTAAAAAAACAAACATTAACTGCACACAAAGTCGAGTTAAATACTCTCCAGTCCAATTGTAATGATGGTTTCAGTAGAAGTACTGAAGCTAAGAACTAATGAAAATTGTTTTTTTTCTTCCTGTTTAGGGGGTGCAACGCACGGCGAACTGCAGCAGTGAGTCATCATTACCTGTCACACGTTTTGTTTTCACTTCAGATTTCACAAGGGAAATTTCAGTTTTTTTAGTTACACAATGTTCTGTAGTAAGTAAGAATGTCTTCTTTTTACAGCCAGCTGCACTGGAAATGCCGGACTTCTGAATAGAAAAGGTAGGAACTAAAATGAAGTAAACTGGAACATTAACAGTGCCAATATTTGTTATGTGATATGGTTATTTTGCTTGGGCGTGGCAAGGAGGCTCAATAGCGCCCCCTAACAGTTTTCAAACTTAAAGCCCCCACCTTTATCTTTCACGTAGATGGATGAAATTTGGTAAGTATATGTGTCTTGGGAAGATGTACAAAAAAGCCTCTTGGAGGTGTACAGTAAATCAAACAGGAAGTCAGCCATTTTGAATTGACTGCACAATTTTAGGGCCATTTTTGACGTTCGCAGGCTCCGTACTTTGACTATCTCCTCCTAAAGCATTTACCCGATCGACTTCAAATTTGTTCAGTGTAATCTTGAGATCTGTCTGAGCTAACGATGTTGAACATTTTGCTGAACTATGTAGCCATGGCGTGACAGCGTCGCAAAACAGGAGGTTGTTGATTCACTGTTTTGATTGTAAGGTGGTTTGTTTTAAAGCACTTCCCATTCATAAATTCTAGCAGGGCAGTCCTAATTTTGTGTACTTTTTTGAGTATTTTTTTTTCGAATTTATAATTTTACTTGCAGGCTAGTTAAGTATTTTTATTCTCAAGTGTTGTATCTGATGCATTCCTTAGCAGTTTGTGAGTAATACAAAGTGTGCACAACAATGCAATAACATTAGGATGACGTCATTATGAGTTATGGTTAAGATTAGCTATATTGAATCTCGAATAGGATAGGTTGTATCCACACTAAGCAAGGATTTAATTCACCTAATCAAGCACTCCCTTCATGTTGGCTAGACTCAGCATGCGGGTAAATGAGTACATTTCAACTGATTTACTTTTATCTGAGCAGTAGTTCCCAAAAAAGTTTAAATAGTGTAGTTTCTTTCGTCGTGATGTTGTGATGATGATGAAGGAATCTCTGCTGACACCGGCTCCGTTGCATATAAAAGGTACAAGTACAAGTAGCACAGCATCAAACACCAAAAACAGGCGATGTGAGGATCCCAAGCCAAAATGAATCCTCCCCCTTACATCACTCTGTCTCTGTTATTTATAGGGCACAGAGACCACCTCACCCCCTAGCAGGTCATCTGAGGTACCTATATGGGTGACCAATGTAACCCACATGCTATTAAGTAAAGACGCATGTCCTATTCCCTAGTGTGTAGTGGAGAGGCTCCTTCCAACATTCCCTTACATAGGAATGTATCCCAAACAACAACTTCAGTACTCCTCCGTGATAAAGAAAATAAACATTGTGTATTGCCAGGATATACACCACAATAGCTTTTACCAACACACACACAAACTACAGGAAGAGTAATGAGGCCAACGGCATCGGCCGTGGTTGTAACACACCTTAAGGGAAAAGTTTGACATTTTGGGAAATACTCTTATTTGCTTTCTTGCCGAGAGTATGCTATCAATCTTTTCATCAAATAAGTTAATTCCCCAAAATGTCAGAAAGACTGCTACATGGCTGCCTGTTGTGTAGATTGTAACCTAAAAATGCCTTTTATTGGTTGTTTTTTCATGATGCTAGATAAACCTGCCTAATCACATTATTTGAATGATGTGTTGGACTTTTGAAATTCATTAAAATGTTGCCTGTCGATGGATTAACTGTCAACACTGTTCTCTTGACAGAGAATTCCCGCAGCCACTGGATTGTTGTCGTACCGGTGCTGCTGGTCGTGCTGGTGCTGCTGGTGCTGGTGCTCAGGTTCAGACATCAGGTTCACAGGTATTTCAAATCATGTCATTGTATAACACGACCTTCACTGCTCTCATCTCATCAGTTTTCTAATGCTCTGTTCTTGTTGTGGGTTGGCAGTTTATGCTTCTGTGAAGAGGAAGAGCGACGACCCGGCATTTGTTGACGTGTAGAAAGGTTTTACGTTCACTTTTCTACAAACGTTATCAAATCTTTCCATTTGTTACATTACTATTATCAAGTTAAATGTAAAAGTAGACTGCTATTTAGAGCATTTTTCTCAGGAAATATACTGTAGTGCACTTAATGGGTGATTTTGAGAAGCTAGCAAATATACAGTACATTTCACAATTATTAAATCGAAAAAACCCAGCCCAGTGTTAAAAAGCCTTTTTCAATAAAAGTAGCAGCACTAACTGTATTATTCATTAAATCTGGCAAAAAGTCTCCAAGTTGGCAACACTGACTCTAAAGCCACTCTCCCAAAATGATCATTTAAACGTAAACAACGAACATGGCTACTGTTAGTACTCACAGCTGTCAAGCCTACAGCTTGCGGGAGACTTCGATGGCGAGCCTGGACAGAGTGCGCGCAGGTAGACAGGCAGGCAGGTAGACAGGCAGGCAGGTAGACAGGCAGGCAGGCAGGTCGACAGGCAGGCAGGTAGACAGGCAGGCAGGCAGGTAAACAGGCAGGCAGGTAGACAGGCAGGCAGGCAGGCAGGTAGACAGGTAGACAGGCAGGTAGACATGCTTGGACAGACTTATTCAAATCCTGTGACAGCCACAGATACCATATTTATTTTAAACATTTCTTTTTTAGAGCAAATCAAATCAAGTTTATATATATATATATATATATATATATATATAGCCCAATATCACAAATTACACATTTGTCTCAGTGGGCTTTACAGTGGGCTTTTTTTTAATTTATTAATTGCTGTCGGATTTAAAGAGAATTCTAACAAATATAACAAACAATATTTTTGGAGAAGATTACTAGATTATTATTTAAATCCACTGCTGTATTACAATATATTCATGCTGACATTTATAAGCTTAAACTTAAGCTTAACATTCTTTTAGTAGCAATGTGCTTCCTTTAATATCTTAACATATCTGATTCGTCTTATGTACTGTATTTAGTAGTTAACTTTATGTTATTGTAATAAAGTATTGGGTTTTACGTGGCTAATTCGTTTTTGATGTGCCACCACACCACTCCAGTGCCTACATCACGTGAACGTGCCAGAAAACGTTTCAGCGAAAAACATAGATTTCCAAATATTTTCTTGATCTTTATACGTATCATAGTATTTTCTTAGACAAGTGTACATCAATGTGATGTTTTGAAACTATGGTGCAAGCAGACACTTGTGAGACAGCTGTTTTAGATACACTATGCTAAGTATCCTGCCACTATAAGCTTCATTTACCTCTTCTGCTCACATTCAAGCTAAAAACCAAGACCAATATTCTCCAGATGTTTTCATGACATTAATATGTCACAGCCAATAATTTACCCACTAATTTACCCACTAATTTACCCAGGGGTCTGTATCATGAAGCAAGATCTACTCCGTCTGGCTTTCTGTGGGTTACCTAGTCAATACAAAGTTGGTTATCAGCAGGTTCTGTTAACCATGGGTTTATAAATGAGTTTTGTATTTACAAGAAACATGATCAGAACCATTGAGTACTTAAAAGTATATGAGATGTATATGAGATTCACAACGTGAACAGAGTAAGAAGATGTAGAAACACTAGAAATAATATCTACATAAAAAATAAGGCTAAGATTATTTAAATTTTATTTATAGAGCTAATTAACAATGTGTCGATTCAGATGTTATTCTCTTCATTTCCAATTATCATCACAGTCGCCTTGTGTCATTCTGATGGTATTGTAAAATCTTTCGACACTCTCAAGAATCCTGTTTGAAATTGAAAAAAATTCTAATTAAAATGTAGTTTGCTAGTTTTAAAACCAAATTGGAAACAAGGAAAGTCTGGAAAAAGCAAAGTAATTCCAGTAACACATACAAATACCCATTGCTCTTTATTACTTGTCACTTTACTGTAAACTTAGTACTTTTGTCCATGTCGGGGAACCTTCAGCAATGCAGACCTGCTCCGATGAGTGAAGATTAAAGATAGCTGGCTAATCCAATAATCTTGCTTCGTGATACAGGCTCCAGTTCCACTTAGGGACCTCACATTTGTGTGAACTTGAACCTAAGCTGTAGAAGCTTTTTGCCTTGAAATGGACCACGAGAGAGCGCGCTTTCGATTTTCTGTAGCATACATGGTATTAACCTTAACAAACCGTACTTAATCATTCCTTTGCTTTGGCTAAAGCTCCACTGGGTAGAGAATTACATATCTCTTTCAATAAATGTTATTCTAGGAGAACATCTAATAATCTATAATGACACACGTATTACATGTGTATTTATTTATACTTTTGGGTTTACTACTCAATATAGTTAGACCATCTTAAATAATTTGATAATGATACTAAAAGGATACATTGAATGTAACTTTCAGGAACTCTTTGTTATTAACCGGTGGCCGTTAACCGTCTCACGTTAGCTGGTAAAGTAATTTGGCAAAATCCGATTGTACTTTGCTAGCGAGCAAACAAACTTAGGTAGAACAGCGAGCTGTAACTTAGCTGCATGGAAACGCCAAGTTAGTGCTGCACACTGAAGAGAAGCACGCATAAACGTCACATCCCGTCAAAACCTTGTACGTTTAATATCTAATTTATATAATAGCCCTCCGAGAACCATCACCTTACCGTGGTGGAGGGGTTTGGGTGCTCCTATGAACCTGAGGGCTGTGTTGTCGGGAGCCTAGTGCTCCTGGTAGGGTCTCCCATGGCAAATTGGCCACTCA